>CP136062.1:140259011-140859011 GCA_032622095.1 Siphonodentalium dalli | reverse complement strand
GAAATGTTCAGATAATAAGTTCAACAAACGGCTTATTGTCATTTGTTGAACTTATTATCTAAACATTTCCTGAGGGATAAATACTCATTATTGAGTATTTAGCATAGAAATAGTTAACCCTCTTAATATTGCTGCAGTGGTTGTTGTTGAATGGCTATAGGAATGAGGTTACCAGGGTTCATGCTGTCATAGACCAAATTGGCAATTGGCCATTATGGCCAATTTGTTTTCTAAAATAGGCCAAAAAAAATTCATTTGGCCAAATTTGTTTTTACCCAAAAATCGGAAATCTAATTCAGAAACCCAAATTGACTTTGTAATGGGAGCGATATGAGAATCAAATTTATAGTATGATCATCTGCTAAATAGGTGATACAGCTTAATGGGTAACAATAGGCACTCATGGCAGTGGACTATCAAACAATGTAATAAAACAGTAATGAGGATTAACACTAATGAATCATTTGTCTGTCATAAGGATAAATGGTAGATGGTGGGTAGTGGTATATTGTCAAGTAATAATGGTGGGACTAAAGAAGTCTGGACAACGTATTTGAAGGTATGGACATAATTATCAAGAATGTTATATATATGTTAAATAAAACAATTATAGTCATTAATTGTGAGACCAGAAAATAAGGATTTAATTTGGCCAAAGTTTTTTTAATTTGGCCATAAAAAATCAGAATTTTGGCCAAAAAAATTGGCCAAATGATTTTTCGGCCCAGCGTGAACGCTGGCAGAACTCCAAATCAAGGACTAAGTTATCCAGTATCACATATCAGAGTCTTCAGGATATCAAATTCTCATCCGTCCAATACATAGATAGAATGACACAAGTGTGTGAGCATGTATTAAAACGTTATTGCAAGAGATTGTTGTGATGCGATGGTAAATCGAGAACCGTAGGTTCAAGTTTTCCCCGCAGGTTCAAGTTTTCCCCGCAACATTACAAATTCATGCAATATCATTAACATGTTCACAAAACTGAAACACTGAAGATTGTAGCTTGTAATATACTGAAATTTAGGTCCATATTGTTTTATTTAATTGAACACACGGTTGTTTTATGTAGACTATACCCTGCTATGCCTCATAATTTAGGGAAGAAATTTTCTGTTAAAGTTGATGTCGCCAATGACATTGTTGGAGTAATCAATTTGTATTGTTCAAGGATAATACATAATTTTTTATTGAACATTTTGAAATCTTCTGTATTTTGCGGTGTTTCACAAAAAATAAATGAATGGATGTGCAATAAATGATCTTTCACAACTTAAAATTCCACAGCACAAATGGTTTGGTATATAATAATCACTCCATTATTGATCAATCCATTTATATAGCAAATTCCACAGTGAATATGGTTCAATGCACTTCAATTATTTCCTCGATCATAGGCCATGTGACACTGTTGTCACTCCCATCCTGCAACGAGTAAATGGAACCGTAACCTTGTGTGATCTCTCTTAACGGCGTGTGTGTGCATTTCTGTACTACAGTAATGCCCTAATTAATCGACTCCTTTAACCACAGCAGAATTATGGGTAATTATTCAGGATTTAGTCGGAAATATGGCAACAAGCCATATTTCCGACTAAATCCTGAAAAGTTACCCATAATTCTGCTGTGGTTAAGAAGTCAATTACTTAGAGCATTACTGTAGTTCCCATTTGAAAATGTTCAGGTAATAGGTTGTTTTGTTGAACTTATTATCTGAACATTTCTCACCAATGAATAAGAATCCAGCCACACTTGTATTATCTTTTTTTTGTCCATCTGTCGTCTGCTCATTTGCTTCGAACACCCATCCAAATGAAAAATAGACAATTCCAATGTGTACTTTTGTAACTGAGTGGGAGAATCCATTTAGTAAATAAATTAGGGTTAACGATACGGTAAGCTTTGGCTGTGGGTATTGCTTTTAATAGAGTCATATCTGTTACCAAAAATAATATTATATTATAGAACAAACGTTCTTATGCCAATCATAAATATTGCGTAAATTGCATGTTATTGTCATGTTAGTACTGTATTTGTTTACAAAGTCATGTTATGTAAACAAACAGTTCATATAGAGTATGTGATAAGAAAAACACTCAATGCCGAGGAGACCCCACTAAGCAAATTTCAGTTAGAAATGCAACCAAGTTTTTTTACAACTTACCAGTATAGTGCTCACTAATCTTCGCTTCTCCAGATTTAGGTGTTGGATGGGTTACTGTGAATCACTCTCCTCAAAAAAATTGCCATGGTGTTGAGTGTTTTGCTTATCGCTCACTATCTACGTGATGTATATAAATAAACACTCGGCTCACACAAACTGTGTTTATGGATAATATTGCATTCATACTATCATGCTATACTATTAGTATATTCTTGAGGAAATTTTCATAATTTGGTAACTGTTATTTCTAAATTATAACCTATAACGAAGGCCATCCGTGCCTTTAATCTTGACTGGTAGAACCATTATTCCATTTAGGAGATGCTGGATAACCTATTCCTCCTTTTTATATTCCCTGGATAACCTAATTCAGCTTTGGTACTGAGTTCTTGCCAATTTCCTGAGGGGTAGAAAACTTTCTCAGATTCTGTGTCCCTGGCAAACTAATTCCATATAAGATGTAGTTTCATGCAGCTTTCACTAGTTCAAATAGCAGGTCTGATGTTGAATGTCTTATTAATCAACATTTAGGTCTATACATTATTACACAGCTTAAATATTAATTGGCCAAGTCTCGGAAAAGGGCACATTGGATCATGGTATTGTAGCATAATTTAAAACATATTTTTTGTATCAGAAAGATAATAGTAATGGTATTAGCGATCAGTAATACCATTACGAAATAGTGAGTCTGTTATTTGCAGAATGAGATCCCCAGAGGGTGAATTTAGTGATGCTCTCACGCATTGTGGGATAGTGTCACCAAATTCACCCTCCAGGAAACTCATTCTGCTGAGGCCTCAACTGCTATGGGAGACCTAGGATCAGATTGAGGTTCCCCAGTTGAAGTTGGTGATGTTTACTCATCAGTCACCTCGATTATGCATTTTATCTTCTGCAAATTAGGCAATATAGAAACTGAACAGAAGGGAAAAGGTAACTGAAAACAATGTTAATTTGAAACTATAGATACTTACCAGAAGATGAGGCCCAAGCAGAATGAGGTCCCCAGAGGGTGAATTTAGTGATGCTAGCCCGCTGTTTGGGGTAGCATCACTAAATTCACCCTCTGGGTACCTCATTATGCAAATGACAGACACACTATTTCAAGACTTGGTGCATAATATTTATTATGACTACAGTAATTAATGTATTAATCAAGAAATTTCAAATGTGAATAAATTTTCAAATTTGTCTTAATCACTATTAAAGAGCGATGACACCAAATAGATTTTATTTTCACTTTTTTAATGACTAAATAACCAAAAGCAAATATATATCTCCAAACTACTATACAGCAATGGCCTAAATAATCGACTCCTTAACCACAGCAGAATTATGGGTAACTTTTCAGGATTTAGTCGGAAATATGGCTTGTTGCCATTCATCGGAAAGCTCTCACTGAAAAGTTGCCCATAATTCTGCTGTGGTTAAGGAGTTGATTATTTAGGGCATTACTGTATGTCATTGGAACTCAAAGTAAAATGTTGAGCTTACCATTCAAATGGATAACACATGTATGTGATAAATTGAGACTACAATACTCTGGTTATTGAATAAGTAATTAAATTGTATGCTATTGGCATATATATGTAGTTAATGCATAGTTGGCATATACATGTTGTTATACATGCATAGTTAAAGCTACAGCTATGATTACTGTTATTAAGTGTTAGAGGACCAACATATTTTTCAGAACTTTTCCTCTAAACTCACACTGTTATACTGATATGATATATATAGTTTGAAACAAATCAAATTACAATAACATCATTGCTTATGTACAATTTGTAAGACCCGGGTTCTATCTTGTAATATTTGTTTTTAAAATTTTATTTGCTCCTTGTAGAATGACGTCTGCTATAAATAAAAAACTTCTACACTGGTTCTCTACTGAATACAACTTCAAGTTTAACCATTCTATACTAAAGCATCATTGATTAGCAGTTATCCTATCGGAAATGTTCTGATAATAAGTTCAATAAATGAACACAGGTTGTTTGTTGGACTTATTATCTGAACATTTCCCTCAATAAATAGGACTCCTTCTCTATTTTTATTATCTTTCATCTGCTTATATTATCTATACATCCCTGCAAAACAATAATGTACCATTCCGATGTACACTTTTTCACTTGGTGGGAGAATCGATATAGTATGGAAAGGGTTAACTCTAACTACTACAAAAAGGACACTGTCACATCCTCACATCAAAATTATTACAACTGCAGCACAAACAATTGTAAACACAGGATAGACTTCAGATATCTTCATGGAAGGTGCCAAACGCCACACCAAAATATGGTAGCCTGGATTGAACCCTTTCTATACTAAATGGATTATTCCATTCAGTTATAACAGTATACATAGGAACGGTTTATAGTCATTAGGAGGGGTGTTCAGGTAATAAAACTAGATGGCAGACAGAAAAACAGATATCACAATAGCAGAATTATTCATATTCATTGGTGGGAAATGTTCAGGTAATAATTTCAACAAACGACCTACATGTAGTTCAACAAACAGGTCGTTTGTTGAACTAATCATCTGAACATTTCCTAAGGGAACTACTCATCAATGAGTATTTAGTATAGAAAGATTTAATACTAACATTTGGGAGGAAAAAGCTGATGCAGGAGCAGGCAGGAGGGGAAAAAATAATATTAATACAGTAATGCCCTAAGTAATCGACTCCTTAACCACAGCAGAATTATGGGTAACTTTTCAGGATTTAGTCGGAAATATGGCTTGTTGCAATTCATCGGAAAGCTCTCACTGAGAGCTTTCCGATGAATGGCAACAAGCCATATTTCCAACTAAATCCTGAAAACTTACCCATAATTCTGCTGTGGTTAAGGAGTCGATTAATTAGAGCATTACTGTATGTTACATAAAGTTTCAATAATGGAAATTAAGGAGTATGTAAACGAAAAGATTCTACTATTAACTATTTTTTAAACGAAGTTAAATTATTTTTTTGAGAATATGGGGAAAAAGGTAGGATGTGTTCGTAAAACAGGGTATTAAATGCTGTTGTCTAACCTACTTCACACATGTCATTGTATTTTCTTGGTTGGTTCTACAAATTGAATAAATCTCCACTTTGCAACAATAATGACATTCAGTTATGTAACTTGTGTTGCATTGCAAATTTAAGCTACCCGACTCAAGGGACTGTTGTGGCTACACATATAACAGTCAAGCCTTGAAATAGTGGGCCTGTCATTTGCAGAATGAGTTCTGCAGAGGGTGAAGCAGTAGGAGCGACCTTGTTCAATGGTCACAAGTCACATGCATGATATTTGAACAGCCTATACAGTCACACTGCTTAACTCAAAACCTAGCCACTGTTTGTAAAACTCGGCAAACCACTGCTGAGCGTGGATCTCAATATCCCTTTGTTGATAGTGACTACAAGTTGAACAGTGTAGACCATATGACTACCGAGCTCCACACAATTGTTCATAGCAATACCATAGCAACACATATATGTAAATGAACCTCTCTGATTGTCCAGAGAAAACTGTATTTAAAGATAGACACTGTTCTTGTTTTGAGCATTTATGTAATTTTGTTACTTTATCAATTCTTATTATATAAACTAAGGTATTCCTTTACTCATAATAAATGAAACATGTTTTTCTTTTAGTTTTCTGTTTTTGGAAACCTCTGGGAAATTGTTTACCTTTGTATCTTGCCTGACACAAGCATAACTAATTATGCAGTACCAAAGCCTTTGATCCATCATCCAATAGTTCATGCATGCTAGTAATTGTACATGTACCTGTAAACACTTTCACTGAGAAGGTTCTGCTTTAAAATCACTTGGCTAATCTAAAACAAAACTGAAACTTGAACACTATCCAAGTCTGAAAAATTGCATTTGCATCCAAGCCTGAGTTTAGAGTGCCTGTCATTTGCAGAATGAGGTCCCCAGAGGGTGAATTTAGTGGCGCTATCCCGCATAGCAGGCTAGCATCACTAAATTCACCCTTTGGGGAACCTCATTCTGCTTAGGCCTCATCTTCTCTAGAAAGTTTCTTTATTATCAAATTTCTATAGAAACTTCTTCACACAGATTCTATTTTCTTTTTTAGTTTAGTTTCTCTATATCCCCAAATTGGCAGATGACACATTGCACAATAGAGGTTCCCAATGGGTTTTCATCACAATATTCACCATTTGGGAACTTCAATCTGAGTCATAGTCTCCAATGAGGCCACATAGAATGAGGTCCCCAGAGGGTGAATTTGGTGATGATAGCCTGCTGTGACAAATGATAGACACACTTAACTCAGGCTTATTTGCATCAACAATCCCCCAGGTAAGAATTTTAATATTGGTACCTCAAGTACAGTAATGCCCTAAGTAATCGACCCCTTAACCACAGCATAATTATGGGTAACTTTTCAGATGCTGAACTTTTCAGGATTTAGTTGGAAATATGGCTTGTTGCCATTCATCGGAAAGCTCTAAGTGAGTCGATTACTTAGGGCATTACTGTATCCTACTGATGCAAAATATCAATGACAGCCCCCCCCCCCCCCTTTTTAATCAATCACACCCTTCTTTGGTAGATATTTTCAACAACTGGATCTAAATTTTATCAAAAAGTAGGACAATATTATTTGAACTGCAGTGTACATTACTCCCTTTTGATCTTCTCTTCACAAATTGTGTTGAAACATTGTATGCATCATTGTGGTGACAGTGGGTGGAGGGTGTCTCACACCCCCATCCCTGGAAACAGTAGGTTGCATTTGTTATAGTGTGAAATTTGTTTTTACACTAAAAATCCAATATTTTCCAAATTTGCATGTGGACTATAATGGCAAATCAGTTGGAAATTTTGAAGTAGAGGGTTAATTGTGTTGTATTAAAAAATTTAACAATGGGAAGTATGAGGTACCAGTTTAAAAATTCCAAACTGGGGTGGGGGTACAATTTACAAATATTATTTTTCAGACTTGGAAATTTTTGTCTGCTTCTACTGCATGGGTTGGGTGCAATTCGAAATTCCCAATTGGACACCCCCCACAGAGATGATATAGCGCTGTCCCAGATGTACTCATCTCCAAACAATAATAATATATTTGATAATGTCGCCATGACCTGTGCAGGAACTTCTTTGTCCATACGGTCCTAACACTCATGCATATTCATACAAAAGCAAACAGTGGTATTAATATTCATAAGTCTCTTTGACTGAGAAGCACCGCTAAGGACGATAGTGAAGCAGCTTGCACCGATGTGTTTTCTTCGTCTGTCGGAAAGTAATTATAGAGCTATGGGTATATATCTACAGAGAGAAATTTGATACCCCACATCTTACAGTGCAGACACAGTTCCCAAGAACTGGAGATGCAAACCAGCCTACGTTTTATTCCACAAGCTACTATGAAGTTAGGCTAAGTTTGTTCGGATAAGTTTCATTTTGTTAATCGTATTCTATTTTTTGTGATAAAATGATGACTTTGGAAGAATTAGAGGTAAGTTTGATGAATATATCCGCCATCTTTCTGTGGAATTTCGCTGGGGTAGTTAGGTTGATTAGTATCTATACCTGGAATAGGTGTGAGGATAAGTAAATCGGGCACTTTATACATACAGGTTTGTGTTGTATGTTTACAATTCCGATGATTAATTAATAATTAGTTACTATAACAGGAATCGGGATAGTTCCTTCATTTTATGATTTTCGGATGTAATCTGTGCCTACTACGATGTAGATTGGTGCTGTGTACATCAACGCCAAAAAAACGGAAGGTTTGCCAAAAGTTCTAAACAAAACACGAACCTTTTTCCAGTTGAGGGCAATTTCAGTCTAATATTTTACTTGGAATAGTCTATATTAGTTCTAAAAACAACATAGATTCTTCGCATGAGAAAATATTATGGAACCTTTACCAATTAGAACAATCTCAACATATGTTTTCGATCTGAAGGTTACTTGCAATTGCGAGTTGCATGTAGGCATGAAATTTCCAACGACTGAACATTTGGTCAATATTATGGGAGTGATACATCAGAGCACCCCTCTCATTTGTTGTTTATCAGGCATGAGTTATCGGGTCCCAAAGACATTTACGGACCCCCCCCCCCCCACCATTGAACCAGACCAATCTCACAAGTTCGCGTATATTCCATTTGGACCCCCCTCTGTATCTGTATGTTGGTCGGTGCAGGAGCCTTGAGTTGGCTGTAGGTTCACCGTTGGACGACTTAAGCTGTTAATGTTGTTGTTGATGTTAAATCACGTGCGCTGTCCGTGTCCTCCAGGTGGTTCCATTCAATGATTGTTTTGACAAAGAATGAGTTTTTATACTGAGCCGTGTTTGTCATTATTTCATAGGAAAGTGAGTTGGAACACTCATGTGACTCAATAATGTTGGTTGTCTCGAATCCTGGGAATTTTTTGGCAGTGATTTTCCTTTTGTCCTTGCTTCTTGGTGTTAGTAAGTCATGTGAACCGACCCCTCTACTATCTTGCTAAACAGTGACATCCTTTTTACTTCTCTTCTAATCTTCATTAGTGTAAACTGTTAATCCTTCTATCTCCATCATGGATGTGACTGCACCCTTTTCTCTGTCTTTGTAATTGCTTTTTTCTGGACCCTTTCGATGTTGTCGATGTCCTTCTGCAAGTATGGATACCATATTTCTGCCCCGTATTCAAGTGTGGATCTTACCATGGACTCGTAGGCCAGTTTCTTATGTTTCTTGTCGGCTTTGCTGATGTTTCGTTTCAGGAATCCTAAGGTGCTGTTGGCTCTTTTGACAATTTTGTTGATATGGGATGACCAGCCATCCTTGGGCTTTGGTTTTCCCCAACTACTACCCCACCTATACCTACAGCTAGATTGGATCGTAGGCTTTCGGTCCATTGGGAGAAAACATTTGAAACTGAATATGTCCAAATCCTAACACCTGGTGGTCTAACTCAATGCAGGCAAATTCAGACACCCATTTGTTTTTGTTAAATTGATTGGCCACCAGGGAGTGACCATGATATACCGGGCCAACCGATGTGAGAAAATTTAGTTTTCTGAACCTGAAATTTGCAAAATCCTAGCATCTAGACTGGCATCAAGCTTTCCTGGCACCACAACCCCCCCCATAAATTTGGAATATTTCCAAAAGATGGCCATTTCATTCCCAAATTTTGACATAAAGTAGGAAAATAAGCAATTTCGAGCGTATAGCGATATCAGGTGAGCGACATGCATTATTACATGGTCTATACTAATTATTATATTATGCAATCATGACACGAAGCATCATATTTAAGCCGCAACTATATAATATACAGGCCATGAACTAGAGGTGTGTAACAGTGAGGGAAGAGTTTGGGGTGCATGTGCCCCCCCCCCCTATATATCGTCGGTCGGGGATCTATTGAATAAACTGTATGGCTGCGTATAATAGGCCTGTGTGCCTGTTCATATCGAATTCACACTGGGCCAAACAACTTTAGATATTCATTCTTCCCAAGCACAGCTATATTTTGTAACTAACTCCCATCTGGATACGATCAAGCTCTGATCCTGACCAGTTCGTGAAAGAGGAGTGCATGCGTACCAGCTTTGAACAACATTAACCCATCAGTAACGCTGAAGGGGTCACTCTCACCAAAAAAGTGCTGAATGGTACACGGGATTTGAAAATGTGCTGAAGGGTACTGGTACACATGGTTTGAAATGTCCTTCTAAAGGACGTATAGTTTTCGTATCTGCCATGATTTCTGTTCCAATGAACATTAAAATGAACTGAAAACAAACTGCTAATGGGCACCAGACTTTCAGAAACACAGTTTACGTAACGATGTTAGTGGCGATCACAAACTTTGAACCCTGTGTACCCTTCAGCACATTTTCAAATCCTGTGTACCCTTAACACTTCTTTTGGTGAGAGTGACCCCTTCAGCATCAGTAACCTATGCTTTAACATACTTGTATATGTATTAATATTCTTTTAACTTGACAAACATGTCAACTCTCCAATCAACTTTTTTTTTCGCTCAACTGCACCGACGCTCCTGGTTATAATACCTGGTACTGTACCCAAATTGGGGGCCTATAGACTACACATAGAACAGTGTGCACCGATCGTTGAAACACTAAAATTGTATTGACCGAAGCACAAATCAAGGAGTGATTTACACAAATCAAGGAGTGATTTTCAAGCACAACTGCAATACGTTAGTACTGTCAAGGAGAAGTAACACTATAGAATACGTAGAGTTACTCCCCGCTCTCCGTGGTGCGATCTGTTTTTGTCGGGAGTTTTCGGTAATCTCCGCCAGAGACGGACTTTGTCGACAATTTCCGATTTAAATTATATGAACGTCCGCCATATTGAACGATGATGATGTTGTCGAGAAATTGACAGATAGTTCGAAAAACATCGTTTTCGCGATATAGGCTGTACTTTACAGACAATTAAAGCTGACATAGAATTCGCTATAAAGTTGTCACAAAGATGAGCACATCTGGCTGCAAGAAAGCTAAACGAGGAAAGAATAAAAAGGCTACAAACACAAATGGGAAACCTGCATCGAACAACACAAATGCATCAAATTCCACACAAATGTCCGAGTCGAAAATACCAGAGACTGAGGTAAATTTCCAAACGCATTATAGCTATTCCAATGGTAGAAATATAGAGAATTAGTCATTGAAATTACAATTACATGGGTATAGAATATTGGGTGTTTTACGAGTTTTTGGACGTGTCGTTTAGCAACCGAGGTGAGTGACCTGTCCTGAGGCTGTGCACAGTGCATCATCGCACGATAGTATCGACACGACCGAGTTAAAAAAATTCTTACTGTGATCTGATAATATCATTTGCTTTTTATTTCAGTTTATTGTAACTATGAGGCTCTAAAAAGTTTGAATTATGTTTTACTGTGCCCATAAATTTCATGCAATTTAAGACACACCCATTTCATTTTCAATTTGTAAACTGTAAGTTGCGCAATAATTTGACAACAAACAGTAAAACTAGTTTAAGTAGTTACCGACTGAGTGTGGCGTTAATCTAAAGTTGGCCAGTCTCAGTATAAATACCGCTCCACAGTATTGCAGCGGTGCAAGGTTGTGTTTAGCTAACAGCTAATAGTAGTAGCAGACCGACCTTTGCACGAACCCACAAATACACAATTTAGTGGATGTGACTGGTGAGCTTTCCTCCCCACACACACACACAAACATGCAAAATAGTCCCTAATGTGCACACATACAGCTAAGAAAATCACATGGCAAAGAAAGGTGAGGGTGAAACAATGCCGACTTCTGAAAGTAGGTCAACTGATCACAGATCAGTCAGTTTTAGATCATGCCATGAATCACTTCGATGCATACTCTTGTGTGCGAAATAGATGTAGGCTGTACTCTCGCGCTCCAAATAAAAGTGCAGACCCAAATAATAGTGCCGGGGGAAAATTCCATTGAAAGTTAATAAAAGTGCAGACCCAAATAATAGTGCAGGGGGAACTCTGAGCAAAACATCAACATGACTGTGGTTAAACAAATTATGGGTCCTACTAAACAACGAACATAAACGAACACAGGTCCAAAAGGCGTAATAGAAGGGTGAAATTGGGATTGTGGATGCGTGGGGGTCCATTCTATGTGCATGTGGTGTTATTTCCAACTTTGATGACTTATTTTTGTAGTTATTAGCATTATTTGAATACAAAGCTACTAAACAACAAACACAAAGGAACATAACATTGGCCGTATAGCACTATAAGGCGTTATACGGCGTTATAATTAACTACCACACTCTACGGCTTATACTCCGTCTCTTTGTTAATTACACATTACTGAGTTGACTTTGTTTAAATCCCCTCAGACTTTATCTGGGCTTGGGACCAGAAGACTTCGTAGAAGTCACAAGTCAGGCGGATTTAAAGTTATTTTTTTTTTGTGGAAAAATAAGTAAGTACGGGATCAGGTCGCTAGCGCGATTTATTACGTAAATTTATGCATCTTTGGAATTCGCTAAATATTTGACATTTGTCATTGGTACATGAACGATTATGAGAAGTACTCCTAATTATTTTTCAACATGACGCACTTTTATGGAACATGTATGTCGCGCAATCTCGGATTTTTTCTGTAAGCTATAATCACTCGTTTGTCGAGAATCTAAGGCCAAAGCGAAAAATAGGCATGTTTCCACTCCCCCGCCCGCCCCACCTCAAAACCCCCCCGACGAAACTCACTTTATTTATTTTCCAAATCCCGAAAAATAAAATACGATGTATTTACTATTTCCATGTGAATTAATACTACACTATTTATATTGTTATATATAGACCTCTCACATAAACAAGCATACTAAAATTGTCTCCTTATTTGGTTATTAAATCGACCCACTGACAATAAAATTCTGTGTTGTGACCGATATAGTAACAGATTGTAAACAAAAACAAACGCGCACGTGGTTTTCAGACACACTGTAAAATGAAGCTCCATGGCGGCATTAGGGTGATGAGTTTATGACCGCATTATTAATGTACGTCAACTAACGACATGCCCAAATATACCGGCAAAATAATGCTACACAATATTTACGCGAACGCAATCTCAAAGAATACATCTGTCCCAAAACTTCCAACGGTGTCTGAAAAGAACGGACTGTAACAACCGGATGATATAGGCCTACGGTAATTTATCGAACGGAAGCCGGAGTGTATATTTACCGGAAGATCTAAAAATGAAGAAATAGATAAACTGTTCTTTACAATTTGCACATGTAGATTAAATACAAGGCACTGAAATTCAGTACATACATTGTTAGCCTTCACAATAAGTTCATAAATGACATAATTATTAGAAAGATAGCACAAATATGATATTTGAATTTCCCCGCGAAAAAATAAAGTGAAAAAAAAAATATAAAGTGAAAAGCCACCCCCCGCCCCTGTTTTTTTTTATGGATGGGAGTGGAAACACACCTATTTTTCGCTTTGGCCTAATGCAATTGAGAGTTTAATTCTGTACAATTGCGTTTGAAAATGCTTGCGATTTCAACATTTCTGCGATTGAACATATTATTTTCGCGTTCCAAGTGTTTTTATTTAGTTTCATCCTCCTCGGTTAGAATTACCATGTATTTGTTCGATTGGCTGAAAGCTGAATAAAGAGCGTTTCTTATCAGCTTAGAAGATAGGTAGGAAAATTGGTACAGATGGATCAGATATTGCTAATTGTCTATCAGTGACGTTTGGAGTGCCTGACTCAAAGAAGATGCAATATCTGATAAGGAAAAATCCCCGCCACCCCACCACCATCGAGGGCTTCTCGAACGTCATGCAGTTTGTCAGTCACTATCTCATTTAAATTGTCTGTCAAATCAGTTAATTATTTTGCCTTCCAAATGTTTTCTAATATATTACTTTTCTTAAGGCTTTAACAATTGTTATTCGTCCAACATTTCGGAACTGTTGAATTTTGGTTGCTAGTATTGAAAACTTGTACGATCCCAGTGCGGATAGAGCGGTCCAAGCATGCGGAATAGGCACTTCATTTGAATTAGATTTCCTTAAATTATTGGGATTTTACGTAATAAATCGCACCAACCACCTGAACCCGTGCCTACTTATTAAAAAAAAAAAAAATATATATATAACTTTAAATCCGACTGACTTCTACGAAGTCTTCTGGTCCCAAGCCCAGATAAAGACTGAGGGGAGCTAAAGAAAGTCAAAAGTGTAGAGTGTGGTAGTTAATTAACACCTTGATTAACGCCTTATAGTGCTATATGGCCAATGTTATGTTAGTTTGTGTTCGTTGTTTAGTAGCTTTGTATGCAAATAACGCTAATAACTAATAAGTCATCAAAGTTGGAAATAAAAACATATACATAGGGTTGCCACGACTATGAGTTTTGATAATCGACTAATCGGCAGCTATAATCGACGGTTAGTCGATTAATCGGTAATATATGCGCCCTGTATTACATCCAGGTAAACAAGTGATAAATGCGAATTACGACGACTTCTTTATATCCATTTTGAAGACAGTTATAAACTGTCGATGCTCCGTGTTTTACACTGTTTTATTTCGTATACAACAAGGAATACTCATACCCTCATAGTCTCATTCTTCCTGATGTAGTTTTTATCAGGCCCTTACTATTAAATACTGCCAAGTGCCCATGTTTCTGGCAAAGTTAGAGCAAACTGCATACACGACGTGACAGTAACTGTGCAAAATTGCACGAATAAAGCTAATCTCGATTGCGACTCCCATCAAGCCGCCGCTACGTATTTCGGCAGGTCCCGTGATTCACATTAATTGGTGAAATTGCGGTGAAAGGCATGCGCTTATAATGAAGTTAACGAGGACATAGGTATACTCAGTCCGAGTAAACTCATACCTAAATATTCATTACAACATTGAATATTAGGTCTGACGGATAACATCGCTATCTCATTTCCAAGTCCTCGGGATTCCGTAATCTGATTGATTGCGTAAATTATTTTCCGTCCAATGAAACCGTATGGGTTAATAAACAAGTGTTAGTGGGCGGAGACTCCCATAATGTCACCTCTAAATATAGTAACAGAGCGGAATTTCGTCGGTATTTCTCGAATTTTCTCCGATCAAAAGCGATGCTTGCAAATACAACAGAGACAGAAAAAATGGCTTCGAAATTATATATTCGGTACGATTCGGATTAATTTGAAGGATGTGCTAGACCTGATAGATAGGCCTGCGCATGGTACCAACTTGGCCTCCCATAAATATAAATAGAACTCACTCATGTCCGTGTATTTGATTTACTTTATTGTAACATGGTTTGCAAATCAAATTATTTGTCGTAAAAAAGTCATCTGAAAGTTAAACACCGAGGAAATGACTTAATTTTATGCTTTTAAATAGTTCTAAAGCATCATTTTTGATGACGACCTTATTTTTTGCTCTCGGATGCAGCTTTCCGGTCGATGCAGCGAGTTCATCTCCCGAAAAAGAATAGTCGCATACACGACAAATATTTAATATCTTCTGTAAGTTTATGTCGCGACACAGGCCATTGTTATTGCGAAGCACAACAAATAACACGTGGGGACTCCTGTCAATCATCGATGTATTTTAAAAAATCCGTGACGTCATTTTGGGGAAGCTCTTCGCTGAATAGAAATGGTTTTGGCGACATTAGCTCCAGACTCTAGATTTCAAATATAGAGTCGACGTTCACCCAGACTGAGGTATACTCTGTGAAAAGTCGGCACCGATAGAGACAAAGGATGCCGCTAGCCAGCCATGTACTGTGTGAACATGTCGCACACATAATTCTTTGAAGATGACCGCCAAAAGGCGGCGACATCAAAGGCAGAGGACGTTGCAACGTAATTGTGCTGCATACGCGGTTAACAGTTACCTTCCAGGCATGACATAGATGAAAAGTGCTGCGTACATGCACAAGTTACACAACCATACCCCCCCCCCCCCCCCCCCCCATCGGGCGATTAGTCGACGAAAGTAAATAACCATCGACTACCGCACCTGCCGAAGGTTAGTCGAATAATCGTGGCAAGCCTACATATACACATAGAATGGACATCCACGCATCCACAAACCCAATTTCACCCTTCTATTCCGCTTTTTGGACCTGTGTTCATTTGTGTTCGTTTATGTTCATTTGTGTTCGTTGTTTAGTAGGACCGAAACGAATTATTTGTATAGTAGGTCAAGAGTAGGAATCAATATAGTACTTAGTGTCATGTGCTGTTTTATTCCATATTTAAATCTTAACATGTATACCATATATAATACTTGAATATGTACATGCATAAGCTCATCATTTTGATATCAGAATAACATAGAAATCTTGAGATTGAGAAATCTTGATTACAATTTTCATCGCCTCCAAATTAATAAATGTGCAGACCCAAATAAGCGCTGTGCAGGGGGGAAATTTTCCAAGAAAATAATAAACGTGCATGTATGTTTATTTGGAGCCCAAGAGTACGTTTATTAATTTTATGAAAAAAATCCACCAGCACGATGCTTATTCAGGACTGCATGTTTTTTTTTTAAATTGATCGCTCAATAGTGGAAGGCCATAAAGGCTGCCAGTGCAAATTAAATACCAGAATATCAGTTCTCAATGTGACGGTTGCAATAAAATCATCTTAGTATTCTTACAATAACATGTGGCATTGTTATTACATTGTCGCACTTCTGGGCATTTGCATAATTATTGCCTAGTTTGTGAGAATTGATAACATGCTTCCACCCTGTACTTCTATTCTGCCTTGCACTTAGTGCTGGGCGGTATTTAAGCATAAAAATACTGCAGTAATCCTAAAATCACACCGGGGTACATGTATACTGTATTACCGATTATTTAAACTATTCCATTAAATCACCCATAAGTTGTGATCGTTTGGTGCACAATTCAACTGTTGTTTTGGAAGAAATCGAATAGCTATAAGCTTACAATAAATAAGGAAAAACACCCAATGCTCCGTTTTTTTAAATTATGGATTACTAGTACGAATCAGTGACAATGTATCATTTGTCTGCATGCATGGATTCAGGACAATGAAACTCAAGTACATGTTATAACCGTGACATGCTGGCATCATTCAGCGAAGTCGGATACATCTAGGGCTGGAACAGTTACATGATTTTCATAACCGTTTGAGTTAACTGAGGTTAACCGGTTAACCACAGTTATGCAGGGCTACATTGACATATGAATGTGTGATCTATCGTAACATTTTGTCTATTATTCACAACAAATGATTCAACTTAAGTCAAACAAAGGCCGGCATGCTCAGTTATAAATGGAAAGCAAACACCGAAATTGTCCCTAATATACCGGTATGAATGTTCGCGCGATGTCATGGAAATCAACAAATCGTGGCAATTTCCCTACTGCAGATGGCCAAACTCACTAGTGGTTTCTATTCTCTTCCTTGCAGTGTAATATTCCATCCATGCATACAAGGGCACATTGATAAATGACCTCTTATTTATAGCAGACTAGCTAGCACATGGTGCTCAAAAGTTAATTTAAAGTTATCACGCGATCTTTTTCTGGTCACTATCGGGTTGTATCAAATAATCTGCACTGCATATAATATTAAGTCACTAGTGCATCACTGTCTAAGTAACCTGTGGGGGTTTAAATTTTGTGTGCACAGGGACCCTAAGTAACACGTGCTTCGATTCTACATACTTCGAGTCCAACTTGGACATGGATTATCGACTTGCGGCCTGTAACGAGTTGCCCACCTATTTTTCAGTTTGCACGGACACCGAAATTGACACAACACTCGGGCTATAGTCAAACTTCATGATGTTAGTTACACTGTCATTAATATGCTGCAAAGATGCCACCAGGCAGCTGTTCCCTTGATGTAACAATGTTGCAATAGACTAATACATGTAATACCAACTTGTTACACTGAGTTATCATAATTATTCTCTGATTCTCATAACATGTACAAAGTAGTTCCCTTTGTCTGAGGTAACACATAACCCTTGCGATCCCGGTGCTACATGTACCGTATCTGACTATATGTTGGTGTTTAAGTATTGCACATTGTTTGCTTACGGTTAACCGGTCATGCAATTTTCATGGCCGCTCACGGCCGCTGTGACCGATCACAGGAGCTTGGAATTTGGTCAAAACCCCTCTTTTATTGGCAGAACCACCACCCGGGACCAAAGGTCACGGAAGGAACGAAACAGAAAATTGTTGCCACCTATTTTGAACTCAACTGTATTCCTACAAAAAATATATTTTCACTAAAAAACTTTTGGTACCTCTTACACCTTAGATGCCAATCTACAACATTCCATAGGTGTATTTTTCCAGTTCTTCGAAAACCTCACTTTATTTCGGTAATGTATTGTAAATTCACCAACGAACACAAATCTGCGACACCTACATCACCCGTTCTAGAATCTGAGTAGCGGAAATGGTACCGAAATATGCGGAAACTTTAAAACTATGATCCGGAGACGGATAGCATGAAAGTACCGTTTATAATTTCGAACATAGCTGCTGATTACATGTTTATTACATGACCGTACCGATGCACTGATCATCATGAACTTTTTGATGGATGATAACATTGGCGTCTAGATGGGAACGAATTATTTTGGGCTCATTTGCATAAAAACATGGCCACTGGCAGCATTGCTAGAGACTAGCATTGGTGCGATCGTCGTGTAATTAGTCATAGAAACATGGCCGCCGTCGGATTTCAGCCACTCGTTTCATCGACCATGAAAGTTACACCGATGGGGTCATTGTCACAAGACTCCGGTCAGTGAAGGTCACATTCGTAGCCAGTGTAGCCAGCTTATTTCACCGGCGATCACATTCGTAGTCAGCTTTTCTAATTCGTGGTTTATATTGCCCGAAATATGACGTCATCACGTTCGTGACTAAAATGTCAACGTCATGCTCCAAAACTGACTTCGTTTATCAACTTATATTGGAATATAATTCGAGCATTCCAACGACATTGATCCGAAACATCAGGTTATAAATGAACTTATATCAAAACTAAATTCAAGTTGTTTTCATCCATCAACTCAGAAAAATTAGATTAACCTGATCGTGTTCATTGAGGCTCGCCTGAATATGAAAAGCTGGCTACAAATGTGATCGCCATAGAAAAGCTGGCTACATTTGTGATCGATTAACAAACCTGGCTACGAATGTGATCGGATCGCGGACCCTTGTGACAGTGACCCCATCAGCGAAAGTTACATTAAGTAATGTTTTTAATATTTTTTTGGTATTTTTGATTTTGAGAAAAACAATGCCGATGGTGGCTAGCTGTCTTGAATTTAAAAATTGAATTTCCAATTCATGAGCACAGGCTATATAATCATATGCATAAAGCCATTCTTTGAGAGTTTTGGTGCTGATTCGTTACGACACACGAGTCACGAGTCACGTATACTATTTATAGATCCTGGTACCGGTACAGTTGACAATACTTATAGTTGCTTATTAAATAAAATTTATGTTAGCGAGTTTATCACTAACTCAAATTTATAAACTAGTTATTCGGTAAACCAGTTTGTATTATATACAACTTGCAAACGCACAAATAAAACGTATACTGTGAAGAATACGCAGGTTAATTTTGTGCTCTTACATTAAAGAATCTTATATTACATTTTGTTACTGTATTTGGCATATTAATGGCGAGTTTTTGTACCCTACATTGACAAATTTGAATTTTGCGAAACTAAACACTCGTTCTATATATGCATGGCCAATATCGTTACCTAACTCAAGAAAAATGTCTTCTCTCATCAACTAAGACATATATTTGTTCGTCAGAAGTTCAGAACTAGTAAAAAACAGCATTTGATGTGGAAATAATTAAGATATTCTGGCAACGAATCTGCACCAAAACACACAAAGGAATCGCTTCATGCATAGGCATATATACCAGGCCTCCCCGTGAGTCTATATATCTTTTTCTTCTACTTCGTGATATTCGACCAGTAATCAGTTGGTTGATTACTATTACTATTATATGATGGATATTTTAGGCCTATACAACGGAGCGCGACACAAGCTCCTATGAGGGAGCTAGAGAGTTTTGGTCCCCGTATGACCAAGCATTGCGACCAGTAGCATTACAAAGTCAAGTAGTACATATATAGGCCTACCTGTACATAACGAACATAAAACAAGAAGAAAAAAACAATACCAGGTGGTCGTGCCATAAATAGAAATAAATTAAATATGAAATATATGTACAAATTACCATTCAGTCTAATGAAGAACAGCAGACACAGAAAAATACAGAAATTTTCAGGAAAATGCACAAAACATCAGGATTAGATCTTCAAAAACGATCATAGTATGACGCAAACATAAACAGATTTAAGTTTTCTGGCGCCTAAGTTCGAAAACTGCACGCACTTTCAAATATTTTTGAATTTCGCGGGCTTTTAATTTAGGTTTCGATTTTATTTCGTTCCGACTTTGTTATTCCGGAAAAATGGTTTTGTGCCATTTGTCATTCAGATTCTAGAACGGGTGATGTAGGTGTCGCAGATTTGTGTTCGTTGGTGAATTTACAATACATTACCGAAATAAAGTTAGGTTTTCGAAGAACTGGAAAAATATACCTATGGAATGTTGTAGATTGGCATCTAAGGTGTAAGAGGTACCAAAAGTTTTTAGTGAAAATAATTTTTTTGTAGGAATACAGTCGAGTTCAAAATAGGTGGCAACAATTTTCTGTTTCGTTCCTTCCGTGACCTTTGGTCCCGGGTGGTGGTTCCGCCAATAAAAGAGGGGTTTTGACCAAATTCCAAGCTCCTGTGGACCGATTAACTGGTTAACTGTTTCAGCCCTAGATACATCCAAGAGCTTTGAAATAACTCCCCAGAGCACGCACTGTGATGTTGAATATTGGAATATTCCGCTGGGTGTGAAATAGTATATTGATCTTATTAACCCTTTCATGATGGGGAGCTGCGTGTTTGCGGCATTAAAGACCCATGTGCCAGTGCATTCTCTTATATATGCGAGTCACCCATAGGGTGGGAAATGTTCAGATAAATGAAAGAACAAACAAAGGTCATTTTGTTGAACTTATTATCTGAACATTTCCTGAGGGAACTAATTGTCTATGCGTATAGTATAGAAAGGGCTAATATTATTTGTCAACCTAAGTTTTGATTAGAAACATTGTTATGCTTTATATATGCACAGGAGAAAATGTGATGCGATCATTGTGTCTACACAGCGTCTCTTAACCTGGTCATAATTCTTCTTATTCACAATTAAAGGATTTATATTAAAGTTTTACTTCACAAAATATTTCTGTCAAACCATTCCTATTGGCCATAGCTTACTAGTACAACAATATGAGGTGTGTTTTAACCACAATGTAGTAATTTATATTCCATATGAAATCCATCCGCAGTGAAGGAATCACTGGGTCTTTTGTTCAGGACCCGTTTGATTTACAAAATGTGAAGCCTGATGGTAACACTGCAATGCCGGTGAGATTAATAAATGCCCAGTTTTAGTCGATAAACTGAAAATCTTAATTGCACCATTCACAATAGTATTATACTGTAATGCTCCCATGGGGCCGTGAAAACCTGGAATAACTTTGAATATGACAAATGACCAATATTTCAAGGTCTTTGAAAAGTGTTTGAATTGCCAGAGGCTTGCATAGCTTTGGATTTTGGTGATATTAGCACTTTTGATCGAACTTGTAATTAACTTAAATCACATTTAAGTTTTACCATAACCATACTTACATGTATTTGAGGGTCTTGGAAAAATAGACTTGAATGACCTTGAACTTCGGTGTTAGCATGCACTTGGGGAATCAAGTTCTGCAGAAATTAACATGTATGAACCCCCTTGTATAGTGTTTACAGTTAATCAATAACCTACATAAATAGAATCTATTAAAGGTACTCAATCCGATTCGATGGTCCCCATATCATCAGATTCAAACAACAACAACATTTCTTGAAATGCCGCTTCAGTTATCAGAATAGATCAATTGCCAAAAGATAATGCTAACCACAGTCTATAGTATAAAATTGCCCAAAAAGTATTATTTATTAACATTTTGTTCAACAAATTTAGCCGGATTGTCAAATATCTAACACTCAAATCCCATTGATTTTAGAGTTATCAATCTTCGTCTGCAAAATCGGCTTGACGAATATTTGCCAGGTTGCAAAAAAGTTACATATATCTGGAAATAATTTTTTTTTAAAATTGATATCTGATAACTGAGCTTTGATGGGTGGGTTCCTGGGCTCGAATCAAATATTGTTTACCCCCAAAGCCAAAGAAATAGTAATTTGGGCATTAATTCAGATTATGCATCTTTAAATTGAAATACCTGCTGACGCAATCATCAGGGCCAGGAACCTATGTCACCAATCAAGCCTCTAACCAAAAGCAGTTTTGATCTGAAATTTTTTTAAACGTATAAACGTTTGTCTCATGGGATAAACTAGTACATGAGCTGTGGAAATTCACAATGCACATACAAAAATGAGTAAGGCCAAAACAAAAAACATCTATGTTTCCGGTTACCCGACCGACCTGCCGAAATTGGGCTGACCTGGACTTTTTTTTTCAAATTTCCACTGATTTCATCCCCCCCCAAAAAAAAAAAAAATTGTTTCTTTTTTTTTATTTTGTTTAATATATGTAATTGGCATGTAAACACATCTATATCACTAAATATATACTATATTTACATTAAGCAGCAATAATTTTAGATGGAATTTTCGAAAACAATTTACTTCTATTAAAATACATGTCCATTTGTTGTTGCAGATGAATCCCAATCTCACCAATAAATCTGCAGTCTTTAAAACCTGCCTGTGGTAATCTTGTTTGTTTAACTCCCATGTCTTGTGGGAATAAGTCTTATCTGTTATAGAGCAATATATAGGTAGAAGACTTTCTATATCAGAATTTTAAGTTCCTCTCCCCAGTAAATCAAGGATTCATACATGTAGTGTTCATGTATACTGGTAGTTACTAGTATGTATACAGACAGTATAAAGTTGACTACATGTCTACCATATCAAACACTTTCTGGGATGGGCACTAAAAAGCACATGAAATTATCTACTGGTTTGTTTAGGTGTATAAAACTTACAAGCATGCATATGCCAATGTATATAAGGAACTTCAAAGTTGAATATTGAGGTGTGGTACCTCTGACAGTCAAGGTGTGGTCTGTGGTACCATTTTCAGTGTGGTATGGGACTTTATATTATGATGCGATTGAGGGGTGTCTGAGGAACATTTACACCCTGTGCAATGTGTCTGAGGTGCATGTGAGATATCCTGCCAGTGGAGGTGTGTCTTAGGTCCTGAGGTGTATGACCAAGTATTTAAGTGAGGTTTGAATTAATATCATACAAGTTATGTTATTATAGTCATAGAAAAGCCCCATTATGGTGTTCATCTTGGGTCGGTTGATATGTCAATATTGTGTTATGAGGAAGATGTGCCACCACAATCTAAACTGAGATAATAATTACAAGAGAGCTGCATGCATACATGTAGTTGAGTGCCTGGGAGGCATACGTTTGTCAACATTGACAATACTTATCATATTATTGTGCTACATTAACTGTTTACTTGCAATTTACATGGACAGCCTTGACACAAGTATAAACAGTAAGCATTAATGTACTTCTTAACTGTTCGGGGAAAAATAAAAAAAATATTACAAAAACAAAAAAAATCCCTACCTACCTACCTGGAATTTTTTGGCACCGTAATAGGAAACAAATAATTTATTTTTTTTGGCCTAATCATTAAAATTTATATTTATATTATAATTGAAAATAGGTATAGATTGTGTCCTGTTTTTGAACATCAAACACATCTCAACCATTTAATAGTTTTTCGTAAAATCCACATTTACAAGTGAAACAAATATCAAGCTCAACTATGCATGAGTTCCAGATAGCTGCTATCCAAACGTCAGAAGCGACGCTTTAGAGATTACAATAGTGATGTAGATTCCTGGCCCGGATCAATGTCGCCACGTTTGATGTGACAGAACATGTAATAACCCTTTGAGTGCCAGGTCCGATTTTTGTATCAACCCATATACCCTGTGCCAATGCATTCTCTTATATATGCGAGTCGACCATAGGTCGCCTCGCATATATAAGAGAATGCATTGGCCTAACAATTTTTCATCTTTTGTTATTATTTTTTACAATTGTTTACAATTTTAATATTGTTTTCTTGTATTCTTTAACAGACTTATTTAGTAGGTTTAGTGCCAGGGAATCTTGTTTTTTATGGGCATCAAAATTATTACTATGAATACTTGGTGATAGTTTTGAGTTATAACATGCCCGTAAGGTGTTATCCAGTTTGTTTTTAAATTCGCTATAGCATACCCAAAAAAAATTCAACCCAAAAAAAAAAAAATTGTTTTTAGGGCCGAATTTACACACCGTAAATTAGGGCCGATGAGATCGGCTCGTGGCACTCAAACATGTAATTCTGAAATATGACTACATGTGAAATACACATCAGTAGCAGTAAAACTTAAAAGCATCTAATAATATTCAAGGATCAAATTTAATCCTTTCTATACTAAATGTATTCTCCCATTGAGTTTTAAAAGTATACATAGGAATAATTTGTTAGTATTCAGGAGAGATGTTCAGGTAACATATAAGCAGACGACAGATAATACGGGTGCACTTAGTGCAGAAGACTGAAAATTTATTGGTGTGAAATATTTTGATAATAAGTTCAATATGGCCGTTTGTCGAATTTATTAATTGAACATTTCCTAAGAGAACTACTTGTGAATGAGTATTTATACCCCCACTCACGAAGAGAATGGCGGGGTATACTGGATTGACCTTGTCTGTCCGTTCGTCTGTACGTAATTTATCCCTTCATTTTTCCCTCCGTCTTGGCAGATATCTCAAACAACAGTTGTCGGATCTGAATTAAATTTGGCATGGATGTTCACTACTATGAGAGCACTCAATGGAGTGTTCAATCTTTTTTTCCCCCCCGGTTTTCAGTTCTAGAGTTATTCATCTTTGGTTATTTGGAAGTTTTGGTTTTAAGTTCGTATCCCCACCACCGGTTGATGGATATCAATGAAATTTGTTATGAATGTTCACTACTATGATGGCAATCAATCGAGTATTCAATCGGTTGGTTCATGTTTTCCGTTAGAGAGATATTTATCTTTGTTTATATGAAAATGTTGGGTTTTGTTTTCTGTCTGAGCAGATATCTCAACCATACTTTGTCGGTTTGCTGGGGATATGCCAGCACTGCCAGGGCAATCTCTTGTTAAACATGTAGTACATGTATTAATCTCTTGCTTTTGTAATGGAGATCTAAATAGGTCAATAAAATTTATACGTGAAATACTTGCATGCAGTCACAAATTGTACACACCGTCTGTCCACCCATGTTGCAACACAAGAATGATAAGTTAACAAAGTGACCTGATTTTGACCAAATTTGATTGATGTCTTCTATTCATGAATCTCTTGGATGAGTTCGAAAACCAGTCCCACCAAAATTTCTTTTCAGGAGTTATGCCTCCTGAATTGATTACCGAATGTCTTAAATTGCTATGTAAGCATGATAACTCTTAACAAATGTAATCCGATTTTGACCAAATTCAATTCATGGGTTCTATTCCAGTACACATTTTCTTTTGCCACAACTCAACCACAGCATCTCCGATGTGTACCTCTTGTAGAGGCTTGAATATTATGAGTCCCATAAAGCAACAATTGACATGTTCAAGTCTGAGTTTAGTGTGCCTGTCATTTACAGAATGAGGTCCCCAGAGTGTGAATTTAGTGATGCTATCCCGCATAGTGGGCTAGCATCACTAAATTCACCCTCTGGGGACCTCATTCTGCTTAGGCCTCATCTTCTCCCAAAAGTTTCTTTATTACAAAATGTCTATAGACACTTCTTCACATTGATTTTATTTCTTAAATTTGTTTAGATTCTCTATATCCCCAAATTGGCAGATGACACATTGCATATTCGAGGTTCCCAATGGGTGTACATCACAATATTCACCATTTGGGAACTTCAATCTGAGTCTATATCTCCCATAGCAGATGAGCTGATGCAGATTGAGGTCCCCAGAGAGTGAATTTGGTGATGCTAGCCCGCTTTGTGGGATAGCATCACTAAATTCCCCCTCCGGGACCTCATTCAGCAAATGACATACGCACTAAACTCAAGCTTGGACATGTTATAATCATGAACATTAATTCTTACAGACTTTGAAGAAGTTGGAAAAATTAATGGATGGCCGGGATGAAGCCGACCTACCTCTTCCTGAGTTACCACGAGGAGCTAATCCTTATCTCGACCATGAAAGGTGCCTCTTATGTGGGTGTGAGAGACAAGATCCACCAGGGGCAGAAATGGTCATAAAAGGTAAGATTTTAATATAAATTCACAAAAAAAAATTTCAGTTAGTCCACACCAATATTAATAATGCCTGATAGATAGATAGATATTTTATTTGTCTGAATGCATACAGTTTTAACAAAACAGAAATAATAGAAAATTAAAAGTTTCGGCATCCTGCCATGGACGACATAGCCTTGAATTTGGGCTGTCTTCCTATCAACCCCTTTAGTTACAGAAGTAAATCTTGCTGCTGGTAATTGCACGATATCACATTAAAAAGTTGGATGATGGGCGCAAATTGATTTTTGACAGTCCCAGGACTGTTTTTGGGAGAAGGTCCCGTGCTAATGCAGCTGTTTTGGACTGTCATGTACTCTCAGGTGCCTAATAAATTATAATAGTGTCGGCACGATTATTAATTTTTGAGAAAATTCCCTATGTTCACTATTATTTGGCATTTGAGACAGAGAGTGAGATTGCCATCACGATTATTAATTTCAGCCTAAATCCCCACCCATCACTATTATTATGCCATCATGATTATTAAGCACCTGAGAGTATTGTAAGATAATGGGCGATGCAGGTTTCCGCTGAACCGAGTTATAAGAGTGTGTATTCGAATCTGGAGTGATATTCAATACAGTAAAATCTCTCCAAACCAAACCTCATCTGGACCGACATTTTGTCTGGTTTAGAGAGGTGTTTGGTTTATATATATTGTAATATTATGATCAGATCGGAATGTCCCTGTTATCAAGACATAATGCTACATTTTAATAGATGAAACTTCAGGCGATACCAATTAAATTACGAAGCTGCTGATAACTAATTTTGGATTTAATTGCACACAAAAAACTTGCAAGCTAAAATTTGCATACAAATAGACCCGATTAATTCAGTTCCAAGCTGATAATGTCCAATACTGTTACCATTCAGCCCTCTTAATTCAGGCTGTTTGGCTTTGGCAATCCACTACAGCAACCCTTTGCTGTGTCCCAGTTTGTTTCAGCAAATGGCTTCGTCATTGCTGATTGAAGTAGCCAATTACTGTATGAGGGCTGTATCATTAAATGTAATAAAACGATAGTTTTGGAGCACATTTAGCGTTACACAATGTACCCAACAGCCACAGCTCAATACCATTATATAAAACACACTCAAACTCCATTCATTTCTTAAAGCTCATCGCAGGTATTTAAATCAAAAATGCCAATGCACAACGCCATTCTTTCGTATAAATTAAATAAAGAGTGGGTGACAAAATCATTCTCGTTTGTTTATCGGTGATTTTATCGGTAAGAATTAAGGACTGTTTGTTTACATATCTGCGCAGTTCAGACTTTGTTTATCGGTGATTTTATTGGTAAGAATTAAGGACTGTTTGTTAACACATCTGTGCAGGACTGTTTGTTTACATATCTGCACAGTTCAGACTTTGTTTATCGGTGATTTTATTGGTAAGAATTAAGGACTGTTTGTTTACATATCTGCGCAGTTCAGACTTTGTTTAACGAAATGGCACCGGCGATATTTTGACAGTACATGTAATAGTTTAAATGGACATGGCTCATTCGAGCTTCCAAATTCCATAATTTGGAAGGAGTTATGAGATTGACAAATACACGAAATATTGATATACCAGCTTCATGTGCTCCATAAAACTCCAGTTCAAATTATCCGATCGAAACAAAACTTGGTATGTGGAATAACCATCACTTTATTGAGGTCAAGTTTGATTTTGGTCATGGTCCGATGAATTTTGACAAGAGTTATGCCCCTTTTTAGTCCGCCGACAATATTATTAAATTTGGTGTATGCATTAACCACATGAAGATACAGGTCAAGTTTGAATTTGGGTTTGGTCTGGCCATTTTTATACCCCCTTTTAAAAAAAAAAGGGGGGGTATATTGTTTTGCACCTGTCCGCCCGTCCGTCCGTGCGTGCGTCCGTCCGTTCGTACGTCCGTCCGATGTCTGTTCGTGTCATAACTTGAACAGTAGTGCTCGGATCTCAATGAAATTAGGTATGGATGTTCACTATTATGAGGACATTTAATAGAGGGTTCCATCGTTTTGTTTGGATTTTCCATTCTAGAGTTATTCATCTTTGTTTATCTGGAAATAGTGGCTTTTTGGTACATCTGGTGTCTGTTCATGTCGTAACTTCAACAGTTGTGCTGGGATCTCAACCAAATTTGGTGTGGATGTTCACAACTATGTGGACATTAAATAGAGGGTTCCATCGTTTTGTTCCGATTTTCCATTCTAGAGTTATTCATCTTTGTTTATCTTGAAATGTTGGAGTTTTGGTCCATCTGGTGTCTGTTCATGTCATAACCTGAACAGTAGTGCTCGGATCTCAATGAAATTTTGTATGGATGTTCACTACTATGAGGGCATTCAATAGAGGGTTCCATCGTTTTGTTCGGATTTTCCATTCTAGAGTTATACATCTTTGTTCATCTGGAAATGTTGGCTTTTTGGTTCGTCTGGTGTCTGTTCATATTGTAACTTCGACAGTTGTACTGGGATCTCAATGGGATTTGGTATGGATGTTCACTACTATGAGGACATAAAAAAGAGGGTTCCATCGTTTTGTTCCGCTTTTCCATTCTAGAGTTACTCATCTTTGTTCATCTGGAAATAAATGTTGGCTTTTTGGTCCGTCTGGTGTCTTCATGTCGTAACTTCAACAGTTGTGCTGGGATCTCAATGGAATTTGGTATAGATGTTCACTGCTATGATGACATTCAATAGGGGGTTCCATTGTTCTGTTCTGCTTTTCCATTCTAGAGTAATTCATCTTTGTTTATCTGGAAATGTTGGCTGTTTGATCCATCCGATGTCTGTTCAGCTCATAACTTGAACAGTAATGCTCGGATCTCAATGAAATTTTGTATGGATGTTCACCACTATGAGGACAGTTAATGGCACATTCAAATGTTTGTTTTGGTTTTTTGTTCTATAGTTATTCATCTTTGTTTATATGAAAATGCTGATTTCTGGGTCCATATGTCTGAGTATAGCCATCATAAGTTATAGATGTGCCCACACTAGGCGGTATGCCATGAGGGGGTATGCACCGGACGACAGTCCATCTCTTGTTGCTGGAGTTATGGTCCTTGTTGACTTAAAATTTGCTGATTATTTTGGTTTCTGGATGATAACTTTACATTTCGATATCTGATTGTTTTTTAAGTTCGACAACTGAATCTCTTGATATTTGGTACATGGTTCAAATTTAAGAAGACAAAGGCCAAGTTTGATTTTGGTCACGGTCTGATGAATTTTGACAGAGTTCTGAAAAAAAAGCTATCCTTACTAAAAAAAAGCCACTTTTTCAGGGGACACGTTGTCGACGACCGTTTATTTTACTTAGATATCACAGTTTTTGCATTGTCTGGTTGATAATTTCAGCAATAGTTAACAGAATATTTTTTGTCCCTCGAAAAATTGATTTTCGGGGGACTAGAGAAACGGGCTCCGTCCGTTCGTTTGTCCGTCCGTCACACTTTTGAGTACCTTCATGGTGTAATCATCTCCTCCTACAGATTTCATCCCAGAGATTTGAAACCTCAGAATATTGTTGCCCATATATTGAAGATGTGCAACATACATGTACATGTATATAGATGACGGAAATATTATTTTTTGACAAAGTTATTAACCCTTTTCGACTTGCGCATGCGTTTTACGGATGTGTTAGGCGGACGTGCGTTTAGTGCTTTCACATACCTCCGTTTACCTCTGCGCGTACGTGTCCGTTAGCGGATGCATGAAGAATTATTTGTGTTTACATATTGTCCTTTCGCCATGGATTCCGACGACGACGAGGACGTTCCAATGATTGCTTAATTGGGTATACTTATCTTGAATACTTCTCCACATTGTCTTCAAATTTAGTTTACTTTCATTGTCCTCCATGCAACGAATCCATGAATCGTTTTAGTATTGAAACAAATGTGTTCAGTTTCACTCACCAATATAGGGACGAACAAATACACATATGTAGACTAAATGAACAGAAATTTAGCAATATAATTTGGTAATATATCCCAAGATATTGATATATTTAACAGAAATACCAACATACCAAATGCTGAATTATGGTATAGTGAATATTGAATCTATATTGATGTTGACATGAATTTAGCATCAGTTAAAACAACAGATGAACCACCCTCCCCAAATAAACAACAAAATACTATACACATTGTGTCACCCTGCCATCGTGCATGGACTGAGAGCTAATTGCCTGAACATTCTCTATGTCCCGAGTTCTTCATGGCGCTCAAAATTGTTTCCCATGAATTTTGCGATCTCTGTGAATCGTGATATCCAATATTTTTCGGATTAAACAGGTTGTCAAATTGGCGTACAGAATCTATCAGCTCATCGTCGAAACAAGCTTTTTACCTGTGTTTAGGCATGGTGCACCTACGCTTCTATATGAGAGACTGCCAGCAAAAATGCTACTTCCCACAAAACCAAGGCATTCAATGTCATTTGATGTATATTTTGACCTACCGTATAACTGCCATCACAATTATTTCATTCTTGTTTAATTTGACCCAAGATTAGATAGCATGGTGCCAGCTGGCTACGCCCCCACATATTATACCATTCTCATTCGTAAACACCACAAAATATCTACGGTATATCCCATGATTAACGACATCGCACTGAATACCCCTGTCCGCTTATGTGTAAAGCGGACAGCTTTTCGGTCTCGGAGCGAAAAGTTATGCATGCACGCACGCGCGTTTAGCGGATGGTATGTGAAAGCCCCAGCGATAACATTGGAGATCGAACAATGCGCATACGGATGCGAGTACGGATGCGTAAAACGCATGCGTTAAACGCATGTATGTGAAAGCACCTTTAGAAAATTTCAACATTTTTTATATTGTTCTGTATGAGGGTACCTTCATGGTGTAATCAACTACTCCTACAGTTTTTATCGTAGATATTTGAAACTTCATAGTATGGTTACCCACATATTGGAGATGTGCAGCATGTATATAGATGACGGAAAAATTATTTATTTATGGAGTTATTAACCCTTTTCGACTTAGAAAATTTCAACATTTTTTTAAATTTCTTTAACAAAGCGGCATCGACTTGACATGTTTTCGCGGGATACTGTGGTCCGCTGACCTTTTATTATATTTGGTATGTGGTTCAATTGTGGTCATGGTCAAATGATTTTTGATGGAGTTATGCGGCTTTTGCCCCTTTTCGACTGCCACCTTGTTTCTTGGGTCTGAGACCTTTTATGCATCTTTGAATATCCGTTAAGCGTTTTGTCATTTGTGTCAGTTTTTTTGCGACTTTCAAATGCGTTTACAGAATGCGTTTACCCACATGCCACCCCTGGAAAACAAATTTCCATATGATTACGTTTCAAAATGGTCACGGCCCGATGAGTTTTGATGGAGTTATTTCCCTTTTTCAGCTCGGGGGAAATAATTTATTGTTAAGTTGTCCAGATGATAACTTGATATTTGGTAAATGGTGTACAGTTCAGAATACACAGGTCAAATTCAAATTTGGTCACTATATTTTGTCCAGAATTTGACTTTTCAGGGAACATGGTGGTCTCACTATCGGCGACCTTTGGTATGCTGGTAGACTAGCAATGTGGAATGGATCTGCACATAGTGCAGGTTTTGTCCGCACTTTTTTCCAGAGTTATGGCCCTTTGCTGGACTAAGTGTAAAACACGTCAAGTGTAAAACACGTCAATGCATCCATAACAAACATTAATATGCTGTGGATGTCTTTATTATTGGATTTTGTTGGCATGGTGATAGCACAGTTTGGGGGAAAGGATATCCACATACTACAGGTTTCATCCATTAATTTTTACCCGAATTACATCCCTTGTTTGACTTGGAAATTTTTGAATTATGTGTCTGAACATTTCAGCTTGTAACTCTGGTGTTAATTATCGGTTTTTCATTGTCCTTTGACATGTTCATAGCACAGGTTGGGGGAAGGATATCCACATAATATGGCTTTTGTCCATTAATTGTTTCCAGAGTTATGCCCCTTGTTTGACTGGGAAATTTGTGAATTGAGGATTGGCCCACGCTTGGTGTTTCCCTTATTATTAGTGGTCTTGATTAAATTTTGTTTTTTATAATTAGTTTGGGCACCCAAACTCCAGACTCCCAAACCATTTCAAAGGGTCTGAAATTATATAGTGAAATAGGGATAGTGCCAGGATCGATCATATGAGCCCTCAAATGAAATAATACCAGATTAGGTAGGGTCTACTTTTCCGTATTTCGTTGTACTTAGCTGGACACCTGCATCCTGACTCTCATTCATGTTGATTTCATCTCTGGGCAGATAGACCATGTTAGTTTCCAGTATGAAACCATGTGACTTACAGTGCCAATATGGGCATGCTATGTAGATTTCAGATGGCAATACTGTGACACGATTAACCCTTACACTTTGAAAGGAGATGAGCGGCTTTGATCTTAACCCTTCCATGAATGGAGCTTCCTGAAATTTTGCAAAAACCCTGTGCCAATGCATTCTCTTATAAATATATTCTAAGAGAATACATTGGCCTAAAAATATTTACCTTTACCTTGACCCTATGGGAGACTCGCATATATCTCTAATGCTGCACCAGCGCAGCTTCCGTCATGAAAGAGTTAAACATTTGTCTGACCAGATAAATTAGTACATGAGCTGTGGGAATTCACAATGTACTTTAAAAAATCATTAATTGTTAAAAACTCATATCTATAAATGAAATTTACAAGGAAATTAAGTTTTGATTGTAATTTTTGTCCAGATTTTGAACATAACACCTCAACCATTTAATAGATGTTCGTAAAATACAAACAGGTATGACCCCTTTCACTCATATTCACTACAATAACTCCTGCAACAAATACCGTATCTAGCTGTATCTAGCTAATATTTACTGCCTGAGTTCCAGATAACAGATATTGAAACGTCTGAATCAATGGTTTAGAGATTACAATATTTATAAATAAATTGGTACATTTACATCCAACTTTTTCAGAAAAATGGGGCGGGAGGGCAAATTTTATTTTTTTATATAAAATTCTTCCTAACATAAATGGTCATGGACAGCTGTAGATCTATATTGAAGCAGTATTCTATCTTATATAATACGTTGATTGTCCAATTTGATAAAAATAGACTGATGAATGGGTTAAATCATAAATGTAATTTGACGGTGGTTTTAAGACTTGAGAAAAAAGTTTACATAAGATATATATGTAAAATAAGATATAAATAAAAAAAAATGAGGGTACAAAAAATAGGGTCGGGAGGGGATGTAAATCTAGCAATTTTTTTATATTGGCTTTAGTGACAGAGGCTCCTGGCCCTGAATATGCCTCCCATACAACAATGTATCAGAGATGAGTCATTGGATGTCAATGAAATTTGGTTGTTAACCCTTCCATGACCGGAGCTGCGCTGGTGCAGCATTATAAAATACCTTATGCCAGTGCATTCTCCTATATATGCGAGCATTGCATATAAAAGAGAATGCACTGGCTTACAAGGTCAAGGTAAATATTGTTAGGCCAATGCATTCTCTTACATGTATGTATATATATATGGGAGACTCGCATATATAAGAGAATGCATCGGCACAGGGTTTTCATGAATTTTAGGAAGCTCCAGTCATGGATGGTTAAAAATTCATCTTGTGATCACAATCCAAAGTTTACATCTGAGGTCATTAACAGTGCCCTTGGTGCAAAGCCTTGTTAGTACGCATGCTATTATAATAGCCTATTTATGTTGTATTATAATTAGTACATAGTATGAAGATTCATAAGAGAGATATCACTTTCTTACACATAGTACTAAGAAGGCGTTGCCAGTATTATAATTAGTATGTAGTATTGTCCTCATGAAATATCATCACATACAACCAAACAAACAATTCGTCTATTCAGGATGTAAAGAATTTTTATATTGACCCCCAAGAGCTTCCATTGATTCTTAGAAATCAATACTATGCATGCATTGACTGACTTGTTTAGGGCATGCACTCCTGGGTACTTAATGAGGCCGGTCCCCTAAGAATGTAACAGTCTCATTAATCACATCCCTAATAACAGTGAATTGCATTAGGGAGTTTTATGTGTATGCTTGGGTACACAATAGTGAATGGAGGAAATATCAGAATCTTCCAACTATCCCACACTGATAAAAATAACTGGGTATAAATAGCTATAAGTGTATTGCCTGTCAATTAAGTACAGTTGTGAATGGATTAAACTGCTTTAAATATTTACAAATGAGATATCATTTTAACCCTTTCTATATGGAATGGATTCTCCCATTCAGTTATAAAAGTATACATTGGAATTGTTGGGTGTTCACTGGTGTTCAGGCAATAAAAGCAGACTGCATACTGAAAACAGATAATACAAGAGCAGAATGATTCATATTCCTTAGTGGGGAAATGTTTATATAATAAGATCGATCTTGCCATTTGTTGAACTATTTTTTCTGAACATTTCCAAAAGGAACTACTCGTCAATGAGTATTTAGTATAGAAAGGGTTAACACACCATGCAATTTTATAGTTCTAGGGTACATTTAAATAATTATACTTGAGCAGTTGTAAAATTTACCTAATCGTGAGTGGATATCCGATATTTACAAGCAGGCTTGATATTTTATAGCAGTGTAATCTGGCTTGAATTGATTGAAGGGTGAAAGTGTTTTGCCCCCCCCCCCTCCCCCACCCCCCCCCCCCCCCCCCCCACCCTCAGAATCAACTATATTATAAAAAATAATCTTTATTATGTTAAAGACATATTATGGACTTGTTTGGGTGCGTGATGCTGATAAGTTAGTATTCAGGCACTATGGAAATTTGAGGAATGCAACATTCTACTAACACCGCCGAAAATCTGAAGCAAACCGACCGTACTACCCCATAGAAAACATTGTCTGAACTATGCTCAATTGTAAATATTTACTACTCGATTCGCCAATAAACTAACGAAAACGATTTTGCAATCGAGAGTCGCTGCATTTAATTAATAAATAAGAATGACGGTGTGTGTTCTCAATTCAGATACAATATTTGTTAAAATAACTACTTTGAACAAGATTATTCTCCATTTCTATTTGATCACCCTACAGGAGTGTTTCACATCACTTTAATCGGACAAAAATAAATTTCAACTTACCATTTTAAAGTTTGGAATGTCACTAGCATTCAAATCTCAAATTGACAGTTTTCATTGAATTAAAAATCTTTGAGTTGATTAATATTAAGGCAAACAATTGTATATATTCATAATAAAATTAATGTACATGTAATGGGACCAAAACAAGCTTTATGTCATGCAACCAATTACTTCCCAAATCCCACAAAATATTTTAGATACCGGGTATGCATTTTTGTTGCCAGCAACATGATACAATCATATTTCTAATGTTACAACACAACTGTAGAAAGAAAACAATACAATAGCTCTTATTTACTGAATTAATTCACTGAAACGGTCAGCATATTATCTCGGAGAAAATGTTTCAAAAATTATTTGTAGCTATGAAACATGGTTACAGTGGCAACAAACGAGCGACTCATTTTTTCGGGACATTAATTCACTGATACAGGCAACATATCTGAGAAAATAATTTTCAGAAAAACATGGTTACACGGGCAACAAATGAGCAACACGATGTTATCGGGACATTAAATCACCGACACAGGCAACAAATTATCTATATACATGTATGATTTCAAAAATCACAGGCTTGTTCATATGGATTCTTATTGGATATAATATTTCTACTGATGTAAAGTACTGGTCCATGTCTTTGTACAGTCCTCAAATATAGCTATATCATATAAAGAGCTATAGAAGCAATCCCATTCAATTCGAAAGCATTGCCATAGAATAAAAATAAAATTTTTAAGGGCTGATATGTACAATGTATGGGTAGTAATATTGATGAAGTGGCTTCATGCTTTGAATTTCAGCTATTTTCTAATTATAGAACTGCTTCTAAAAGTATATATTGGGGTGGATTATTCTTTGTTTTTAGGGATGCTCAGATACTATAGTAGATAGAGGAATAGTAACCCTTTCTGGCTTTCATGACTGGATTTTGTGAAAACCATGTGGCATTGCATTCTCTTATATATGAGAGTCTGCCATATGCAGTCTCACATATTTAAGAGAATACATTGCCCTAACAATATTTACCTTGTAACCAAATGCATTCTATTATATTTGTGTGAGGCTCCATATAGGAGACTCGCATATATAGAAAATGTACTGAAGTTCAAGGGTTAATTATTTTGAATGGAAGTAATGTCAATATTTTATTTTTTAAAAATAGAAAATTATATTAAAAAGTGTATGGATGGTACTGTAATTTTAAGATCCAGTTAATAAATGGCGCATGCATGAACAATTCTGTGGTGTTCGCCATGGTATTCTGTAAATTAGTCTGTAATTACTGAATGCATTTACAACTCTATTCAGTCGGAATTTCAAATAATTAGTTGCTTTCGTATGACTCATTGGTTATAAAGTCTCTGCAAACAATATTACACCTATCCTGATATGTACGTACCAGTTAGTTATATATCTTCTGACATCTACCAGTGATAGGTAATGGCATTAAGCTTTTCATGGATTTCAGATATTAAATCTTATCTATTTTCAGATAAGAGCAAAGATGGGTCGAATAAATCTGATAAAAGTGCTGACATAAAATCCACACAGGTAAGTACAGAAATTAAGTGGTATGTCCAATCTGTGACTTAATTTTAAACTGAAATTGTGGAAATTTTTAAATATGATTCATCAAAACAAATGTGACAAGATATTCCAATTTGAGCACAGTGCTTACTCAGATGATATATAAACTGTAATTCAACTTTTTTTCTGTTTTTTTGGTATTAATTTGATAGAACAAATCTTTTAAAATATCATGATGAAAATTTTATGGCGTATATACGTGCCCCACTATTAGACATTCCTCATAACCTTAAAGGATTTATTTTGTGAACAATAAAAAGTCAATATCACCAAACACAATCAGAAAGTCCTCCCAATTGTGATTAAGATGACCTAAGTCACATTTTGATTGCATAATACATAATCCGAAAAATAAATAAATAATACCGCCACCGGTTTGTCGGAGATCTCTGGCTTAACTACGATGACATCAAAATTTTTGAGTCAAACAAATTAAAATCACAGATTTGGAGCCGGAGCTTATTATGCCGTCTACAACGAATGAGCCAATACTAAAATGCGGAATTGGTCTGTGTGCACATTTCTATGCGATGAGTTAATAAATTAATTAAGATAGTGTGGTTCACTTCCGAAATCAATCTTGTTTAGCAGACAATTTTTATAAATATGAATCAAGTAATTAGTAGCGTCTGGGATGATTGTTCTGCAGTCATTAGCTCAATTGACAAAGTCAAGTTTAAGCTATTGCCATGTGTTGGCATCCATTGTCTGTTCGTCCATGCATGTATCCATCAACAATTTCCTTTTGCACACCCTGCAAGTTACATCTCTCATCCGATCGTCAACAAACTTCATATGGATCTTCAGGGTGACGCCTTGATAGGAGCCATTGATTTTTTCCCAAAATTTGTTAATTAAACAATTTGAATCCATCAGCACACCCTGCAGGCCGCATTTAATAGAGAACTGTTTAAAAAAAATTACAGGCATGTTTAAGATCACCTTTAAATGGGAGCTATCAAATTTGAACGATTTTCGATGAAAAACATGGCAACCATGTCAACTCTGTGCATGACTAAGTCCTTTGTACCACCCTATGGACCACATCCCTCATTGGATTGTCACCAAACTTCATATGGATCTTTTGGGGGACTACTAGATGGGAGTCATGAAATGTTTTCGAATTTCATTGAAAAACTTGATTGCCAGTAGCCATTTTGGATTTTAATCTTTTCATAACTAAATCCTTAGGCACACCCCTACAAGCCATATCCCTCATCTGATCATCACCAAACTTCATACAATTTCTTCGGGGTGACCTCTAGATGGGAGCCATCAATTATTTAAAAAAAATTCAGCTGAAATTCGTTGAAAAAATGGCCACCTGCAGCCATCTTGGATTTTTAATTTGAATCAATGGCCTGCATTTATCAGAGAATTGTTTTGAAAATTTAGGGTCACCTTTAGATGGGAGCTATAAAATTTGAATGATTTTCAATGAATAACATGGCCTCCCTTGGATTTTACTCTTTTGCATTACTAAATCCCTTTTCACAACCTACTGACCACATACCTCATGCAATAGTCACCAAACATGATATGGATCTTTGGGATGACCACTAGATTGGAGCCATAAAATTTTCCCAGAATTTGTTAAAAAACATGGCCACCAACAGTCATCTTGGATTTTATTCTTTGCATGACTAAATCTTTCGGCCACATCCCTCATCCTATCTGCATTTCTTATCGCTCCATTGACTGAAATGTATGACATTATCCCTTCTCCAATTTGAGCTACAGTGTCATTGACACTTTCACAAGATGTTCATTATTAGTTTCTGCAGAATGTGAATCGCCAAAAGATCTGTGAATTTGTGATAATCCTCACTTGTTTTTAAACTGGATTGTCTGCCTTCATGAAAAAAATGACAGAAACATAAATATTTTTTCATCATCCCATAATTTCAAGTCACAGTTCCAAGCCACCATGTTTTTAGCTCACCTGAGACGAAGTCTCCGGTGGAGCTATAGTCATCACTCCTCGTCCGTCGTCCGTCTGTCCGTCAACAATCATCTTCTTCTCCAGTATCATAAGGCTAAATGAGTTCATATTTGGTGTGGATGTTCCCTGCTTGACTCAGACTCAGATTGGTTAAAATAAGGTCACTGAGTCAAATAGTTGCGAAGCTAGAGCCATAACTCTTTCCCGCCATAGTAATTCTTAAAACAACTTCTTTTCAAGAACCATCAGGCCTATTTAGCTTATATTTTGGTATGGAAGGTCCTTGAGTGACTGGGGGTCAGATTTGTTCAAATGGGGTCACTGGGTCAAATAGGGGCAGAATCAGGGACATAACTCTATTCTCCCTAGTAATTATTAGAATGACTTCTTCTCCAGAATCATCAGTCCGATTTAGCTAATATTTTGTATGGTGGGTCCTTGTGTGACTGGGGTTCAGATTTGTTCAATTTGGGATCATATTTTTCGTAACTACAACTGAATCTAGGTTATGTACTGGTATGATCCATGATCAATTTACATACCGTAATGAAACAAAATGTCAGCATGTCACAAGCATCTACAGGTTGTAGATTAAAGTGTGCATGACTGTTAGACAATATTTCTACTACATGTATGTAGCTATGTGGATCTGATTTTAAAACAAAAATCATTCGCTATCTATTTCAGCTTCCAATCTGGGTGTGTCCATCATGCCGGAAAGTTGCTGACAGTGAAATGGAGAAGAAGAGTTCTCTTGATTCGTTTTTGGTAAGTTTATTCGAGACATTTGCCAAAGAGAATTAAGTTTTTTAATTTGATGGCATCATGAGAGTTAGTTAGTTATTTCTTAAAGTGATGTGAAACATTCCGGTAGGGTGATCGTATAGAAATGGAGAATAATCTTGCTTTGAAAAGTAGTTATTTTTACAGTTATTATATCCAAATTCACACACACACACACATAGTCATTCTTATGTATTAATTAAATGCAGTGACTCTCGATGGTGAAACCATTTTTTTTCGCCAATAGTTTCATCCTGAATCGAGAAATAATTATTTATTATATATATGGAGTGGTACTGTCAATTTGTTTGAGATTTTCGGCAACGTTATTAGAATGCTACATTCCTCCAGTTGGCGTAGTGCCTGAATACTAATTTATCAGTTTTACACAACTAAACAAGTCCATAATATGTCATTAACACTTAACATTTTAACCTGACAAAATTTATTATCTATTTTCTGGTTTAGCAAAGATTGTGAATAGTTCATGTCTCATACCAAATTTGGAAGCTGTTTCTGTGTCATGAACTTTCATCAGTTTGAATTAGTTTACCATCCATTTACACATAATTAGCATGAGGTAAAACCCATAACTGATAGCCATGATAAATCACATTTTAAATGGTCAAGTTATCCCCCCCAATGCTTCCACCACTGCTGGCAAGATTGGTTGGCAGGCAAGTGTTTTATAGATGTACATACAGCTACATGTATAACGTGAATTGTTGTGAATGTATTTACTTGTACTGCCATTTGATAACCATGATGATAGCTATTTTCGCAGTTATACCCAATTTCTTCAGTTATTAACCATGTTACCGTAGTATATATTCGATGTTTTCATATCCATGTCTTCATTGTTCTCTTGTTCTTCCAGGATCAAGAATTATATGTTGATTCTTCGTCTTTGTCATTTCTGTCTGAAAGTAATATTTCCGGCGGGTCAGAGCCGACAACTCCCAATGGATCCATATGTCAGTGCGAAGCTTGTATTGAGCGAAGGTAACTGTCTAGTTAATTAACTGCTATTGATATCCAGGCTTGATTTTGTATTCAATAGGTTTATATTGTGCATTCCACAGCATATTTATTTCCAGGTGCATTACACTGATTATTAACTCGACCACAGAGTAAACTAGAATGCACTCAGAGAGATGCCAACGTGCGCAAAAATGTAATAAAAAATAATAAAAAAAATAATTTCACTGTATTTTACTTAATTTATTTAATTTAATTTAATGTTAGCAAAAAAAGACAATTACCATATCTCATTTCATCACAGATAAAAGGCAAATTACTATATTAATCATTTAAGTAATTAAAACCAATTCCATGTTGCCGAAAGGATGAGACTTTAAAGGCACGCGAGGCCTTAGTTGTCGAAAATATTCATATTTGTTCCAATCACCGTAAACAGAAAAAACAGTAAAACGCATACAGTTTCGTTCATATATACCAAGACCATCGCGTAAACAGCATGTTATCATAAACACCTACTATATTTTACCTAAGCAAGAGCCTGATTGTGTTACAGAAGAAAGCACAATGCTACTGGCTAATCACACACAAATGGCATAAACGCTCTTTAGTAGTTCCGTATCAGGAATTCACCCACAAAGAACGCTCTTTATGTTTACCATTATAATATAAACAAACACCAGAAAAGTAACTTTTTATGCTTTTGTTTATATAACAATGGTCAACCATATGACAATAACATACTGTTTATGCGATATTTCTTATTTGTATATGGACAAAGTCTGTCTACATTTTGATGTTCTTTCTGTTTGTGGTGGTTTTTGACGGTTGGAAATATTTTCACAGGATACCCACCGTCAAGGCCAACCGTACCTTTAATATCGATTACATTTTTTTCAGCGGCATATTTTCATTTTCATTTTCCGATAGTCAAAGTTGACCAAAGGAGCAATTATGTGTAAATATTGATAGCAGCCAATATGCAACAATAAATATGAATAATTAATCAATAATTAATCAATAACGATCATTTTATGTAATAATAAACTCTTCAAACGGTGTTTGTGTCAACAAATGCGTTTTGTTTTGTGTTACGTCATTCGTCGTATTTGACCCAGAACTCGGCTGAAGGTTGGGCTATTCAGCCTATTGCGTTGAATTACGAAATCGCGTTTTGAATGTCTCTCTTTTCCCGCACGATAAAAAGAGGTCTTCGCACGAACCAAAAATGATAAAACTTCCCAATTATAAGTAAAAATACCCAAATGAAGGAGTCTATGTAGGTCCCGAAGGAGTCTATAGACTCTTTGATGTAGAGTTCTAATGTAGAAAATGTAGGTCGATCTATTTTTGTCATAACTCTGACGTATTTTGACCTGGGAGAAAAAATCTAAATCGAGGCTCACTACGAGCATACCAGAAACAGGGAATCCCGACAAATGGCGATATCGGCGACAAACAAATAATAGAAAACAACACATAAAATAAACATAGCAAAAACGCGGCACAGTAAAAATGTCAGAACGCCACGAGGTTTTACGTCGTTTTTGGTGATGTCATGGAGTGAAACGGAACAGAGTGACACCAAGCTATGAACAAATCTGTCTGATCGCCATACTGTTGCGCGAGCGCACGTAAAGACACCATTCTCATATTCATCAACAAGTCGGGAACCTCATATCGTAAAGAAGCTTTTTAGGATATCAGGATTATCATACTGATAATATCCATTAATCACTGCTAGGTTCTCCTTTAGTACATGAGTGTCTCTGGGAAAATTGCATATCAAGCCTTTTGTTTTTTGTTCAAGAAGACACCCCCAGAAGGAGCCAAGTTAGTCACATCAAATTAGCCAAGGGGGTCCTTAATCTGAGAGCTCGAGACTTAAATTATGGTAAACTATTAATTATGAGTGTGACATCACTTGATATAGTCTTTGGAGCACTTGTGTCCACTGAAAACAAGTTAGCTCCAAATGGATCCAAGTTTATTATGGGAGCGATATTAGTCGACTGCGGAAGGCAAGCACCACCCTCCTTATTCATATTTTAGAAAAGCCGAGGGGACCCAGAGGGAAATACGGCCATTTAAAAAAAAAAGTGATGTATTATGTTATTGGTCTCTGTTTGTCCGTCTGTTCGCTTTTGGTATCCTGATGATAACTTTAGATAGACTCAACTGAATGGAATGAAGGTATGTTGGTTTACTAGCCCAAAATACAGGTCAAGTTCAAATTTGGGTTCTGTCTGCCAATTTTCACATTCTTGTCTAAGGTGTCATGATTCATATCAATGATGTGTAGGATACATTAAGTGTTCTCTCAACTAATATTTAGTAATATTTTCAGGCAAATTGAAGCTGAGCATGAAAGGGAAACTCAGGAGTTGCAGAAATGTTGGACAGAATTGCGAGATGTTGTTCGACGAGTATACAGCGGCTCAAATGATGATCCTGACATTGACTCATTTAAACCAAATGAGGAAAGGGTCATAGAACTTGTTCACAGGTAAGTCAATGAGAATTTAGTAAAGAAAGGATTAACCCTTTGGAGAGTATCTGTAACGTCATATATACATGACGTCATGAGTAAATTTAACGTCAACGTCATAGCAATAATTATTAACAAGTTCGGGTCAAAAGGGTCAAATAATTCGTTTTAATTTATGCGCATTTTTTGTTAACGTGTGTTATCATAATCGATTGCACTTATACATTTGGGGCATTATATTAATCAAAATAACTCCTATTCAAATCATTTATAAATCAGATGATTTATTGAAGTTCTATCGACATAAAATAACACTTCCTGAAACGACATATATGTCGCTCTACTCCTCAACCGATAGACGACATATATGTCGTTTCACTCGCCGAAGGGTTAATAGAAACCAAGTAACTACTCACATAAAAAGAATTCAATTATCAAACCATTGATCGATCAAACCGCTAATTTAACATCTAAAATGACTCAAAATTAGCATTATTCATCGTGGGAAAAGCTGATCATAATATTCAATTACTGACCATTTTAACAAACTGACAGGTTTAGTGAAATGAATATTTCACAATTCACATATAAGGCATAATACTTTATATTGAATACTATTTAACCCTTCCATGACTGGAGCTTCCTGAAATTTGCGAAAACCCTACTGGTGCCAGTTCAATTCTCTTATATATGTGAGTCTCCCATATTGAGCCTCACATATATAAGAGAATGCATTGGCCTCACAATATTTACCTTTACCTTGTAAGCCAGTGCATTCTCTTATATATGAGAGAATGCACAGTGCATTCTCTTATATATGAGAGAATGCACTGCACAGGATAATTAATGCTGCACCAGCGCAGCTCCCGTCATGAAAGGGTTAAACTAAATGAACAGTTTGATTCATCTGTTCTCTTTTTCTTGTGTTTGAATTTTCCGTAATAAATGTTTGTCTTATCTTTCAGATTATGTAGCCGAGATCCTCATCAGTTGTTTCTGAGACTCGAGTCTCAAGTCAAAGAATTTGTGATAGAAAAGAAAGTTAAATTATTAAAACAGCTCAATTCTGGTTTCAAAACGCCACCAGATGCCAAGCAGTTCATCTCCATGTTACTCACAGAATACAGTCATCTGTGCAAGGTTGCACGAACGATGGCTGGGATGGTGAATGAACTGGTAGGTAGCAAGGAATTAAGGCTGGAATAGTAAACTATCATACAAGTACCAAAATAGTTAAATTGGATAAACAAATTAATATTTCCTTAGAAGTTGCATAAAGAATTGGGACATATTTGAGATCCTTTTGGGGCTACTTATGTGGGGTGGGTGGGGGTTTGAGGGCGGGGGGAAAGCCGAACAGACAGATAGATCCTACTATTTTACATATAAAAATATAAATTATTTATAAAATTTCATAAATCACAATAAATTTTGGTTGGGTTCTTGTATCATTATATAAACATCTCAGCCAGCTGCCGCAGCAGAGAAATATTTCAGGGGCCAAAAGTTACCATTTTTGTTTCTTCTTTGACTGTATCACGAAATGTGTGTTCTCTTGATTCTCTTCTCAATATATAACTCAGTTTCTATGACATTACAGGAGAAGGAGCATCTGAAGAAATTCAATGTGACTTGGGAGTTGCACAACAAGCATTTATTCCACTCAATAGCTTACACAGATCCAACAATACACAGCAGCCTCAGTGTGATCATAATGCAGCTTCGGTATGTATCAAGTTTATATCATGATAGAACATCCTACTCTCAGAACACAGTCTGAATACATGTCTGGTATATTTATACCCCGTGTAAAGAGTTATGGGGGAGTATATAGGAATCAGCTTGTCCATTAGTCTGTGGGGGTATAGACACAATTTTGTATGAGCTTTATTCCTACATTATTCAGTCAGTAGTTTTGATACTTGTCACATATATTTAGTACCATGGGAACCTGTCCACCTGCGATTATGAGGTCAGTCCGACTTTTTTGTTGAGTTATCCCCCTTTTTCGACTGAAAATTTTCTCAAGATGGTTAATTTTTGTCTGAGCTTGTATTCCTCCATTTTTCAATAAATTTTTTTAAAACTTTGCACAGATATTTAGTACCATGGGAACCTGTTATTATGAGGACTGTCCTAATTTTTTCCCCCTTTTTTTCGACTTAAAAAACTCAAATAAGTATGCCAGTCTGTCCATCTACGTGTGCATCCAACTAACCTTTCCAGAGCATAACTCTGTGTAAAACATTTCCGTCACTGGCTGCCATGGGGGCTATCCTTAATCCCATTGGGACAGCTCACATCTTGTTACTTCTAACCAATATCGCTTCCCATTTAATTTTGCCAAGAAAACTGTATTCATCTACTTGAGAGAATCTTGACCTTAATGTTAACTCATTGCATGCATCAATTGAACGATTAACATCACTTTTGAAATATATGACTTTTCTGTTGTGGATGGATTGACACATTGCAGTGTATTCATGCACTAGTTGATTTCCAACCAATCTCTATAACAAGAATAATCACACATTATTAATATGTTAACCCTTCCATGACTGGAGCTTCCTGAAATTTTGTGAAAACTCCGTGCCAATGCATTCTCTTATATTCTCCCATAGGGAACCTCGCATATATAGGAGAATGCATTGGCCTAACAATATTTACCTTGACCTTGTAAGCCAGTGTATTCTCTTATATATGCGAGGCTGCCTGTGGGAGACTCGCATTATGATGCATATATAAGAGAATGCACTGGCACAGGATGTTTAATGTTGCACCAGCACAGCTCCCGTCATGAAAGGGTTAATTAAACTTCAAAAATTAAACTTTGATTTGGTATAAATAAAAATGTCTAAAGCATTTGTTAATATCAAATTTATACTTCTTGTGAGATAACCTCTTGAACAAACTCCCAAGCTTTTGAATATTTCACCCTTTGTATAAATATTGTTATTGTCGGCCACTTTGCCATCACTGGATTTAAATGAATCATTTGTTGACATTTTCTCATCTGGTTATGTGTGCCCAAATATGCTTGAAAGAATGTCCGTTCTGTAGATTCTTTCGGTTTGGCTAGATTCCCATTTTGCTTGATTTATTTTACATCTGATTGCACTTGCTGTGATACTGTATTTAATGGTCTTTTTCTTTTTAATTTTTTCCAACTTTGTATTGAAAATTAAGACTCCTCATTACAATGTTTTTCAGGCAAGGGGCAGCCTCCAAAGAAGCATATAATGAAGATACTTACCCTAATTTATTACACCGACACCTCAAATTTGACGATGAAATGTCAGTGATATCTGTGGTATGGCGGGACTGTCAGCAGTCTATAGAGATCTATAATGAGGATCAGGTAATTGTTTCATATGCTGTCAAATTTTAGTGGCTCAAAAAATATTTGCATTTTATATTGTAATCCTTATTGCAGTCTTCCGATATGTACTCCATTAAGTCTCTATTAACACTTTCATGACCGGAGCTGTGCTGATGCAGCATTAAAGATCCTGTGCCAGTGCATTCTCTTATATATGCAATTCTCCCAAAGGGAACCTCGCATATATAAGAGAATGCACTGGTTTACAAGGTCAAGGTAAATATTGGTAGGCCAATGCATTCTCTTAAATATGCGAGGCTCCCTATGGGAGACTCGCATATATAAGAGAATGCATTGGCACAGGGTTTTCGAAAAATTTCAAGAAGCTCCTGTCATGGAAGGGTTAAGTCTATATTAAGATTTATAAAGGTTCTCAGAAATGGTATGAGGTCATATTCCACAAGCACCTTCTGTGTTTGCATCCATCAAGTGGCTATCAAATATTCCAAGGAGAGTTTTGATTATAGGAAGGATCTGTTCCACTGCATTAACCCTTTTCCCAACAGCACATGTAGTTAAACCACGTCATATAGCCAACGTCACCAGGTATGAAGGTAATTACGTTAGCCAACAGGAATTTGACATTATAATATCATTGGGTGTTTCCCCATACTGGCCACAGGTATATGTGCCATGTGTATCATCCGATATGCAACAACAAACATGCTTTCACTTAAGTGTCATCTGTGAATAAGATAATGGAAACATAAACCAATAGACGAACTAAATATTGTGCATATAAACAACCGTCTATCTTCATTTTATCACACATGTGAGTCAAAAATGACATTTTATGCAAATTTACGGTATGCCTATGCGAGTATGTCCTTCAAGTTTGTTTACCCGCGGATTCGTGTCCTGATTGAAAAAAAAATAATTCATGATTTTTGAAAACAAAAAAGCGTATTATAAATAAAATAATTAAACCAAATGTCTTTATATTTGATGTGCATTGATCATATAAACCATGATTTGACAAAAGTCGTAAAAAACCTTCCGATAAAAGCGCAAATTATTAGCAATTACGTCACGTTGCTTTGTGAAAGTTTGTAAATTTTCGTGCAAAAACCACATGTTCAAAGGTCACTTTTTGTTGATTCTAAGAATGTTTTCATTGACAACCAATGACATCAATGATTAGAAGTTTGAACTGATTTCATTGGCTCAAGTTTAGGGGTGGAGTTTCCCCATTGATGCTAATTAGATGACAGAAAACGAGCGCGAATTGTTCGAAATGGCAGTGGGCTAACTTGAGACGTCGCCAGCAGGTGCTCGAATGTGTCGCTTGGGATATTCTTTGTTTTATCGACATTGCGTTGATATAAGTACCTTATTACTTTATACTCGGTAATTATATATGCATACACGCAAAGAAGTTTCCCCAAGATGAATATGAGATATCTGCATGTCAACTGTAAACTCGCCTTTATTTAGAAGCACCCGCATTGGGCTGACTTGATGTCAAACCAGGAGATATTGACTTTTTTTTATTGATTTCTTTCTCGATCGATCAGGGTCGATGGTCTTTTGCGCGGTATATTTGAAATCTTGAACAGATGGACATATAAAAGTAATATCTCATCAATTTATTATACTAAATTTGTAGATAATATATTTTAAAAAGTTTTAATTATGTGTTCAGAATCCCGCCAATAGCGCAACAACGGCCGCGTCCGTAGTTACATTACAACCGGAAATAATATTCCGATGCTCCGACATAACCTGATTTCGCAGAGTAAATTTGTGCAATAAAAGCAGAAAGATCCACTTTGAGTCATCAATTTGGAATTGCAATGTTCGAGTTCTCAAATTAAACAACAATTGTGACACTAAATGAATATGTTTCCCAACATTTGGTTTGTGGAGAAGTTCACCTACATTAAATATTGATCAAATTTCGTCTTCGTCGAAAATTCGCTACCAGTGAACCACGTGTTTCTGTTTCGTTTGTTTTCATTTTGTCAGCCAATACGAGACTGAGAACATACTCAATGTCAACATTTTTTAATATTTAGGAAGGCAAGGTGGAAATACGTGCCTGCATTATGATGTTAGTCCATTAAAAAAAATATTATTATAAAAATCTTTTTTCACGGTGAAGTGACAATCATAATGGAACTCGACAGGAAAAACATCCCAATGGCCAGTTCCGCAACTGTCACGCTGATATTTTGCTTAGCTGTGGCCGATTTAATTACGGCTGGCGAAAATGTTCATATTGCACTATTTGGAAATATAAAATCACCACTTAAGAAATAATACATAATCCAATATAAATATCAATTTCAAGTTGTCATATTTTACATAGATTACCCTCGCGGCCACGCATAACGCAATCAACAAGGAAGCGTCTCTGACAACAACTTTCGTTTTCGTCGAAACCACGTGTTTCTATTTCGTTTGTTTTCATTTTGTCGGCCATAGCAGTATTCTAAGTAAACATTTTGCAAATCTAAAGCCTAGCAAAGGAAGAAAGGATTTAATATGTGCCCTTCATGATCTTAACCACCAGCAGAACAAAACACAATCAATGTAAATCGTCATTATTACTCTTTATTCGAGTCTCAAATCCGAGTGTTGAAAACGCCAAAATTAAAGACGTCAAAAGACGATACGGACGCTACAACAAAAGACGATACGGACGCTACAACAAAAGACGTCAAAAGACGATACGTTGGAATAAGGGTTAAAGATGCCCTTTCCGACACCAAATTTGACAAAATTTCCTAAGCCAATTTTCAGTTTAAAATGTTAAAGTGAAATGAAAAATACTTGAAATCAGCAATATTCGTATGGCATGGGCATCCCAAAAATCAATATTATCATCCATAAGTAATCCATCAAAATATGTAGCAAAAGCTTATAATTGCAAATGCTCTTTTTGTCTACTGCTTTTTGGTTGAAAGAAGCATGTATGCTCTTTATATAACTGTTTAACAGGCGATCATTGAAATTTTTGCCAGGCTGACAATAATTCAAAATGTGTTAACAACTCCTCTTTGCCGAGTCTTTGGAAAGTCAATATCTGGCCATCAAAACTTATTAATTGGCTCATGTGTCGGATCTAATTATTTTCTGGTATAGAACACTTACAAATGGTAGTCTTATGGCATTAAAGTGGACAGTGCATCTTTAAATTTTTCTTCATAAAAATTAGCTTTCTTTGGATTTATCAGCATTGCCTTACTATTTTAGTAGTAACTTAAAATCTGAAAAATGTTTTCATGTAATTGAAATGTGCAGATTATGGTTCAAACTTCTCTTGACAACATAATTGGTTTTAGATAATATATATCATATTTGTTTCACTTCTTTTAGGCTGCCCTCAAAGTCAAACAGAAAATGTTGAAGGAAGACTGGGAGTTTTTCAGAGCTCAGAGAAAAATATTAGAACAAAAAGTTCTAAATAAATCTCATACCTCTATATCTCACAGGTGAGCTTTCATTTAACCCTTTGATTCCTGAATGTTTCTCCCACTAAGGTCTGAATATGTGACCCGCCATATCAAATCCAGTCGTAAGTCGGGATTTTTTTTACCCTGTGCCAATGCATTCTCTTATATATGCGAGTCGACCATAGGTCGCCTCGCATATAAGAGAATGCATTGGCCTAACAATTTTTTACAATTTTAATAATTTTTTCTTGTATTCTTTAACAATTTTATAATTTCACCCATACAGAGCCCCAGACAAACATGAGCAGACGACACTCTTCTATATGCTTTTATATATGTGTGGGGCTCCCTGCAGGGTAATGGATGTTTTTTATTTTATGTCCTAAAAATTGTCAGAAACATTTATTTAAAACAAATAATAAATAATTGTTAGGCCAATGCATTCTCTTATATATGCGAGGCGACCTATGGTCGACTCGCATATATAAGAGAATGCATTGGCACAGGGTAAAAAAAATCCCGACTTCTGACTGGATTTGATATGGCGGGTCACATATACACTTTGAAATGGTCTATTCTTCATTGAGACTGTTGTATTCAAATAGTTTTAATATAAACTGTTGTTTTAATTTGGACTTGAAATGTCTTTTTAGATGCAAAATAAAATGTGAATAGTTTCGCATAGGCAGTGTTCTTCAGATGTAATTTGATTAATTTCCTGATTGTGAATTAAGTGTGTTAATCTACCTGTCAGACACTATCTTTTCACAGATATAATATCTAAAAGTTATGAGAACCCAGCCCGGATACCAACTTATTTTTGTTAATTTTCATTCATATCACTTTTATTTACTGGGGTAGAATTTTTATACTTACTATTTTTCTTCATGGGACAAAACATATTTGTCCAAATTGCTTCAGTTTTGACTCAATCTTGAGGTCTCACTTGATGGCATACTTTGATGGGCACTATAAATGAAACTTTTCTTGCAGTCTGGAGACACATTTTACCGAGACTATGAGGCAGATGTTATCCAATAAAAACTCAACAGAGCAATGCCATTGCAGGCGATGCAACCAGACTCAAAGGTATGTTGCTATGAAATTAATAATGCTACAGGGTTCTTAAAGAGTTTTGAATGTCTGGAAAAAGTATGGAAATTGAAAACAGTTTTTCCAGGTCTGGAAAAAGTATGGAATATTGGTGGTTTGGGCTCTGGGTATGGAATAAGTATGGAAATATTTCACACTAGCCCAATAGGCTCCCATATCCTTGGCCAAAACATTTTATTATTGACAAAGTGATCTGGATTGCGTGATCGTTAATTTGTCGTGCAGACATAGATCAAAAAAGGAATTTTTCTGACTTTTAGCACTATTCCTGATTTTAACAAACCCCTTCCTAAGTTCCTCTTCCTGTTTTGGAACTTCTCCAAGTGCTTTACAAACTATTTTCTTTGGAGTTTTAAATGTTGTTTAAGACAATTGATAGGTCTTTTGATGTAACAACACTTGAACAGACGCTAAGATTAGATTTAGATGGGTTTGGTTGGAAGAGAAGGGCGAAAATATTGATTTTCTGTCATATTTTATCCAAGAAAATAGACTCAAAATTTTAACCATTGATTCAGTCCATTGTCATTGAACTTATGAGAGTGCATGAAATTGTTTAGTCTAATAACTCTAATTGGTATACTTGTGTTATCAACAAGACCTAGGGAAAAGGTTTATAGAATCTCATTGATACAATTTACAATTTACAATCATAAAATTAGATGATTTTTTCAGGAGAAATTTAATTACTCGTGCATCAGTGGCTGAGTAATATTCATTCAGATAATTATTTTTCTCTAAAAATTCTACTTCTACAGTATAATATATGTCCCTAGAGAGCTATTTAATTTTCTCCCCAAATGATGTAAATTCAATGTCAGAGCGTTTAAACCTAAAAAAAAAAAATTTGCTCATTTCAAATCCGGTTAAGGTATGGAAATTTCTTTGTACGGGTCTGGAAAAAAGTATGGAAAAATATGGAAAATGATTTTAAAATAGGAGTGGGAACCCTGTGTTACAACTGACATTTTAGACCTTGGAGATGATTTGCAAAAGCCAGGGTTTTTTGCAGGTACTAGTATCATTCTGGTACTAAAAGAGCAGTGTGAGGGCTAGAAAATTTCATTTTACTGTTGAATTGTAATTGCTGTCTATATTGTCTACAACTTTACAAAATAATAAAAATAAATAAATGATAACATGTATTTGTCCTGACAACATTTGTTATTTTCACTGTGGAGATTGTTCTCATCGAATTTCAATCTATGTGCATTCATATGATTGAACATAATTACAGAGAATGAGGGGGAGTTGAGGCCCTTTTGTTCACATTTGTCATAAACATTTTGGTTTCCTGATGAATTGATTTGATCTTTTTCAAATGCATTTTGCAGGCCTTTAGATTTGAGCACATCAGCATATCGAACCATGGTTTGGCCTGGAAGAGAAAATTTTGAATTTTGGACCTAAAAAATTGAATTTTTTGCATTCAATTTCTGGGAATATTTGATTCCGAGATAATATTTCATTGATATAATGGTGGTATAATTTCATTGTTTTTCATTAATATATAAACATAGCTCTGGAATAACAAAAACAGCATATTAGGCCAAAAAAAAAAAGGGTTTTGATTCTCGGGCATAGCCGCGTCTGGAAAAAGGCCCGCGTTGAACCATTTTATTACGATTTACCATGCTGTCAAATGATAACACGAAAATAGGAAACTAGAAAACAGAAATTAGTTATGTTTCAAACACCGAATATGATAGACATACAATGGTGTATGTGTTGGTATTCAAAAACAGACACTAGGCAACGATAACTACCAGGTATATTGTCACCACAAGGTGCCCAAACCCCAAGTTTATTGAGTCAAATGTGTTCAAATATTTCGGTATTTTATCAATTCAAAAAGTTAAACGCTAAACGGGAAACAATTCTGAGATTTACAATTTCGGGTACGTAAACCGGAATGAAATATGGTGCGTTTGGCGATGTGTATGCTGGTTTAATCATTGATCTACACAATATACGTCGATGGTTTAATATTTGAAGTTGTTATGGCTGGCATGTATTGAGGTACATAATACTTATTCAGATACGGCAGAATAAGTCATTCTAGACTTTCTATGTAGTCCAAGATAACTATATATATCTTTATACCCACCGCAACGAAGTTAGGGGGGGTATACTGGAGTCAGCTTGTCCGTCCGTCGGCGTCGTCCGGCGTCGGCGTCGTCCGTCCGTGGACACAAATTTGTCCGGAGTTTTTCTCAGTCGTTTTTTGATCAATTTCCGTGAAACTTGGCACAGACATCAATCACCATGGGAACCTGTGCACCTGCGATTATGACGTCTGCTGGACATTTTTTAGTGGAGTTATCTCCCCTTTTTCGACTTAGAAAATTTTCACAACATGTATACTTTTGTCCGAGCTTTTATTCCTACATTTTTCAGTCAATTTTTTAAAAACGTGGCACAGATATTTAGTCCCATGGGAACTTGTGCACTTGCGATTATGACGTCTGTCCGACATTTTTTGGTGGAGTTATCCCTCTTTTTTTATTTAGAAACTTTTTTTGCAACATTCATAATTTTGTCCGAGCTTTTATTCCTACATTTTTCGGTCAATGTTTTTTAATCTTGGCACTGATATTTAGTACCATGGGAACCTGTGCACCTGCGATTATGACGTCTGTCCGACATTTTTTGGTGGAGTTATTCCCCTTTTACAACTTAGAATTTTTTTCGCAACATACATAATTTTGTCCAAGCTTTTATTCCTACATTTTTCGGTCAATATGTTTAAGATTAGGGTTATGGTTGTACACCTGCAATGGGAACTGTTATTTTATTATTTTAACTAAATGTTTACTGACATGTGAAACATCTTAGTATTTTAAAAACAGGGGGGTATCGTAGTCCCATTGGGACAGTCACACCTCTAGTTTCGTTTGTATTCAATTTCCGTATTTTTATTTGAGTAATTGAACCGGATATTTAGCTCTGTTTGTTGTTATTAAACATGCTTGTTACGAAACAATATTAGAAACGCAAATATTATCTTCCCATTAAATGTGACATCGGGTGATAAAACGTTAGTAGACTGGTCCATCTACAACGTTGAGAACGATCTTATTATGGTCATGCTTTATAGTGGAATACATTAGTTTATAAAATTATATCAAAACAATGTTCTCCTTACATTTTCTTAACCTGGGAAAGTATAACCCATGCTTTAAACTATGGGCATTATCCCCATAACGAAGATAAAAAATAAAAATAAAACCCTCGCTCCCTCATCGATTCTCAAAAAAAATTGCCCAAGAATCAAAAAACTTTTTTTTTTGGCCTTATGTTTATTTTTGCCGCATTTCCATATTTTGGACACAGCTATTACCAACTTGAATTTGGGGGAATATAAAGGCTTGGCAATTTGAAACGAACCTACCAAATTTCTGGAAAATTATTGATTGCTTCAAGGATCAGTCAAGAGGCCTCAAATTCAGAGAAAGTGTCTTATTTTTTATAGACTTCTTCCTAGCTAAAAAGTGGAAGACATCCCTTACTATCGCAACAAGATGTTATAACCTCATACGATCTTTGTGTTGCAGGTGTTCCTGTGATGAATGTACAATAACGCACATGATCACGTGTGGAATAATCAACCAAGATGCTCTGGAGAACTCGCCATCTCATCATACCAATATATCATTTCCTCAACATGATACGAACCGGTACATAATCGATGTCAGTCCGCCCTCCATGTCCAGTACTTCCTCAAGCAGTGGGTCTTCCAGCCCGATTATGGTCGATCCCGAGAGGCTAACACTGCTGGATGGAGTCGACAGCTTCGAGTAAGTTTTGATAATTATTTTGAGATAAATAAGATTTGCTTAGTTATGGTTCTTTTAATGAAATAGTTTTAGTTGAAGGAAGATTATCTATTTTATGATTATCTGCGCTGTTTTTACCACAACCAAATTTCTCATAGCTATCAGGAACTTTTAAGGTTTGATTTTGTATTCTCTGTTTTAACTTCCCCATGGTGCAACATCTTCACATTTTATTTTGTATTCATGTGCAATTAAACAGAAAAAAAATCAAGGTATTTGTTCTAAAAAAAATGGGATATGATAGATCCTAAATTGAAATTTGTTCAGTTAAAATTCTGACAAAATAAAATATTAACATTGTGTATTTGAGATACATGTTTCCTGAAATTGTTTTGAGTAGGATTTTTATGACAAAGCAAATGTCATTGTGATAGTACATACTCAAATCACTATGCTATTATCATGTATTTGTATAGAACTATTGATATATATAGCTCTGGGTTTTTGTGGTTGTACCACGCATGGTTAATTGCTCCAGTCACATGGATAGCACAATCTATGACTATTTGTTTGATATTCCAAGTCTATAACATACACATGATATCACTTCAGCCTTTAAACATTCATAAATTATATAACTCTTTAATATCATAAAATAAACATTCATATTCGTCCATTCTTTTTAAAGATATTTTGTAAAGCAGCCAGATTTAGCTATAATAGTTTCTAGATAAATATTAAAGATGTTCTCTAGAGTTCCAGACCTCCATTAACAACATACTGTATACAACCACCAGTAAGCCCATCACCGAGGATAAGCCCAGTCTATATTTTTGCTCCCAAAAATATCTTAGGGTGGTCCTCGTAGATGCCCCCATTTTAGAACTTAGATGGCGAGTATATATTGAGGTTAACTCTGAATGAAGATGACAAAAATCATGCACAAATATAGCATTACTTCAGCTAATTTCCATTGCAAACTCATTAATGCTACCTGCCCCATTGTGTTTCACAAAATGCTATATTACAATATATAAGATAATCTTTGTGTCCTATTTTGACTATTTATCTAACATAATAAAATACAAAACAAATTAGAAACACAACATAAGATTAGCACTATGAAAGCAAACTGAGCTTTTGCATGTGAGGGGCCCTTGAAGGTAAGCCCAGTCCCAAGTTTTTGTGCCAAAAAAATCATGGCCGCCCCCTCCCGCCCTGGGCTTAGTGAGGGGTGTATACAGTACACATTTTGTTAGTTAGGGGATGGGGATAATGGTGTGGTGTTTTGTGATTTCGGAAAGGTACAGGGCGAATATACTGTGGCAAATTTAGTTAATGGGTGAAAGCGCAGCCAATTCATGACTTTTTATTTTAAATTTTATAATGCACTGGATAAAATATAGTCCCTCTATTAGCATCACTCTTATCGTTAAAATTGCCACCTCAAATAGTAATAAATTTGCACGCACAACAATTAGTTTTTTTGCATGTACCTGCAGCTGGTACCTGATGTCTTTTTCAGATGTTTATCACTTATTGCGGTTTTGATTTTACCGCGAACTTGAAGTTGAATTGAAACAATGGAAAAATGTTTACTCATTATAAGATGTGAATTTCACGCCTTATCCGGGGGCTATCACGGTTTCATGTCAAGACAAGAAATTTGGTCAAATGATATAGAGACAATGATATTTATTGGATATAATGGTGTGGTGTGGTGTTTTGTGATTTCTGAAAGTACATGTATACAGGGCAAATGTACTGACTGTCAAATTTCGACAAAAGCGATGCCGCTGATTTGTTTATATAGCAACCAGCTAGTAACGGAACTCAATAGACCGGACACCAGCTCTATGCATCTACTCCGTAACTTCGTTGGCATGTACTGCGTAAGCGTGGCATCATGGAGATGAATGGAACAGTGACCGGAGCTGGATGGGCCATGGACGATACTAGGAACTGCCGTCAATATTGGCACATAGGAATATCTGACATTGAAGCAGTTAACCAGACTAGTTACACTTTGCGACAGTTTATCAATAATTAACCCCCGCAAATCTTTGATGTTTCAGAGGGTATATTGGCAACAACTGCATTAGAATGAAAAATAACTCCACTAATATATTGCTGTCCCTCTAAAACATTGAAACGATATGAAAATTAAATGGGTAGAAAATTCATTATCAAATGAGATATCATCTTTCAGCTGTGTTTTCATCCCAAACATGTCATTTTATACAATAAAGTCTGAATAAAAGTGTACATAAATTTTATATAAATTAGCCTGAAACCATGAATACATCTTTGACATTAAAACTATCTTTATGATATTATAGGAATGTTGATGGTATTCCTGAAGAATTGGATGATGATGACGACGATGATGATGATGATGACGATGAGGACGACGATGAGGAAAGCCAGTCGGATGTGGACTCTGATGATGAGGAGGACACAGAGATGTTAAATTTACCAGAACAACCTAAAAGTCTACTCAACTCGTGGACGGAGCAGAAGGCACTCGATCTGATCGTCAGCGATGGGTCGTCTATCGCTTGTGATTGTCATCACTGTGTTCCACAGGCCAAATATGAGCAAATGGTAAGTTCCTTATTAACTGACAGAAAGTTGGTTCTTATTTAGCACTGAATAAATTAGTGTTCTGTGAATTGGTATGCTGTTAAAATAGTCACATTTGTTAAAACTGCTAAAAACAGAAAGAATATTAAAATATAGACTTATTTTATTCTTATTTTAATCATAGATATCGCGTAAATAGTAAGTTATTGTTAAGTTTGTACACTTTGTTATGTAAACAAAAGTCAAAAACGTTACATAACCTGGCTTTTGATACACAACAAAGCGTATTAACTGGACAATAACATACTGTTTATGCGATACATTGAAACCTGTTATGAGAGACCACCCATTTTGCCAACACATCTATCATCAGTGTTAAATGTCGGAGCAAGTGAATTATTTTTATACACAAATTGGTTGAAAATGATTGTGATTATGTGTTTAATCTTTTTTCAATAAAGTATACTTTAAATTAATATTCGTAAAAAACAAAAAAGAGATTTATACAGGTAAATGCATGTTAAATAATGCAGTAGAACTACCGATCAGAGAACACACCGGGCACGTCACTCGTGACAGAAAGAAGAACAAGACAGATTGCCAGGGCGCAAATCAACTCCCAACATGATAACTTGATAAATAGGGAATAAACGTACATCAGTCGTCACTGCGTGTCTTTATTTCATTCCCTGTCTCACATATTATATTATTTTGGATGTATTTAATAGTATCTTCGAATAAAACTGCAACAGCAGAAAATTCATAAACAGTGGGTGTCCTTGACCAGACCTGTAATGATTCTGGACACTTGCATGATTGACCTCCATTTCGTGAAAACGCAATATCTCTTTGATGTTTCTATTGTTGCTGCATAGTTCATTGCGTAGTGTCTGCAAACTTCTACTGGTACTTGATGATGTCACATGGAATGATTTTAATTTTATATGAAGCCTGGGAATGAGCATTATAAAAACTTGGAAAGGATGCATTGTCAGCGTGTTGATGGTTCTTTCAATGAGACATAGTGGGAGGACGCGAACTCCTGTATTTATTAAACAAAGGTTCCTTTAAGCTGTACGAAATCCCCGCGTTGAGTAAGTTTGACACTTTGCACTAAGCGTTTTCATGCTTCGCCACAATGAGGCAGCGACTGGATTAATGATAGGCCTATCGCTAAAAACAACAGTACAGCCAAGCAGAGTCTCAATGTTATGCTACTATGGAATATAGGATCTTTTTTGCAATTTCATCATACATTAGTTAGGTCAAACACATCGTCAACAATCACGTAAAAAATAATAAGAGTGATGAAGTTTTTATAATCCACGTTCCCAAATACTACTTTTGGATTAAAATGAGCCAATGATATATCTTCCCTGCTGGGAATTCTGCTTAGTCACATGTCCCGATGGGGAATCCCCAAATCATAATCTGTGATGAAGCAACTGATTGTAAATAATTTTAATCAAAGAAATGCATCCTGCTGAAGCATCTCGTGCTCACAATGGGTGTTAATGTCGGATAAGCACTGGTTAAAGACTTATTTTTCATGTCTGATAGTAAAACCAGTCCGTACAAAGCCAATGCGGTCGTTAAAGTGAGGTGGTCGCTCTTGGCAGTGGTCGCTCAAAGCAGGTTTCACAGTTTCTATGATAAGAACAAAATATGTCTATCTTTGATTATTCTTTCTGTTTATGGCAGTTTTCACAGATGTGACTATTTTAACAGCAGACCCAACCTGAAGGCCATCCGTGCCTTTAAATGTTCAATAGACGCAATGCAGAACAAATTCCAAGCCTCATCAATTACTGTTGCATTACCAGTGACTCAAAAGTAACTGCAAATGTAATCATGTACATTTGGTCTTAACACTTAATCATGAAAAGTAATCTTTCACAGCCAACAATATTTTTGATAAATTGTAATGTAAACACATAAAACCCACCTGCTGGGGTAATTTTATAGGTAAAAAATAAATATATAAATCTGCCTGCCTGTCCATTTTGAAAAAAAGTGTCTGAGAATCAGATAAATACATTGATTGTCAAAAATACCTTTTCCAGTGTTTATTAGACTTTGGTATTTTATTGGACCAATTGGACTTTGGTCCATTATAGCTTGATTAACCCTTTACCCAACAGAGCCCTGTGCCAATGCATTCTCTTATATATGCGAGTCGACCATAGGTCGCCTCGCATATATAAGAGAATGCATTGGCTTAACACATTAAAAATTATAAAATTGTTAAAGAATGTAAGAAAAAATGGTAAAAAGTGTTAAAAAAAGTTTTTTTTTAGGCCAATGCATTCTCTTATATATGCGAGGCGACCTATGGTCGACTCGCATATATAAGAGAATGCATTGGCACAGGGCATAACTGTAACTATCACAATCTGGTCAAGGAGCCGGTTCCAATGATATCCATATTTGTATGGTTCTATTGAGACAGACCGAAGATATTTTAGGCTGTTGAAGCTTTATTTGGCCGGTTTTGGCCGTTTTGTTGGGTAAAGGGTTAATTGAGCGACAACATGCTGCCCCTACATGAAGCCCTCTCATGAATATGATGGAATTCGTGGCTTTCCAATTCAGAAATTACACCTATTCCCTGATATATTTTTTGATGTTTGATAGGTTATTTATTTCTTATGTGTTTTCAGATGAAAGTTGAAGATAACCAATGTCAGTGCCACATTTGCTTGCAACAACAAGGCAAAACAGTATCTACCAGCTTACCTCAACATGTTCCAGCTGCTCCTAGGCCAGCCGAGCTACATTTATATCCCCACATTCATGGGTCTGCAGGACTTCATGGCATGCACAACCGCAGCCACATTCGTCCCGTGCTGCAACAACAGCTGTATGACCTCCATGCTCGACAACAACAGCAGACAAAGTCAATCGCCTCATCACAGGTCAAAATTCCTCCAAAGTTTGAGTTTGATTCATTGGAAGCCCCAGGTCAGAGTATTTATAACACTTATGGCGAATGGGACAACACGTCTTATGATTCCAATATGATTTTAGCTGCGTCTCATAACAAGTTCTCTGGTAGTTTCAACTCTGAGCTGTTGCCACCACCTCCTCCTTTGCACCAGGGTTCGACGTTCGCCGATACGGGAACGACAAATCATTCAAGTCAGCATACAGTTTCTGCCAACAGTTCAGTATCTCTATCTACAAGTGCTTTCAGACCCACAATCCCTACATCTGCTGATGCGAAGGCATTGGTGACAAATGCTGAGTTGTCACATGGGCCTCCAGCGTCACTGCCAGATAACTCGCTGATCAAGAATGCAAAATGGCCAGTATCAAGTGCTCCTCTTGCAAATAAGAACATTCTGCCTCAGCATTCTCGACCATCGACTATTGGTGGAAATAGCAACCAAAAGTTGGACAAGCCTGTCCCTCAACACTGCAAGAAGCATGGAGTGCCGATCTCGACTATGCCAAATGAGTCTCAAGGTCATAAGGCGAATTTAAAGACATCAAATGAAGCTTTCCCTAAAAACATGAACGGAAAAGACGATGCGTCACTCCGAAATATGTTGCAGAGTATGAAGAATTTGAATTCTCTCCCCTGTAGTCATGCCAGTACGAATGCTCGGAATGGTCCCAATCATTGCATCGGATCATCTGCTGACTCGACAGCAGGAGCGTGTTCAGCAGCGACAACAGTTCCATCGTCTGTGAATAACGTCAGCGTTGGAACATCGACCCACTGTGCTGATCCCGATTGTGATGGTCACCATGGTGACGACAACTACGACAGTATTGATGACAGCTGCTCAGAGCAGAGTACTTCCACATCAGCATCCAATCAGAAGGAAGGAAAATACTGTGATTGCTGCTACTGTGAATTCTTCGGTCATAGTAGCGTGAGTATTAACTTTATCAAAACAGGCAAAACATTGATAATATGATGGGAATTTGAGCATTTAATCCTTATTACTATCGAGTTCCAGTTATGTTATCCTTCTATATATAGAGGATCTACAACGAGTCCCCAGTTTATAGCGGAATTTGCAAAACGAGTCCAGTAAATTAGGTCTGGACCGAGCCTTTCCAGACCAAATTTACTGGACAAGTTTTGTAAATTCCGCTATAAACTATGGACGAGTTGCAGATTCTATTTATTACATGATCCAAAAACTTGGCAAAACATACTTAAATCAACGAATGGGATGCGAAGCTAACATCGGCTTCTATATGGCATTCGATGACGTTTCCAGATAAATAAAGACTGCCGTATTTAACGGCATATATTTAATGACATAACTTTTCAAACTCTTCATTATAGTTGTTGGAAAAATATTGGAAGCCATAGTATTTTGAGATGTAGCGTACACGAATGTTTAATATCACAATTTATAGAATGGGTTTATTGAATGGAAAAAGGGTTGGATATTGGTAATAAATCCTAAAACAATATGGGCCGATTGTTGTCAATGGATGCATCTTGTCCACCCTTCCTTCTGTCTGCATATATCCATGGACACAACTTTGTCAAAGCTTGTATTCCTTCATTTACTTTTAATTTTTTTTTTAATTTGGTAGAGAATATTCAGTAAATGAGCAATTGCAATTTTATTCCTTTGTTCCATTGGGACAATTGCATTTAGTTGTTTCTGAATCTTGTAGTTTTCTATAATTAGTTTATAGCCATAAACACATTTTTATGTTTACCCATACCATGTATGGTAAACATAGTGTCGTTGTCCGGATTGACCACTCGTCGTTCGTCCGTCCGTCTGTCCGTCCGTCTGTCCGTCCGTCTGTCCGTCCGTAGACACTTTACGTGTAATGCGATAACTCAAACATTTTCTACCTGATTAAAACCAAATTTTGTATATGGGGTTTTCAGCCCAAAATACAGATCGAGTTCGAATATGGGTTTGATCCGACTCTTTTTTATAGAGTTATGGAACTTTTTCGACTTAGAATTCACGCATTCTGCCATAACTCAAACATTTTTTATCTGATCGGAACCAAATTGGTATGTGAGTTTCTCGGCCCAAAATACAGACCGAGTTCGAATATGGGTTTGATCCGAGTTTTTTTTACAGAGTTATGGCCCTTTTTTTTACTTAGAATTCATGAATTCTGCCATAACTCAAACATTTTTTATCTGATTGTAACCAAATATGGTATATGAGGTTCTCAGACCAACATACTGACTGATTGAGTTCGAATATGGGTTTGATCGGATGTTTTTTAATGGAGTTATGGTCCTTTGACATATAGTTCACACATACTTCGATAAAGCAACCATTTTTCATCTGATAGGAGCCAAATTTGGTATATGAGTTTCTCAACTCAAAATACAGAACGAGTTTGAATATGGGTTAGATCCAATTTGTTATACCAGAGATATGGCCCTTTATCAACTAAGAATTATCCAATTATAACCCAAGTAACTTACAATTAATGAATACCTCAGCCTCACAGCTTCTCTGTGAGAGAGATAAAAAGACATGGTTTATTGAGAGTTATTTATAGCCCTCATATGTTCCCTCTGTATAAGAGACACAAATTGGTGAATTATTGGATAAATTGATTTAGCTATCTTATTAACCACAACTTAATGTGAATTTATTTAACTAGACCAATGGAGCTCTCTAAGTCCTTGGATGATGGGACTACATTGGATCAAACAGGGCAGAGATAGGTGATTTAACCCCTTTTACCCATTCCATGTCTTTTAACCTTTTCCATTAAATAAATAATTATATTATTTTGGCATCTCACATGGCAATTTGCAACAACATGAATAGAACTGCGTACACTATGATAGTGGTGACAGGCTCTAGAGTTTAGATGTTATTTAACCCTTCTATATTGACTCATACATTCCAATAATTTGTGTTATTACTGGTTATTATGTACATTTGCCATATACTACTTTAGATCATAACAGTATACTCTATAACTCAACATTAAAAGATTATGATTCTGATTATAACAATTTACTATCGCCAAGGGATGGGTTAAACATCTGCCGATCGTGATCGGCCTCTCGTTGTTGTGTATTTTTGTTTTCATTCTCATGTTATGACTATTTTCTCAAACTTATTATTTGATCAAGAATATAGATTTTGGCCTGCATTTAATTATAATTCCTTTGCCGTCTGTTATTTATACATAAAATTTGGGCAAATATTAGTTTTGTACTATTTAAAACAAAAATCATGATTCGTTCTTATTTAGACTCAGATGTCAGCCCCGACGAGTAAGAACTACCCAGAGATGCGTGAAAGGCTGCGACAGCGACTGAAAAAGAAGGTACGTATTCTTTTTCTCAAGGATTTGACATATTCATCAATCTCAATTTTGGAGTTTCCCATTCAATAATTATTCCAATTCTCTTTCAGTCACAATGCTGCAGTGTGATTGCTTAAAGGCCCAAAGGGATGTTCAAGTGTTAATTTTACAATCATCATAATGCTGTTCGTTGATAACATTTAATGGTAGAACATCCTTACAATTGAGTGAGAATCATGTAACTATGCATCAATGAGTATCCAGTTATCAAAGGTTTAACCCTTGCATGACTAGAGCTTCCTAAATTTTTGCAAAATCCCTGTGCCAATAAATTCTCTATCTATGCGGGTCACCCATAGGGAGAATACATTGGCCTAACAATGTTTACTGTGACCGTATAAGCCAGTGCATTCTCTTATATTTGCAAGGCTCACTAATATAAGAGAATGCATTGGCACATGATCTTTAATGCTGCTTCATCAGCACAGCTCCGTCATGAAAGGGTTCAATTCTAAGTGAGGTAATTTCTACCTTCATTTTCTCACCAGAGTATGGAGAAGTGAAGTGATTTTGTTGAGAGGAGCTTTTCTTATTCATATGCCTGTATTGAAAAAAAACTAATTTTGTATAATACAATTTTTTTAGAATGAGGCCAAAGTTGACGACCCTAAACCTGTTCACACTAAACCAGCAGAGCCTACTCCTGTTCATTGTCAGAAAGAACCAGTCTATAATAAGGGTCTCGATGAGCTCATAAAATATATAAACGGGGGCGAACAAGAGGAACGAGAGAGGGCACAGACGGCTAAAGCAGCTAAACGAGCAAGACAAAAACAGCGAAAGGTTAGTTATTTCAATACTCAGCCATGTAATAAGCGAATGTCAATAGGGACTGATCTTAGTAATTTTGAATCAAGCCTTTGTTGAGAATTCTAGTACTTGTTTCATAAATATTAAATGAGAAAAACACCCATTTCATATCCTATGTATTAACATGATGTTAGGAATATATATCAGATTTATGGAGGCTCAGTATGAGTGTTCATTACTTCAAATGTGCTTGATTCGGTTTTTTTGAAATGTGAGCTTGAACAAACATAAATTAAAATTGTATGTATAAGGCCAAAAAAAAATTTTTTTTGGATTCTCGGGCAATTTTTTTTGAGAATCGATGAGGGAGCGAGGGTTTTATTTTTATTTTTTATTTTCGTTATGGGGATAATGCCCATAGTTTAAAGCATGGGTTATACTTTCCCAGGTTAAGAAAATGTAAGGAGAACATTGTTTTGATATAATTTTATAAACTAATGTATTCCACTATAAAGAATGACCATAATAAGATCGTTCTCAACGTTGTAGATGGACCAGTCTACTAACGTTTTATCACCTGTTGTCACATTTAATGGGAAGATAATATTTGCGTTTCTAATATTGTTTCGTAACAAGCATGTTTAATAACAACAAACAGAGCTAAATATCCGGTTCAATTACTCAAATAAAAATACGGAAATTGAATACAATCGAAACGAAAAGATATATATAGTGATCTTCATAGAAAGTCTAGAATGACTTATTCTGCCGTATCTGAATAAGTATTATGTACCTCAATACATGCCAGCCTTAACAACTTCAAATATTAAACCATCGACGTATATTGTGTAGATCGATGATTAAACCAGCATACACATCGCCAATAAGCCTTTTTACTGGTTCGCGATTTTCAAGATGGCCGATGGTTCCATATGGTCCGATTCCTAGCTTTTTATCCAACCCACCGGTAAAAGCCGGTAAAAGGTCAAAGTTGAGAAGTAGCATCCATTTCGACCATTTGTAAACATTCGACAGCTGAGTGCGAGAATTTTTTATCAACATTTTATGGCTTAATTTCATTTATTCTGAGTGCAACTACGTGTTTAAGAATTGTTTTGTGGCCATGTCATCTGTAGAGTTAGGATCTGTTGACGATGCAGACATTCAGACGCCCTTTTTTGTCAACGAACTTCCCATAAGTTACTGATAAATAGCGAGTTCTTGCGTTAAAAAAATAACTCGAAAACATACGTGATACATCCAATCCATCTACTGTGCGAAACCTATGTATCGTATGTATCCAGGGTGAGTGTTTAAATAGTTTTATGAAGTTCTCGCACCTGCGATACAATAACGACCTGTTGCCATTTTATTTTGGGAATTCCCAGACTGGAGTCATATGCTAAACATAGATGCTACTTGTTAACTTTGACCTCCGGAGACCAAATGGCGGATTCGCCGCGAGTAAGTGAAATCACTTTTAAGTGCCACCGCAGACGCTACGCTTAAAGTCGTAAGTGGGGAAAATCGTAGGTGGAGAAATCGTAGCATGCCCGCAGACGCTACGGTGCTGCGATGTTTGTAGCTACGATTTTATCAACATGATCGATCACATGATAGCAAAATGTTATACCACATTCTCCGCATTATGCAACTGAATACATATGGCATGAATATCAATGTTCTAAACTAACAAGTTGATGTTGAAAGTTCAAGTGAAATGTTTTTTATTTTGACATTTTTGTACCTGTCAACTCAACAGGCTCAGCTGCCCCAATTGAATTTCAACAATTGCGGCAGCCCTCTACTCCTTGCCTGATATGTGGTATAGGCCTGCACTCCCTGCCGTGCCACATCTCCACCAATGTGGCCTCGTTTTTGTAAGTGCAAGAAGTTTGTAAACTTTGCGCCATTTTTGAATGTTTTCTTTTCGTGTTATTTACAACATGACCAGTGCGACAGTGGTCATGTGACAGCTACGATCGCGCGCATTGCCAAGGTCACGCCACGATTTTCCTGGTAAAATCAAACAGTGCTTGATTGCTACGATTTGGCTACAATATTGTCATGGGCATGCGCATTGGATGCTTCCTCCTGCGATTTTCCCCACTTACGATTTTAATCGCAGCGTGTGCGGTGGCACTTATACGCACCATATTTCTTTCCGGTTTGCGTTCCCGAAATGGTAAATCTCAGAATTGTTTCCCGTTTACCGTTTACCTTTTCGAATTGATAAAATACCGAAATATTTGAACACATTTGACTCAATAAACTTGGGGTTTGGGCACCTTGTGGTGACAATATACCTGGTAGTTATCGTTGGCTAGTGTCTGTTTTTGAATACCAACACATACACCATTGTATGTATATCATATTCAGTGTTTGAAACATAACTAATTTCTGTTTTCTAGTTTCCTATTTTCGTGTTATCATTTGACAGCGTGGTCAAATTTGAAAATCGTAATAAAACGCGGGCCTTTTTTCCAGACGCGGCTATGCCCGAGAATCAAAACCCTTTTTTTTTTTGGCCTAAGATATCAAAAATGTGTTTGAGATAGTGAACAGTGTCAACTGCTTGGTATTTATTGGAAGAAAATACTTTGATATTCTTCACAATCTATTCATATATACTGTTCTACATTTAGAAGAGAAACTATTGATATAATATTGAGACTAAATTTAATACCATGCTTCTCAACCAGTGTGGAGGAAACCTTAGCACATCTGATCTTCTCATCAGTCACATTAAACTTCTACAGTGTATTACATTTATTACCATCAAAGAGATGATTTTTTCACTTTCAAAGACGTAAACTGTTAGTGACACAGCTCAATATATCTGCTTTCAGGCAATAGAAAAAGCCAAGGTCGAAGAAGAGAAAACTAAATTCACTGAGGCAATGTCAATTGTGCCAGCACCTAAACACTCAGGTAATATAAAATTCTCCACCATATCCCTTATCCCGTGTATACAATATTGTATATATCTAGTCTCATCAATCATGGAAATTAACACTCTTTATATTAAATAGATTATCCCACTCAGTCATAATATTATACATTTGAAGGGTCTACTATTCATTCAGAGGGATGTTCAGGAAATATGAGCAGATGACAGATAATAGGAAGTGCAGAAGGAATCCTGTTCATTGGTGGGAAATGTTCAGATAATAAGTTCAATAAACGTTAATACTGTCTGGAATTGAGATTGAGCTATTCCATCTTTCACTGCCAATATGGTGATTTGCTCGTAGATGTAACATTATTTGTATTGTAAAATGTACAAAACCGACCAACTGGCAAAGTAAAATATAGTTATACTAAACAATGCCACAGTTGACAGGTCTTTTAAATAGCAGATGATCTTGATTCTGATGTACACATATCAATTTCACATTTCAAGGACTTTTTCTGACTATACTCAAATTGCACAACTTAACAACTCAATTGTGGAGCCCCGTGATCCAGTTGTTAGCACGTCAGATTTGCATTCGCTGTCAACACAGCGAGATTCGCTGTCAACACACGAGATGAATTCACAGCCTGCCGCTGGATTAACATGAGTTTCACACAGCAGTGGCTTGGCTGAATTGATCAACATGCTATTGTGGGATGTACACTGTTCATATTTCGTGCCACATTGTGACCCTTTAGCAAGGTCGCTCGTACTTTGTCTGTTTCGCACCACCCATGCATTGAAAATGGTACTTGATTATGAGCAGTGAAAAATATTGTCAGTATGTACCTCCCCCTGTCCCCGGGAAGCAGTAGATGGTTATTGAGTGTTCAGGCTCATCAGGGTAATAATTGTCCCATGCAATTGGAACGTGGTACCTTTAGAATGTGTGTAATAATGCATCGATTATTATTATGATTTAACTCATATCAGAAAAGGGAAATTTGAATGGAATTACAAGGTAAAACTTTTAATCGGTTGTTGTAATCAGGGTCAGTTCTCCTATGCAGTTGGGTGTGCGTCTAGTCATGGCTACTTTTAAGGTAAAATCTCTTTATAACCATGGCTGAATTAAATTGCTTCACTCTCATTATGTGGTAGCCATTACTGTCATTGGTGGTGGTTGGTCCACTATCAAAATATCCAATGACAACAATATTGCATTAACCCTTTCATGACGGGAGCTGCGATGGTGCAGCATTAAAGATCCTGTGGCAGTGTATTCTCTTATATATGCTAGTCTCCCATATGGAGCCTCACATATATACGAGAATGCCCTGGCTTACAAGGTCAAGGTAAATATTATTATGCCAATGTATTCTCTTATATATGCGAGGCTCCCTATGGGAGACTCGCATATATAAGAGAATGCATTGGCACAGGGTTTTCGCAAAATTTCAGAAAGTAATGGAAAGGTTAAAATGTTCAATATCAGGAGGAAATAAGGAATATAATATTATTCATAATTTGACCTTAAATGTACACTTGTGCCATTTAAGGTCAGTCTACGCTGATTTATAATGCTTCTCTATGAAGATTACACTGATTGCCTGTCACCTGTGACTATCGTGAGGATAGTTTGATAGGTGAATACAGTGGGTGAAAAATAACCTTGTGCATAGTTAGCTACCAGACACCCTCGGTCGCATGTTCATTCACAACTGCAGATGGTAATAGACCCTTAGAAGTACCTAATTTGGCAGCTTTCATCAATATCATGAACATCTTTGCTGAATAAACAATTCAATTGATAAATGTGTCTCTTTTGTCGATTTTAGCATAGGATATGGTGAGAATCTATATAGAGTGAATAATCAGTTTTCTTATTGCAGGAAAAGGAACCAAAGATACCATCGAGAACAATGGTAGGATCACCGATATCTGTCGTCACTACGACAACAGCTCAAACTCCGATAACACTCAAAACACTCCGACAGGGTCACTGAAGAAAAAGAAGAAACTCAAGCACAAAGACGATGTTCCTGAATGCACCAATAAGCTTGTGATCACCGACAACACTCCAGTAATAAAAGCTTACGAGATATCCAAAAATGTCCTGCAGAATCATGTCAAGTTGTCGTCTTCCAACAAATGTCAGAACAATCCCTCGGTTACCTCGATGGAGATAGCGAAGACCTTGCTTCAGAACCAAGTGAAACTTGCTTCCAGTAAATGTCAGAACAGCCCCGTTCTCGCCCACATTAGTCAGGCAATTGCATCTACGACAGATAAACTAGAGAAGGCGAAGCGACAGAAGAAGGAGGAGCCAAGCGCACAATGCCCCGTTCCTATTGAAGTTATAGTCAAAAGAGCAACTGCCAGTCCAAAGCAGTCAATAATCACGAAGCATAATGCTGAATCGGTGAAGACGAATTCCATGGGCGCTCAGCACACTAATAATGGTCACTGTGATAAAAGGAATGAAGCTTTCACGAACGGAAAATCCAGCCCTGTCAGTCGTCCAAAGAACGGACCAAAGGGCAACAACATACAGTTCCAGAAATCAGAATCACCAGAGATCACGAAAGTTGCCAGTCCAGCTTTCAATGTGGATACGAAAATCGTTGAGAGTCGGAAGAGAATTGTTGTTGAATCGCCAGCAAAGCAGAACAAATTGGTACAGCAGAACAACAAAATTAACCACCAGATGAATTCTCCTGTACCCGAGCCAAAAATGAAGCCACTAAATAACAACAACAACATTAAGAACACTCAGAATGGCAGGGAGACACCAAAAACCAAATCCGAAGAAACGTCACCAAGGCAGAATGATCAGGTAGAGTAAACATAGTCATACTTGTTCATTCGAAAGCTCACATACTCTTGTAGCCTTTATTATGCCCCCGACTTGAAGTCGGCGGGTATATATTCGACGTGTCCGTACAAACATTTTGCATTATTTTTCAGCAACCGCTTGGCAGATTTAGCTGTTATTTGGTATGGTGATAGAGCAGCATGGGGGAACACCTACATGCATAGCGCGGGTTTCGTCCACCCATTTTCACCAGAGTTATGGCCCTCTTTTGACTTAGAAAATTCAATTTTGTCCGTCCGTACAAACATTTTGCATTATTGTTCAGCAACCGCATAGCAGATTTAGCTGATATTTGGTATGGTGATAGAGCAGCATGGGGGAACAGCTACATGCATAGCGCGGGTTTTGTCCACCCATTTTCACCAGAGTTATGGCCCTTTTTTTACTTAGAAAATTCAATTTTGTCCGTCCGTACAAACATTTTGCATTATTGTTCAGCAACCGCTGGGCAGATTTAGCTGATATTTGGTATGGTGAAGGGCAGCATGGGGTATCAGCTATATACATAGTGCGGGTTTCGTCCACCCATTTTCACCAGAGTTATGGCCCTTTTTTTACTTAGAAAATTATATTTTTCTCTTGTTTTTTGGGTTTCCAGATGATAGTGTGAGCTTTGGTGGTACGATTGCAAATCCCGTTTTTTTGTGGATCAGTTATATGAAAATAAATGTCAACTGCGAATTTGGGTATGATCTGATGATTTTTGCCAGAGTTGATGGCCCTTTTTTTCAACATGACTCACACTTCCAATGGTATTGGTAAAGACTAAAGTGGTGTGAAATGTTTCAGTATAAACAAAGAGAGTTTTGGCCTTTGTGCACTCAAAAGATATGCCTCCTGACTTTAGTCGGTGGGTTTTTAGTCAACATTTCTGTACGAACTTCTTTTGGAATGGTCATATAGACCTCCTCGGATATCCGCAGTTTCGTCCATGCTTAATCCGAATTGCTACGGTCGGGGGCAAATGCCACGCGACAGCGTACCTCTTGTATACTTTATTTCATACTGTCGGTCGGCAAATTGGTCAATGGCTAGATTTTGGGGGGAAATGGCCATAGAAAATTTCATTTTGCCGAACGTGTTGACCATAGCTTTTGAAGGCTGAAGTCAGCAGTCTCCTCAATTTATCATCAGATCTCAATGAACCTTTAACTTGTTACAGGTAATCAGCAGTTGCTTGTCTGATTATGAATAACAATTTATCAAAAGTCACACATGCTTACTTTATATCAAACAATGATGATTAGCTGCAAGAACAGTGTACTTGAGTATAAATCAGACAGACGTCACATGTTCTCTGATATTTGTTCTGATTAGCTGATATCCTATACATGTTACCTACATATTTGAAATAGAATGTTCCAATATTCATATTTTTCAGGCTAAAAATTCAGTCAAATCCAAGAAAAACAAGAGGAAAAATAAAGCAGAAGACATGAACAATATAGGTAAGGACATGATTTATGAAATTTCCCCCTTGTCATCAACAAATGTCTATCAAGACAGGAACAAACCTTAAAATAGTGTGTGTCGTTTACAGAATGAGGTCCCCAGATGGTGAATTTAGTGAAGCTATCCCACATGTCGGGCTACCATCAATAAATTCACCCTCTGGGGACCTCATTCTGCTTAGGCCTCATCTTCCGGGAAGTATCTATAGTCTCAAATTAACATTGTTTTAGTTAACTTTTTCCCTTCTGTTCAGTTTCTATATCCCCTAATTTGCAAAAGATAAATTGCATAATCGAGGTGACTAATGGGTGAACAACACCAACTTCAATTGGAGAACTTCAATCTGATCCTAGGTCTCCCATAGAATTTGAGGCCTAAGCAGAATGAGGTTCCCAGAGGATAAATTTTGTGATGCTAGCCCACTGGTGGATAGTGTCACTAAATCCATCCTCTTGGGACCTCATTCTGCAAATGGCAGACACACTATTTCAAGGCTTGGACACAAGTCTGGTAGTTATGTCATGGTTCGGCTGGATAAACGTAATAATTTGGCCATGCAACTGCAATGCCGTTAAGATAGCATATAGGTAGTGGTTTTTCCCGAATAATCGACTAACATATTTTGGGATCGACTAATTTACAGGTACTCAATCCGATCAGACGCTCCTAAATTACTATTTCTTTGGCTTCGGGGGTAAACAAATATTTGATTCGAGTCGAGGAACCCACCCATCAAAGCTCAGGGTGATTAGATGTCGAATTTTGAAATTTGCTATTTCTAATGAAGATGGATAACTCTAAAATCAAGTGGCTATTATTACCACTTGATTTTAGAGTTATCCATCTTCATCCGCATCTTTGTCCGTTTGACCACGTGCTTCTGGTCCACAAACAATTGAAATAGCAAACTTCAAAAATCGATATCTAATCACCCTGAGCTTTGATGGGTGGGTTCCTCGACTCGAATCAAATATTTTTTACCCCCGAAGCCAAAGAAATAGTAATTTAGGAGCGTCTGATCAGATTGAGTACCTTTAATAATCGCGTCGACATCCATCAGTCAGATAATTGTTTGAACACTATTGCATCCTGTATGCTACAGACGAGGACTGAAAAAGAATCGGTGTCTGTGACTAATATTGATATAGTTTGAAAAGTTATTTCATTAAATTTACGTCATTAATTATGTCAAAGAGTCTTATTTATCAGGGACTATTTCTTTACGTGGGCAAACAACACATAGTTACGTGAAGTGACATCACAGGCCTTATAGAAGCTGCTGTTACTTTCACATCCCATTTATTGATTCAAGTATGTTTTATGGAGGTTTTCGATCAAGTAATAAATAGAATCTACAACTCATCTCCAGTTAATAATGAAATTTGCAAAACTCATCCAGTAAATTTCACTATGAACAGGGGACTCGTGGTTTTCTATTGAACTGATGGAAGAATCCGTTTAGTAAAGAAAGTGTAAATAAGGGTTTAGAATGTTCAGCATATCATATCTTATTAATTTAATCCTAATGATTATAATGTATTCTTTCATCTCATTTAATCTGTCCTAAGCTCTGTTTAAAAATTATCAAAATAATCACTTATAATAACTTGATTATATTTTCTTTTAGATGAAATATTCATGCCAAAATCTGAGTCGGATTTGGAAAATGGTGACATGGACGAACATGAGAAAGAGATAGAAGAATTCAAACGGTATGTACCTCAATATTCTTTTCTTGAATAATAGTGGAGAAAATGCTATCCATCATTAGGCCTTAGATCATTAGATATTTGCTTTTTCATAGAGAATTGAGAAATTAAATAATACCCAAAATGCTGCCAAACACATCACATTTGTACACAAAGTATATTTGCCTAACTAAATAAATATGTGATATATTCAATTATGAAACACTATGTCCACTACATCAAACCCTGCGTTCAAACTGAAGTTTTCAATTTACATGTCGCACTCAAGACAATTTTCCGATAGGATTAAAACCTGTGCCAACATCTGTATATGTCTGATGGTCCAGTCCGTAGCGCATTGGACCATACTTATTTATGTTGATGTGCGACTTCTCTTTTTTCTACAGGTTCTGCTTTGATTCCACTCCACAAAAGCGAGAGAAAATTCAAGTCAATGTCAACGTCAAGGACATATTCACAAAAAAGAAGTCTGGACTTGCTTGCAGTTAAAGAGAAAAGATCCTGATGGTGTGGCCGTATTTCTGATTTTGGGATTTGATCATCCAGCTTTATATTTCCTAATAAGGGTCTAGGGATAAGGAAGAAAGTGATTTACATATGGACGACTCATGATATCAAAACATTGTTGCCCTGAAAACATAATGAATACTCATTTAGAAATTATTAAGAAACATAATCTTTGACGCATAAAAGTTCACTCATTTCAAACATATGTGACCCAATGGATCATTCAATTGATAACATGTTGCTGGCAATTGAAAACAGTAATTACCTATTGTTAATGTTATACACTTCAATTCCAGTCAGAATGTGGCCAAAACATTTTAAGCTTATTGATGAAATCTCTTCAATGACCAATGCTTTTTCCATTCTTCACTGTCACTTGCTATGCTTTTGCAGGTTTGAATGCCTGTGTATCTCCGTAAAATATATCTTGGACACTGAAACTAATGGTTATATATTCTTGCCTGCAAGATTCTAGAAGAAGTTGTTTTTAAAATCGGTACGCAATACCTCGAGTACGCGCACTTGTCAAATGCCGATTAATGGCGATTATATCTTTGGACCAATCATGCGAGTCCTTTCGCTATAACAGCGATTGAAAGACAAGACCTCATTCATTTTAAATTCTTCTAGACGCAAGATAAGTCGCATTTTTTATCTGTTCATTTCTCATGAACGTTTCTCTTTATGCTATTGCGAACGACAACACGCAGTTGCCTAATTTCGTGCACTACGCACGTGTTTTCCAATTTTCGCAATTTAGTTTTACAATTGTTCAACAATCTTTTATTCTACAATACTGTCTTATTAATGACAGTAGTCCGTGGGTGGATATTTTCATTAACAAATATTTCAATTTTTTTTTATTTACGAGAAACAAATATCGTTTTCGTTTGCATAAAACAATACTCTATAGAAAAAACCGATGCTCTTTAGAGTCATTCGGGTTCTCGTCGGGATTTTTTAACACTGCACCGGATGCAATATCGTGTTGTTGTCTCCACTAAGCTCCAGTTTGGAGTTTGGTCCCTGACAAAATCCTATCCAAATGTATTAGCAGTAATAATTTACAATATTTTACATTACAATACTTTACAATAATTTTCCTCACGGATGCTAGATAAAATAGCCACAGTGTGGCTTGCCTCTTCTCTCTACATTGAACATACGCCTCAATGCTTTTACGATGAAAACTTCGTAATGTTTTTTTCCCTCCGACTGGTAGGGGTGCCACGATTGATCGTATAATCAATGAAACGTTGATAAAGCCGATATTCAATTACCACTTTGTCGAAAGTACCGGACATATTTGGATACCCTGTTTTACAGTTTAATATCCATCGGACAGGTTAACGATCGTTGATCGTGCAAAGATATTTGTAACGCATTGTGCTCATTACTAATTACCGGCTTTCCTTCCCACGAGACAGTAACGATTGCTCTCGCACCCGTATGCACTCGCAATTTTTTATTCACGGGTGTTCACCATTTGCACTTGTCCACCTGGTCACAATCAATATTAAAATATGTGAAGATATATTTAGCACATTTCCCATCTCCGTTAATTTATGGGCATGTGACAGTGTCAGTGGACTTGGGTATATCACACAATGACCTTTGATTTGAGATAACCCCAACTTACAATTATATTACCGGTGCAATTACACCCTTCTAATCAACGAAACTGTAATTTTTGTCATGGGAAGGACTGTCTCGGTTGTTTCCGATTAAATTTATGCACATGTGAATATTATGCACTACTTCCTCTGTCCTTGCTATTAGATACGCTTCATCGAGTTGGTTGGTGGACATGCCTCCTCCCTCAGGATCGCGGCGTCCATAGCCCCCGCAGAGAAGGGCAGCGATGGTGGTCCAAGTGCAGCTGCCCTTGGTCCTGCCTCCGGTTCCGCCGGGTTCGCACCATCGCTGCACCAGCCGGCCACTTGCTACAGCTACCACATCAGTGGTCCGTTAAGCTCGCAAGCCCGGTGCCCTCGGCACATTGCCTGCCTACGCAGTTCAATGTGTCAACTGCCACTGATTCCACTCCAGGGGATTTGACCGCACAGGTTCTGACCTGTCCTCCATTCGTCAACGTCTTTTCCGGCATCTGTCCCTCCCGGTTTTGGGGTGGGTTTGTATCCCTATTATTCACCTGTGTTCTTCCCTCCACCAGTGTGGCCTTGCTTTGTACAGTTTCTGGCCTATTTTGGGCTCCTAGGCCAGAACTTAGACTTCGTTTCCTTTCCGAGGCTCCGTCATTGTCATTTTTTGCCTCATCAAACCAGGTGACCTGGTCGGGATACTTGCCCCTTTCCCCCATCTCCTGGACGGACGGTGCTGTTCAGAGACGAGGACGTGCTGTCGCAACATCTCTTTGATTTGGCAGCGTTTGATGCGTGTCCGAGTTCGCCATGCCCATCCGAGAGTGCCTTCCCCGAGGGTCATTTCGGATGGGTCAGTCCTTCGGTATTAGGATAACAATTGCGCACAATTTTGCATGCATTACCAGCACGATACTAACAGCACAGAAAAAGGAAGAACAAACAGCGCCATTCTCTTGCTTCCTCCATTCACATGGAGCCTCCGCTGGAGTCGGTTGCGGGACATGCCTCCTCCTTATTGGTCGCGGCCTCCTGAGCCATCCGCAGAGAAGTACGCCTGTCTTCAACCACCGAAGGACTGGATGGGGCCCACATATCAAGAACAAAAACCAACGTGTGACGATTTTTCCTCTGCCAACTCGATACAGCCTGCGCGGCAGGCTCAGGTTCTGTTCGTGGTCATGCCTCCTCTATTTGTAGTCGCAGCTTCCACAACCTTCGCAGAGACGGTCAACAATGGATTTTCCTCTGCCAACTCGGTACAGCCTGCGCTGCAGGCTCTGAGTCTGTTGGTGGTCATGCCTCCTCTATTTGTAGTCGCGGCTTCCACAATCTTCGCAGAGACAGGAAACAATGAATTTTCCTCTGTCCACTGCAGGCTCGGAATCTGTTGGTGGTCATGCCTCCTCTATTTGTAGTCGCGGCTTCCACAACCTTCTCCGAGATGGGCAACAATGAATTTTCCTCTGTCAACTCGGTACAGCCTGCACTGCAGGCTCGGAATCTGTTGGTGGACATGCCTCCTCTATTTGTAGTCGCGGCTTCCACAACCTTCTCCGAGATGGGCAACAATGAATTTTCCTCTGTCAACACGGTACAGCCTGCGTTGCAGGCTAGGAATCTGTTGGTGGTCATGCCTCCTCTATTTGTAGTCGCGGCTCCCGCAACCTTCGCAGCGATGGAGGTTCTGCAGCATCTACCGCTGGTTCTGTCTCAGTCCATCCAGGTTCATGCTGTCACGGCACATAGCGGTTTTTCCGAACCCTTTCTTGCCTTTGCTACCTCATTGTTCCTAGTCGCCTACAAGTGGCATTCATTCGACTGAGTGTTTTGTACAATATTACCTTCGTTCTTTGTACTTTGAGGTTTCCTCGGTCAGTCTGCTTTCTGCCATATCGCATTGCTCTGGCTATGTGCCGCATTCAGGAACTGCTCCTGATTAAGTTTCTTTCGCCTCCATTCTCACCTCCGTTCTTATCCCGTCGGGGTATTCCAGGTGTTGTTGAGACCTGTCTTTATAGTTTTGGGCCTTCTAATCTGTTAGATTTTTATTCAACAATTAGGCCGCTTTTATGAGACAAACCTAGACGTATTATGGACTTGATCGTGTGTGTGAACCTGATAAGTTAGTACGCGGGTGCTATATCTCACAGGGGAAATTGGCGCTCTACTCACTTAGCCGAATATATCATGAATATCAACCGTTCAGCTCCATAGACACTATCGTCTGAACTACGCTCATTTTCAATTTTACTTCTAGATTTGGGATGTATCTTTCAGTGACCACCTCACACCATAGGATTTCATCATATAGCGTATCGGCATTTCATTGGTGTCTAGGCGTCATGTATGTAGTCCTTTTGTTATCGTATTTGTCACAGCACCGACTTTGAACCAAGAATATTTTCCAATTCTATGTTATCACTCGGGCCGAGTGTTTAACATCACTTGGCAGGCGTGATTCTAATTCTAATCTGATATAGCGATTACCGATTCTCACCTTTGCGACATTTCACAATTATTGCCGCATGCTTGTAACTTTCTGCTAACGTACGGTATGGGTTCCCTATGCCACCACCTGACGAACGATATTAAACTAAGTTCCACATTTCTTTTGAAACCATGCAGTCATAACCGTGTTTTCCCCTCGGTGCCCCTTTTGCATGTATTGTGGGCCAGTCAGCATCCTCTGGATGTCGTGCTAGTGCTGCTTCATCCTCTAAGGAGGGGGTGGGGTAGGTTCCTTTATCCTATTAGGTACATGAATGAATGAGTTATCCCCCTTGCCTATGACCAATGTTTATCCTGGACACCTTCACCCTGTGATCATTACTAGTAGGGCACATGAAGTACGTGGTGTTTCCTTTTAGGAGGCTCAGTTGTTAGTCAAGTTTTTTTCCAAAACTCGACTTATAGTTTGATGAGGGACGGTGGGCGGGCATGCGGGCGGGCGGCGTGTTTTGCTTATAACTCAACCGTTTATTGACGGATTTTGGTGTGTGAGTACATATCCATGCACGTAAGCTGCAGACAAAAAATCGGGTTCGTCCGCACATTTATTACAGAGTTATTGCCCTTTGCCATTTTTCATATATAGGTGTCTCCCAAAAATATCTCGGTCGAGTTCGAAAACCGGCCAGGTCTGATAAAATTTGATAGAGTTATGGCCCTTAATTAGTCATTTTTTCACAAATTTTCAGCTCGTTAGCACGATAATTTAACAAACATCATCCTATTTGATTGAAATTTTGATATATAGGTGTCTCCCAAGAATACCTCGGACGAGTTAGAAAACCGGCCTGGTCCGATAAAATTTGATAGAGTTATGGTCCTTAAGTAGTCATTTTGTACTAATTTTGAGCTTGTTAGCGCGATAACTTCAACAAACGTCATCCGATTCAACTAAAATTTGGTATATAAGTGTCTTCCAATAATATCCTGGACGAGTTCGAAAACCAGCCTGGCCCAATAACATTTGATAGAGTTATGGCCCTTAATTAGTCATTTTTCGTGAATTTTTAGCTCGTTAGCACGATAACTTCAACAAACGTCCTCCGATTTGTTTAAAATTTGGAATAGACATACTTGCCAAGAATATTTCGGACGAGTTCGAAAACCAGCCTGGCCCAATAAAATTTGATAGAGTTATGGCCTTTAATTAGTCATTTTTTGTGAATTTTTAGCTCGTTAGCGCGATAACTTCAACAAACGTCATCCGATTCAACTAAAATTTGGTATATAGGTGTCTTCCAATAATATCCTGGACGAGTTCGAAAACCAGCCTGGCCCGATAATATTTGATAGAGTTATGGCCCTTAGTTTGTGAATTCTTCGCGATTTTGAGGCCGTTAGCGCGATAACTTGAACAAATATTAACCGATTTTACCTATTAATTAGTCTACCGATACTGATGCACACCAATTGTCGGTAGCCACCGAAAACGAGACACAGCATCTCTGATGCCACCTCTTGTTTTTGAGTTTATCTGAACTATTACATATGGGACACAATGAACTATTTTTTGGCACATGTCTACCAAGAAATCTTTTTGGTACAGGATACAGGTCTTTTCTGCTTCAGCAGGTGGGTTTCATGGACATAGTCGGATTATCTGCCTCGTGACCTCCTCCTCTTCAAGAATTCTAATTATAACCATTAGTTTCAGTGTCCAAGATATATTTGAAGGAGATATAATATTTTTTTACCCAAAATATGTATCTCCTATAATAAATATCTTGGGACACTGAACACAGCAAGGGCCCTCACAGTTGGGATCAACATTCCCGCCCCGCGCACTCGGTCAAACGCATCAAACACACAGGAGGAAGAAATTAAAATCAATAAGGTCTTGTCTTTCTATCGCTGTTATAGCGAAAGGACTCGCATGATTGGTCCAAAGATATAATCGGCATTTGACAAGTGCGCGTACTCGAGGTATTGCGTACCGATTTTTAAAACGACTTCTTCTAGAATCTTGCAGGCAAGAATATATAACCATTAGTTTCAGTGTCCAAGATATTTATTATAGGAGATACATATTTTGGGTAAAAAAATATTATTTCCGACCCCCATCTAACCTGAATAAAAGACTAATGGACTACATTATTTTCTCCATTCTAACATGAGGATGTCATGTATCCTTCTACTTTGTTAGATCTTTTAGTAACCACTTTAACACTTTCTTTACTAAATACTCATTGACGAGTTGTTTTCTTAGGAAATGATTAGATGATAAGTTAAACAAATGACCAAAGGTCTTTTGTTGAACTAATTATCTGACTTATTATCTGAACATTTCCAACCTATGAATATGAATCATTCATATCTGTTTTTCTGTCTTTATTACCTGAACACCCCACCAAATGAATAATAGACAGTTCCATTAAATACATTTAGAACTGAATGGGAGAATCCATTTAGTATAGAAATGTTTTAATTTCTCTTTCTTCCCAAAATCCTTTCCCCTGACACCTTCTACAAATTGACAAAAATCTTTAAATATATCCTTAGCTTTGTTAACAACATGATGGGAAGTGGTTACTTCTCAGACTCCCAGTTAAAGTTTTAATTCTATGCAAACATGTTTAAACTTTAAATGTGGCTCGCCCTTTATTTATTTCTCATTTCAAAGAAAAATGTTAAAAACTCCTGATAAAATTGCAAAAACGCATGTAGAATTTTGCATCTTACTATATATTAATATATTGGATAATAAAGGTGGAGAATTTGATGCGTTTTTCTTTGGAATGAACCTTAACAATGTGCTGAACTTATGAGATATCTTTGTTTATTGTTATTAATTAGCTGAAGTTAGGCAAAAGCCTAGTCACCAATGCATGGAAGCCCTATAATTTATTTATCTGCAGCCTTCATTGTCTTAAGGGTCCTTGCATATTAGGCTTAATTTATGGCAAAAGAAAACACTAACCTCATTGAAACACAGGTTTATACACACTATTAAGCTCATAAGATAATCTTATTTAAGTCAATTTGTGTTTCAGTGATGTTGTGTACAATTCATTAATCAGTTTTATGTGTTTTGATCCTATTATTGGGTTCCAAACCCTTTGGAAGGAAAGTAACGCTTGGCACTCTCCGATTTGGGTCCAAGACCCATCAGGCCTATCTATGTGAGGATTCGTATAAGTTTATTGTGACGTAGTTGCATGACACAATAAAGATGTTGCTACGATTTGTTTTGTAATTACGTCAGGTTAATGGCTTTCTGTGGAATCGGCTGCTTTGAATGTCGTTGATGCAGAAATTAAATTTGACATTGATAATAAGAGAATAATTTCAATCCTGATATGTTTGTTTTTGTTGGCCTTGTCCTGTTGTATTTTACAATGTACATCAACTGTGGAAAACGATTAAATGCATTTTATTATATAAACCATAAATTGTTAAATCTTTTGGCTTCCCTTTGGGTAGACATATGGTTATATTCAGTGCCAGGGAACCACATCATATTAGCATTTTTTTTTAGCTTCCCTGAGACAGGTCATAACTTCTTGCATGGGGGGGGGGGGGGGGGGTGGGTGAAGAGACTCAATTCTTGTTTTCCCTAAAGAATCCATCTAAAACATCTCTGAGACCATCTAGCCCATCTTGCTTAGGTAGCAATTCACAATTTTGGCCAACCTGGGAGAGGGTACTGTACTTAAAATCTATGCTGAGCTATTATCTTTGGCATAGATCCCATCAAGCATGTTTTAATTTTTAGATAAATTGTAGATGCAATCATGTCTGTACTTTAGCTTCTTTGTAAAACTTGTCATTGAGTTATGCCCCTTGGTTTGCACACACAAAACATTCAATTTTACCCATTTTTTTTACTCAAATTGACCATTTTCAACTCAAAAACAGACCATGACAGAGCAAATGTCAGTAACTAAGCTTCTTCCACCTGTTAGAGCTATATTAGAGTTGAGAAATATTTGAAATAGAAAAAAAATTATGGTATCAATTTGAACAAAAATGTCTTGCAAGCGCAGATGATAGAATTCAGGCTATTTTCATGTAACCAATAACAACAGAGTTGGCCTTCACTGAATATGAAAATCCTGTTGCGTATCCAAATTTTTCGCTTTTTAGCTCAACTTTACTTTGTAAAGTTGGAGCTATTGCCATGGCTTGGTATCCGTCGTGCGTGTGGATGTGCGTGATTCGTCAACAATTTCCTTTAGCACGGGCTACAGTTCGTACCTTTGGTCCGATTATTATGAAATTTGTCATGGATGTTGACATTGACATGTAGATGGGAACGAGTCATTTTGGGGTCATTCGGAAGAAAAACATGGCCACCAGCGGCCATCTTGGATTTCAAAATTCAATCCATTAGCACGGGCTACAGGCCGTACTGTGCGTCTTATTGTCATGAAATGTGTCATGGATGTTAATATTGACATGTAGATGGGAACGAGTAATTTTGGGGTCATTCGGCCAAAAAACATGGCCACCGGCAGCCATCTTAGATTTTACTCTTTGCATGACTAAATCCTTTGACACGGGCTACAGGTCGTACCTTTGGTCGGATCATAAAATTTGTCATGAATGTTAACAATGACATGTAGATGGCAACGAGTCATTTTTGGGTCATTCGGCCAAAAAACATGACCGCCAGCTGCCATCTTGGATTTTACTCTTTGTATGACTAAATCCTTTAGCACGAGCTACAGGTCGTACCTTTTGTCTGATCATCATGAAATTTGTCATGGCTGTTGAAATTGGAATGTAGATGGGAACGAGTCATTTTGGGGTCATTAGGACAAAAAACATGGCCACCAGTGGCCATCTTTGATTTCAAAATTTAATCCATTAGCACGGGCCACAGGTCGTACTCTTCGCCTGATCATCATGAAATTTGTCATGGATGTTAATATTGACATGTAGATGGGAATGATTAATTTTGGGGTCATTCGGCCAAAAAACATGGCCGCCAGCAGCCATCTTGGGATTTTACTCTTTGTATGACTAAATTCTTTAGCACAGGCTACAGGTCGTACCTTTAGTCTGATCATCATAAAATTTGTCATGGCTGTTGAAATTGGAATGTAGATGGGAACGAGTCATTTTGGGGTCATTCGGAAAAAAAAACATGGCCGCTAGTGGCCATCTTGGATTTCAAAATTCAATCCATTAGCACGGGCTATAGGTCGTACTGTTCATCTGATCATCATGACATTTGTTGTGGGTGTTAATATTGACTTGTAGATGGGAACGAGTAATTTTGAGGTCATTCGGCCAAGAAACATGGCAGCCATCTTAGATTTTACTCTTTGTATGACTAAATCCTTTAGCACGGGCTACAGGTCGTACCTTTAGACTGATCATCATAAAATTTGTCATGGCTGTTGAAATTGACATGTAGATGGGAACGAGTCATTTTGGGGTTATTCGGCATTAAAACATGGCTGCCAGTGGCCATTTTGGATTCTACTCTTTGCATGACTAAAGCTATCAAATGTTTTTGAATTGTTGGAAAACATAGCTGCCAACAACCATCTTAGATTTTACTTTTATATACATGATTATATATATATCTTTTCATGTTAATAAACTAGTATTAGACATTCAACTTTACACATTCCTAATCACTCCATCGACAGTAACACATTAAATTATTCCCTTTCCAAGTTGAGCTACAGTGTCATTGACACTTTCATTTTGTGAACTTTTAATGCCGAATAACACCAAAATGACTCGTTCCCATCTACATGTCAATGTCAAAAGTCAAGACAAATTTCATAATGATCCAACCAAAGGTACGACCTGTAGCCCGTGCCAAAGGATTTAGTCATGCAAAGAGTAAAATCCAAGATGGCTGCTGGTGGCCATGTTTTTGGCAGAATGACCCCAAAAGTACTTGTTCCCATCTACATGTCAATATTAACAACCATGACAAATTTCATGATGATCAGATGAACAGTACGACCTGTAGCCGGTGCTAATGGATTGAATTTTGAAATCCAAGATGGCCACTGGCGGCCCTTTTTTGTCCGAATGAGCCCAAAATGACTCGTTCCCATCTATATTCCAATTTCAACAGCCATGACAAATTTTATGATGATCAGACTAAGGTAAAATTTAAGATGGCTGCTGGCGGCCATGTTTTTTGGCCGAATGACCCCAAAATTACTCGTTCCCATCTACAAGTCAATATTAACACCCATGATGATCAGAAGAACAGTACGACCTGTAGCCCGTGCTAATGGATTGAATTTTGAAATCCAAGATGGCCATGTTTTTTTTTCGAATGACCCCAAAATGACTCGTTCCCATCTACATTCCAATTTCAACAGCCATGACAAATTTTATGCTGATCAGACTAAATGTATGACCTGTAGGCCGTGTTAAAGGATTTAGTCATACAAAGAGTAAAATCCAAGATGGCTGCTGGCGGCCATGATTTTTGGCCGAATGGCCCCAAAATGACTCGTTCCCATTTAGATGTCATTGTTAACATCCATGACAAATTTCATGATGATCTGACCAAAGGTACGACCTGTAGCCCGTGCTAAAGGATTTAGTCATGCAAAGAGTAAAATCTAAGATGGTTGCCAGCGGCCATGTTTTTTGGCCGAATGACCCCAAAATTAATCGTTCCCATCTACATGTCAATATTAACATCCAGGACAAATTTCATGATGATCAGACGAACAGTACGACCTGTAGCCCGTGCTAATGGATTGAATTTTGAAATCAAAGATGGCCACTGGTGGCCATGTTTTTCGTCCGAATGACCCCAAAATGACTCGTTCCCATCTACATTCCAATTTCAACAGCCATGAAAAATTTCATGATGATCAGACTCAAGGTACGACCTGTAGTCGGTGCTAAAGGATTTAGTCATACAAAGAGTAAAATCCAAGATGGCTGCTGGTGGCCATGTTTTTTGGCCGAATGACCCCAAAATGACTCGTTCCCATCTACATGTCATTATTAACATCCAAGACAAATTTTATGATGATCAGACTAAAGGTACGACCTGTAGCCCGCGCTAAAGAATTTAGTCATACAATGAGTAAAATCCAAGATGGCTGCTGGCGGCCATGTTTTTTGGCTGAATGGCCCCAAAATGACTCGTTCCCATTTATATGTCATTGTTAACATCCATGACAAATTTCATAATAATTGGACCAAAAGTACGAACTGTAGCCCGTGCTAAAGGAAATTGTTGACGAATCACGCACACACACGCACACCCTCACGACGGATACCAAGCCATGGCAATACCTCAAACTTTACAAAGTAAAGTTGAGCTAAAAATGTATGTTTTCCATTATAGTGTTATCCATCTTTGTTTTTCTGTAAATCAAGGTTTTCTGTCCATCTGTGCAGATCTATCAGCCATGGGTTACAGGATCTAAATGAAATTTGGTATGGATGTTAACCATCAAGGGCTTTTGGGCCATCTTTTAATCTTAATCAATCGGCACACCCTGCAGCCCACATTTTTAGAGAAATGTTTTGAAAATTTACAGGCATGTTTAGGATCACCTCCAGATGGAATTCATGGAAGCTATAAAATTAAACAATTTTAAATGAAAAACATGGCCGCCGGCAGCCATTTTGAATTTTACTCTTTTACAGACAATTTCGCTGAAAAACATGACTACCAGTGGCCATCTTGGATTTTCCTCTTTGCATGGCTAAATCATTTGGCACACCCTACAGGCAACATCCCTCATCCAATAGTCACCAATCTTCATACGGATCTTCGGAGTGACCTCCAGATGAGAGCCATCTTTGATTTCAAATTTGAATCCATCGGCACACCCTGCAGCCCACATTTATTGGTGAAATGAAAATAATTTCATCTACAATATACAAGCCCTTCACTGTAACTTTTTGACTTTTCTTCTTTATCATTCTATTCATTGCTCAGAAAAAAATTAACTCCTCCCAAAGTTGAGCTACAGTGTGTACATGTGTCCAGTGAGCTATCTCTTTCCAAGCAGATCTCAGTCACAGGTTGTCAGATCTCAATGAAATCTGGTTTGGATTTTCGCTAATGGGGTGTCCAATGGTCTTGTTCACCTATTTTCATTATACAGTTATTATTCTTTGTTAATCTGGAAATGTAAACAATGGTTTACAGGATTTCACTGAAACTTGATAAATCTTCCCCATCAGAACAGCTTTTGAAAAAGGGATCCATTGATGTCAAGTTGAGAAAATAAAACATAAGATATGATTGAAATGATTTATTGGAAGGTTCCATGAACATTTTCTCTACAAATCATGCATAGTTTTAACAAAACCTAGATTAACTTACTTAAAATATTCACTATCTCATATTCTCATATAATGACTACCAAACTGTTACAGTTGAAGGTTACTATTATAAAGAATAACTCTCAATAATTGAGACACAAAATTTCTAATGCAGAAAATCTGAACATATGGGAATAAACAGGATATAAACTGAAAAATATTATAGGATAACGATCACTTTTGCCAGTTGAATTTTGAGAATACTATGAAAAAAATAAGATGACCACAAGGTAGACATCATTTTAGGAATCCAGAGAAAAGTCTACCCAACACAACAAAAAAGTGGGGAAGTCATTTTTAATTAAATTTTCACCTTCAGGAAAAAGTGGTTAACATTTCATTAATATGATGTATGAAATGTCAAACACCTATACATGTATACCACTCTGATTTGAATAACTCTATGATTGAAATTAAAGTCGACATATGCTAATATATATCGACTGATGAACGACTAGCTAAGAGGGTCATCATGAGGGTGATAATTATGCATGAATCACACATGGTGCAAGCAATAAAATAAATGCTATTAATATAAAGTTATTATGCAATGTTGTGTACAATATGTGTTTTTCTTGTACGAGTCCAGGTTGTGGTGAAAAGTCATAATTTAATTGGACGAGACACGCAGTGTCGAGTCCAATATGACTTCACCACAACCTGGACGAGTACAAGAAAAACACATACTGTACACAACATTGTATAATGACATTTTTATTATCCATCTATGTTTATGAAAATTTTGAGAATAAAACTTTTGTGGTTATTTTTTATATTTTTCAGCACTTGATTCTCCATACAAGCCTGTAATGATCATCAGAAAGCATGATTTGGAACAGTAAACATGGAAGTGAAAAAAAAATCAATGCAGAAGTGAAACGTCTGCTAAATCCACCAAAGTACTGCATGTGCATCACAATTCCACCGGTTCATTTTGCAATAGAGTTACTTCATGACGACATGGGGTCCCGATAAAAAAGTCATATTGGACTCAATTTGTGTGCTTTACCAAAAATTGGGGAATGATTGTAACAATGCTCTAAGTTAATGAACAGTTAAGAACTAAATAATTGACTCCTTAACCACAGCAGAATTATGGGAAATTTTTCATGATTTAGCTGTAAATATGGCTTGTTGCCATATTTCCGACTAAATCCTGAAAAATTTCTCATAATTCTGCTGTGGTTTAGGGGTCGATTATTTAGGAAATTACTGTATATCCACTATTACTGTCATTAAATCATGAGGAAAGGGGGAATGTATAAGACACTAATAATGATGAAAACATGCGATACAAACATTGACTGCCATGGAAACTATCAGAGCATGCTAATTTCTAGAAATGATATGTCCTCCCCGGCAGTGAGTATGAAAAAGATCTTCAATAAATATCTATACAAAACAATATATTTTTAAATACTTGGACGGAATGATTGAGATTTGAAAACATTAACAGTCAAAATCAAACCTGCAAATAGTGTGTCTGTCATTTGCAGAATGAGGTCCCCAGAGGTTGAATTTAATGACGCTATCCCGTAAGGTGGCTAGCATCACCAAATTCACCCTCTGAGAACCTCATTCTGCTTAGGCCTCAACTGCTGTGGGAGACCTAGGATCAGATCGAGTTTCCCCTGTTGAAGTTGGTGATGTTCAACCATTACACCTCGATTATGCATTTTATCTTCTGAAAATTAGGGGATATTGAAACTTTCAGGAAGGGAAAAAGTAACTAAAAACAATGTTAATTTGAGACTATAGATACTTCCCAGAAGATGAGGCCTAAGCAGAATGAGGTCCCCAGAGGGCGATTTTTGTGATGCTAGCCCGCTGTGTGAGTGACCTCATTCTGCAAATGACAGAAACACTATTTGCAGGTTTGGTCAAAATATCACAATTGAGGAATATATAAGTAAAATATGAAAAATATATTTAGCAACATATCTGATAAATTCAACAAAAATAAACTTGCATTATAATTAATATGATAATAACCACGTTTAGATCTAGAAACTTTGAGCTTCTGTTGATATTAGCTATCAGAAGATTCATGTGATCACCAGATTTTGTAGAGTGGAAAGTGAAAACTGTTTAAATAATTCATAGTTGATTTTAACTTTTGAAAGAAAGTGCAAACAAACTGAATATAGTGTATAAACCGACATCTAATTTCTCACTAATTAACCCTTCCATGACTGGAGATTCCTGAAATTTTGCGAAAATCCTGTTCCATGTGCATTTTCTTATATATGCGAGTCTCTCATCGTGACGTTGCAAAAAGTGAACTGTTGTTCCATGTACACCTTTGACCACTAATGCAATGCAATACCAGAGGCCTGTCAGTAGTGGACTAACTTGCCACAACTTGGACATGATATTTGCTTTTATTAATATTTGCAAATATCCGATGTCAAATTGGCATGATATACAATTTGAGTCGATGAATTCCTTTGGATGGCTCGGGATTATTTCTATACGAAATATAGAATTATATCTTTGTGGAGCGGAGGAAGTGATATGGACTTCAATCGTGTCCAGTTCAGCCACTTTTTTTGCAGATTTTTGTGGCCATAACATGATTTTTAGGTCTGTAAATTGGAATGAGGATAAAATTGCTGTCTGTTGTAATTTTGGGATGATTGTGTTTTCCGATGAAAACTATTTGTTTTACCAACTTCTCGCATCGCCGGTAAAACTGTATTTCACATTGTAAAACCCACCAATAAACGTCCCAAAATGACACCAGACAGCATTTTTATCCCCTAAATAAAAACTATTGCCAACCAGATCGATCTAAATTTTTCAGAAAACACAATGTATAAAATACACAAAATTATAAACATGAGTCCTATTGTTGCAGAAAATTAATCACCGCTTAAATATATGACATTGGTTGTTCCAACAAAGTCACTGCAGATAATTCATATAAGTATGCCATTGTGTGTTGTCAATCTGGATATAAAATTTATGAAAATAACTACTTTGAGCAAGATTATTCGCCATAGGCATCTAAATACACCAGTGGAATGTTTTAACACTCCTTAACCCTTCCATGACTGGAACTTCCTGAAATTTTGCGAAAACCCTGTGCCAATGCATTGTCTTATGTTCCACCTCCAGTAAGAAACCGCGTCGTTGAATGGTCAGAGAGCCACACAACATATCCCTTGTTTACACCTCGAGCCGTCAGCATAAGGGAAAAACAACCATTTCATCATCTCTGGCTGGCCTGCTCTTTTCATGATGTCATTGATGTTGAACAACATTATGGTGAGAACGATAGGATATTTTGACATTTTCTGCTGATCATTCTTCGGAATAAATGTAAAATTTCTATGAATGACCAAGACTGTAGGCAGAACATATACGTTATGGTGGTGGACTGACGGTAACATGGTGTGACATTGACGGCTTGCAGCCTATGTTGAACATAGGATCCAAGCCATCAATGTCTAGTTACCTTGACCATGTAAGACAATGCATACTCTTATATATGCCAGGCAAAAAAAAGATAATGCACTTACAGGATGTTTAATGCTGCACCAGCACAGCTCCCATCATGAAAGGGTTTACTAAATTGAGTAGAAAGATAAAATATAATTTATTATTTCATACCACACATACCAGTCCTGTTAATTATGTGAACAGGATGATTAAAGGTACTCAATCTGATCAGAGGGTCCTATATTACTATTTCTTTGGCTTTGGGGGTAAAAAATATTTGATTCGAGTCGAGGAACCCATAAAAGCTCAGAGTGATTAGATATCAATTTTTGAAATCTATTTATTTTCGGATATGTAGCCCACATAAGAGTAAGATGGATAACTCTAAAATAAAGTGCTTACTATTAACAATAATAACCACTTGATTTTAGAGTTATCCATCTTACACCCGCAATTTATCCGTTTTGATCACGTGTTCTGCCAACTTGTGGGCTATATATCCGAAAATTAATAGATTTCAAAAATCAATATCTAATCACTCTGAGCATTGACTCGAATCAAATATTGTTTTACCCCCAAAGCCAAAGAAATAGTAATATAGGACCCTCTGATCGGATTGAGTACCTTTAATGAACCAGATTATATGACTTGCAGTCTGCTTACTGATTTTCACTTCACTGATTCTGGACAGAGAAGTAACTTCTTGGTAACTTCTCCCTATTTCATTCCTCTAAAGTGAGTCATGGTTACAAGCAAATCACGACCCAAAACTATTCTAATTAGACAAAATAAAATGGATATGCAATACTCTAGTGTCGACCATATCCAAGTGGTCATAAAAGTGGTACATTTTCATTAACATCCTCGCTCCAGTTTGCTGACTTGTCTGTACATATAACTATTAAAATATAGCCATTCTCAAATTTTCTATTTCTGATCACATGTGCTCTTATATGTATTTTTATGCCAGTTAATTAGATATCCAATGATAAAATAAAATGAAAAATTGCCCATCTGTCCCAATATTTGTTTTTACTCATTACATGAAACATACACCCATGTTATGTTGGCCTTAACATTCTAAAACCTGTAACAATCAACTCATTTCCAAATGACGCATTCATACACATTTCTTCACTACGAAATTCCTTATTGTGCTGGGACTAGTGAGTAGTTTTCCCCGCGAATCCAGAAGTGAGGTCAGCAGAGAAGGCCTTGAAGCGATACTCCATTTCTTTGCGTCTCTTCAGCAATTCTTGATGCAGATTCTCAGCCTGTAAGGAATATATCAAACATATGAATGTCATAATTATATAGCTAACATTAAGGTTTTATACCCATCAGTAGTTTCGCATGGGTCTGGTTGCGGCAACTTTTAAGATATGTCAGTTTACTGAAGTGCTCATTATAACCGTGGGCGACTAGCTAGTCATTCTGTTCCATTCAAATCAATCAAGATGTTCCATCATATACCTAACATTCTGTTTAGATTCTTGAAGCAGTGTTGAACTCAATGAAATTGCTATTCGAGCTTTTTACTAGTTCAGATCATGTACTTTTTATGGCAGATTCATTTCCACTCAATTTGAATACTTGCTGCATGAGAGCGCTTTTCCAAAAATTTCCCTTCTAAAACTATTTTTTTGACATTTGTATTGTTATATAATATGCTTGGTGTGGTCTTCAGATAGCATAGATTCCTTCATGTGGTGTACTAGCTTAACAATCAAGTAGTATTCTGTGTAGATCAATCTAAATGTTTCACCTCCTGACATAGCCCTTAAACTGTCATGGCTATAAAGGTGTTTGACATTAAAGGCCTACTTAATTTTCAAATCACAGATCACATTATATACAACATATTCCATATTATTTACCATTTGAAAGAGGAATCTCCCAAACATTATATTTTCAACTTATCCAGTCGAATAAACTGTGAACATGGTGTTTTTGTCAAGGTACCGATGTGTGTTCTGTGCTTAATTTTAATCTGGTCTGTAATGCCAGTTTATTATTCTTAGTGGAAGGGGAATAACTCTATCTCTTAGTTGTGAATTATGATGCATTCTGAGGTAAATAACGGGTGAAGTCTTGGGGTGAATCTGAGAATCTCTACCACTTGGTGGACAATCCTAGGCCACAGTTGTTCCATGTTCTGGTGGAATATATATATTTTCGGTTCCTCTTCCAAATGGTATATAATATGGAATATGTTGTGTATAAAGTGATCTGGGCATTCAAAAATTAAGCGTTAATTAAAAGTTGCTGCAAATAGATGCACCCACATGTGACTGCAGATAGGAATAGATCCTAAATCATAGATGAGGTCATAAGAAAATGTGTCAAAAGAAATAGTCCATGTTAAGACTGAGGGACTTGAAACAGCACAATGATAACTCCACTATGTCAGTGTCTGTGAAATATTTAGATATTCTTCATCTCAATAAATGTTGATAAATTGTTGACCAATAAATGAGGTTTAGCATAGCCAGCACAAATATTAAGAAATATATTCAGATATTTTCTGGAGATTTCAATATCATTTGGATAATTCTTAGTGGAAGTTAGTGCCCCTCTGGATCAGCTGATAATATTATAATAAACATGTAAAAAAAAATATAAAAAAAAAATAATAAAAAAATTGACAGATAGATTTTAGATCATAAATCTTAATACAATTTCGAGTAAGAATAACACAACAAAATCTAAAACGTCATTCATAACAATAATACTCTGGATAGGTTCTACTCTCTTGTATTTAGCTCAAACCACAACAATATCACAGCATAACTTAAATCATAAAACTTCAATATCATGTGAAAAACTATTGTGAATAAAGTGATTAAACTGTATAGTTCAATTAAGCTAATCTTTGTTACTCTAATCAATATGTCAATTTTGTTTAGACAGACAATGCCAGACAACTGGGTTTTTTAGTGGGTGAGTTACCTTATCTATAGAATTGACAAAGTTACTATTAAAATCCTCACCAACTTACAGCTATGCTCTAATTAATCGACCCTCCTTAAAGAGGTTGATAACCGGTATTACCACAGTACTTGACCGAACGCGGTTAGACTGCATTCTTCATGCGATGTTTATATAAGTTTTATTTTTTTTTAAAGCCATAATTTTAACCGCAACGGAGATTGTTCATTTATGGCGTTGCGTGACGCTGCATTGATGATGCAATCACGAATGTCAGTCAGTGAGCAACATTGCAAGTTTAATAAACCTTAAACTATTTATTAACTGAAATATTGTTTTGTGTATAGTTAACTTGAAAATAAAGATACCCATAAAACTTAGTGATTGAAAATGACACCAGAAATCGATTGCTCACACGTGTTTCAAAATTTCTAGATCAAACAGAACAGTATTAATGCTGTGCACGGCGCTCATGAAAAATGGTCATGAGAAAAATTAATGCGGTGTCGGCAGTCCCAAAAAAAAATAATGCGGCAGTAATTTACTTTGTTTACCGTGGTTATAAAGAGATTACTGCGGTAAGATTACCGGTGGATACCGCATGTCAACAGCTACCATTCATGGTGATACCACTTGACAGCGGTTGGCTGGTGGTATGACCGCTGTCAATATTGGGCTACAACCTCATTAAATGGGTTGATTAATTAGAGCATAGCTGTATCACATGCATCAACATAATTCATTGAAATATAATATAAAATCCACAATTGTCTAAAAATTCAGAGAAATCAGAGTCCAAAATACATTTATGACACATTTTGCCTTACTGCGGCAAAAACAGATCACCCCTAGAATGTCCCACGGCAAATGTAATGCTGTGGCATGTTAGATTCTATATGTTGCCACAGTGTTTACCATGACATTACTTTTAGCTGTGGCCAATTTCGAGGAGTGCCATATACACATTGTGTTGACAAAAGTTGGTCATTGCATGAAAAAACACTGACCACCTGGTCACAGGATCTGTGTTTGATTGGCTGCGAACTCCTGTAGTAAATTGTGCTAATCAGTGAAGGTCAGAATTTATATGAAGAATCCCATAATGTTTGTAAAGAAATACATGTGGTAATTTATAAATTAAATTTATGAGGTTATGACTTTTTTCATGGACAGATCAAGGGATATTATTATATATATTGTTTCTCTATTGTACATTGCATTTGATCACGCATACAATCCCTAATTTTGTATTTACAAATTATCTATAGGGGTCATACTCCACCAGCGCTCTGGACACACAAAGGTGATGGCAACGTAACTAATGTCCACCCAATGTGTAGCAAAACATTTAAACTACATAACTCATTGAAGATCATCTCAGCTATTTTAGTTTTGTTTTGTCTGAAAAACAAATAATGTTTACTATATGATATGTTCATATAAGTACAATATATATATTTTTTCATATAAGTACAATATATATATATATATTAAAACTACAATCTGGAAAACTGGGTGTCGTGTATGTGTAATCTATTGAAAGCATTGGATAATTCACATAAGGGATAATGCAACAAAATGTTTAAGATCATATAGCCCCTGTGGATTCTGATGTGAATGGATAATCACCACATTAGTCCATGTTGTATGAGTGATAAATTGACGGTGATTGTATAATAATGCTCCATTTATATAGCACACACTGTGTTCATACTGATTTTTTTTTTATAAATAACAATTTCAAAAACAGGCTAGATGCCACGAAAAGCAGTTAATCACTGTTATCCCTTTAATGACGGGAGTTGCACTGGTGCAGAATTAAAGATCAAGGACTCTCTCAATGGGAGCCTTGCAGATATAAGAGAATGCATTGGCCTAACAGTATTTACCTTCACATTGTTAGCCAGAGTATTCTCTTAAATATGCGAGGCTCCCTATGGGAGACTCACATATATAAGAGAATGCACTGGCACAGGATCTTTAATGCTGCACCCAAGGAGCTCCCGTCATGAAAGGGTTAAGTGTGTGATCCAACAGAAACCACTGGGATAAATATATTTCAGATATACAAGACACCTGTAGCAAGGTCATAACATTTGCCACATCATGACATTTTTCAGTGTCTAAATAAATGCGTCAGAAGCTATGCATATATGTACTGAATTATGGAGACACTCGATCAGTATGAGTGGTCACTGCTTCAATGTGTGTGAAAAATTATCATTTCTCATCAAAATGGACATGTTACAATCAGAATGGCACATTGAGTTGTCCCTCAACTCAGATCAAGCTTGACAATCGGTATCTGAGACTGTCTCGTATTAGTCATAGAAAATACAAAACATTTCACATTCATTGGAAAATTCAGCAGGAAATAATCTGAAGGGATAATCGAGGTTGGGAAAGGTTGTATCTAAACGGAGTGTCATGCATCACAATCAACCATGGGAATCTGAATACGCAGTGCCACAGCAAAATCTGGCTAAACACAACCTTTGTCGTATCTTGGCTGGGTCAATATCAAGGTGGAAAACCATCACAAATGTTGATATCTTTCTTAAGAAACTGGGTCCAGTTTTAAAATCTGAACTAGGTTAATAGTAGGATTATATACATCATTGGCATGCTTAGGCAAATAAAACGATGCCTTTTTCCTATAACATGCCCGCCCCAATCTCAAATGCCACGCCCCAAAGAATTTTTTCTTGATTTTGACCATTTTTGTTGCTAAAATTTTTTGGTCAAACTAGATAATCTAGGCATAAAATGTTACATCTCCAGTTAAATACTTCTGTTTTCTGTCTTATCTGTATGCATTTCATTCAAATGGATCCAGTCTTGCATTTTCTCCATTTTCATCTCATTCTTTATATTCATTCAATCATGCTGTTCCGTATTGAAAATAAAATTAAGATGGAAATCCATCTGCTTGTCCCAATTTATTTATTTCAGTTGTCAACATGTGTTCAGTTTTCCTTTTTGACCATACTCACTGAGAAAGCACTGATAAGCTGTCAAACGGACAGCCGAGTGTCATCTATATGATAAGATACGCTTCCTCAAAACATCAGTAGCCACTGCAGCATGTATTAATTAAGAATAACTGAGTAATGAGACAGGTACAAATAACATTTTCTGCTAATAGCCAGGCACTTATTATATTGAATTTCAAATGAATGCCAACCCAAATTTTATTGTGCATGCAGAGAAACATCTTATGGATTCCACTAAATGGGAATTATGTAACAATCTTTCAGCTAATATCTAATTCTCGACTGGTTAACCCTTCCATGACTAGAGTTTCCTGAAATTTTGTGAAAACCCTGTGCCAATGCATTCTCTTATAAATGCGATGCTCCCTATGGGAGACTCACATATATAAGAGAACGCACTGGCATTGGACATTTAATGCTGCACCAGCGCAGCTCCTGTCATGAAAGGGTTAAAGGCATGTTATTATATTGCATACAGTAACACTGTGAATGAACGGATGTACAATAATACTCTAAGTAATCGACTTCTTAACCACAGCAGAATTATGGGTAACTTTTCAGGATTTAGTCGGAAATATGGCTTGTTGCCATTCATCGGAAAGCTCTCGGGGAGAGCTTTCCGATGAATGGCAACAAGCCATATTTCTGACTAAATCCTGAAAAGTTCCCCATAATTCTGCTGTGGTTAAGGAGTAGATTATTTAGAGCTTTACTGTATTTCTTTGTACATGTTTTCATTGTACTCTAATACGAGGCAGAGAAAGAGAAAACAAGTCGGACCCAAGTCTGAGTTTAGTTTGTCTGTCATTTGCAGAATGAGGTCCCCAGAGGGTGAATTTAGTGATGCTATGCAGCATAGTGGGCTAGCATCACCAAATTCACCATTTGGGGACCTCATTCTGCTTAGGCCTCAACTGCTATGGGAGATTTAGGATCATATTGAAGTTCCCCAGTTGAAGTTGGTGATGTTCACCCATTAGTCACCTTGATTATGCAATGTGTTGTCTGCCAATTTGGGGATATAGATAAACTAAACTAAAAAAGAAATAGAATCTATGTGAAGCTATTTCTCTGTGTCTCGGCATAAAATCACACCAAACATGGGCTCTATAATACTTTCAGTTGTCACCAGTGACACATAAATATTGAAATCTGAATGGGTTTGTTGTTATAACTTCATAAAATCGTTTTCTGGTGGACGGGTGTTGTCGGCCACTGTACTGACAGTATAATAGCACACTGCCTCGGTTTACAGTACCACAAAGATGTGTACAGATAATGTTTTCTGTTCATCCACAGTGAGTACAACAAAGGAACTATCTTGGTAGGGATTCTGAGAATGGGCAATATATAGAATACACCCATAGTAGCCGAGAATAACAAATGTTCACCACGAGTGGAATTGTGGTTTTAACCACGAGCCTTTTGGGGAGTGGTTAAAACCAAAATACCACAAGTGGTGAAAAATTTGTACTCTTGGCTACTATGAGTGTATTTTATTTATGCCATAATTATCATTTTTGATTTGTTCCGCGCATTCACCGAGAGACACAAACACGATGCTACAAGGAATGTCTGTCACGCGTTGTGATGCAAACATTTACGTCATGACTTCAGTCTGTTTCTGAGCCGGCAGTCACTTGATACAACCAATCATATGTTTCCTAGTTCATATAATACTAGCAAGCTACATTTGATTGAAATGCAGGCAATGTTCCTCATATCTAACTGAAATTATGACAACTTCCATTTTTAAATGAATGTAACATAACAAATATTTTCCCAACTACGATGTAGTTCTTCTATGGGTATGAACATTTAACACATGAAATTATGTTTGAACATTTACACCCACAGTAGAAATTTATACACACGCTAGGAAGCTGTATACCCACAGTTGGGTGTAAAGATGTTATATACACAATATCACAGGCAATTATGGTATAAAATGATTTCCTCATACTTCTCAAGAAAGGTGTAAACTAGAAAAAAGATTGACTTAAAAATGTCACCCTTCCATGGCAAGCATGTTCTAATAACCCAAACTACCATGAATCTGTTATTAGGGATATGAGTATATTAGCATCTACTGAGACATGCTGGGAATGGGCCAGATTATAATATGCCCTGGACGTATACCTATGCCAGTCTCAAGGCTCCTCATTCTCGAGCTAACGGGTGTACCTTTAACCTGAGCGTTCCTTCAAAATGAAAATGAAACAGGTTATGCTTCTTGTGTAAATAACAAAGTCATTGCAGAGGTTTAGATTTTAAAACTTCTAACTTCGCCCAGTAACCCTTTCATGATGGGAGCTGTGCTGGTGCAGCATTAAAAATTATGTGCCAGTGCATTCTCTTTACTTATATATGCAAGTCTCCCATAGGGAGCCTCGCATATATAAAAGAATGAACTGACTTACAAGGTCAATGTAAATATTGTTAGCCCAATGTATTCTCTTATATATGCGAGGCTCCCTATGGGAGACTCACATATATCAGAGAATGCATTGGCACAGGGTTTTTGCCAAATTTCAGGAAGCTCCAGTCATGGAATGGTCAAGAAACAACAGACTATAATAATCTGTACAGTGTGGCGGGAGATTGTGTCTAATGGAAATATTACTATAATCTGTTGATATAAAACTCCACATAACACCAAGTGTGAACTATACACAAACAACGACCTCATTTAATACTGACTATTATGGCATGTTTCATTTCTCATTTACGACTAAAGAAATTGCTGCAAACTGTTGCATGGAATTTGTTTGGAAAATGTAACATAGCTGCCTCACTACGGGATAAAATTTTCCCACCTCGGGCACAGACTGTTATAGTCTGTATATGTTTGACGAGCAAAGTTAGAAGATGTCAGAAAAAACATCACAATTATTCTTCATTAGATATATGAGAGCAGACAGCTAATAACAGACAATTATCTACAAAGACAGGAGGTAACACTTGCTGCTGGTTTCAACTGTTGTTTCAAAGTTTTTTTATTTATTCACTCCAAGCTTTATGGGGCATAAATTTGATGTGTCCAAGACCTGAATTCGTTGACAAAAGTATCCCAGTTTGTTGATACTAAAATTTATATTATTAAAATAAAATAATTTTTGAAATAAAAGTGAAAGTTTTTCCTTGAATTCAAGGTGTCTGCAGCTGGTGTCTATGGTAATAAAAAAGAGTATTAATAATGGTTATCTTCATGCAAAATCAAGCAGAACAGTCCTTCAATTTGCTAATAATATTTGTGAAAAATGAAATAAGAAATCACCCTACTTCTTATGTATACAGGTACATGCATTTCTTAAAAAAAAAATTCTGCAGATGAAAATTCAGTAGGTGTGTTCATATATCAACATAGTGTATTTATCAGTTTCTGCTACTTTTCTTGTTAAAATACACATGAAACAATAATGCTTACAAAATTAGTCTTTTTTTTTCAATCAATAGTTAGCTCAATAAAACTTTTACCATTTGCCAATTTTAGGGACACATAATTGATCCAAATTTTCCACAGAATTCTCACTATTACTGGCATTAGGAAGAACTGCAGGTCAAAGTGATAGAAATTGAAGAAAATATGTTCAGAAAAAAGCAAGACATTCTTAGGCATATATCAATAAAAGGGTTTTCTTTGATTTTGATTAGAAAAAAGCTAGACAGCATTGTATTTTAATTCTAAAATCTATAGAGAAAACAGTCTTCGAGAAGCATGACTGTCTGAAATCTCCTTAAAATTTTGCTCTATATTAAACAGGAGACTGTTCAGTTCGCTAATTTTAGTTGTGCATTACTTTAGTATGCAGACTATTATTAATTAATTTTCATGTGTTTATTAGATTGACCCTATTGTAACAAATACCATGGGAAACATTCTTTGCACATTGGTTAAATATGTTGAACCGAGATAAGCTGAAATTATAAAGAATTATTTCATTCCAAAGCATTAGGATAATTCAGTGAAAACACAAACAGCTCAGCACTCCCAATATGAGCAATCAGTATATATGAGAACCCCTGTTACAAAATTCAATGAAGCCTAGCAAAAAGTAAGATTTTGAACTGATTAATATACATGTATTCCCATATACATGTACATACTTGGTAAGGTTAGTCTATGTGATGAAGACAACAAACTTATTTTTCAGGCCGTCCAAAGTTTTATCCATAAGAGAAATAATTTTTAAGTAACTCTTTAAAGACCCTCATTCTTGAAATCCGTATCCATTCGTTTTTATACTGGTGGTTTTTTCACATCATCTTGTCTCTCAGGTAATGCCGCGATGGATAAATGTGTCAGCCCCATTCCTCTACCACTCTACGCCCCTACCACACCCATGCCATAATAACATGCATAATACATAGCAAATTGTTCTTCATTTTTCTGATCTACTGCATATATATCCACACTTCATGTTTTATTTCTTTCTATTAACGTCACATATATTATTTGGCAATAAAAATATGTTTAAACTGAAATATACATGTACATGTATATTCATTGCTTGGGCACTATGTGCCCAAACCCCAAACAATTCTAAAACAAGTTACCAAATATTTCAATGGTTGAAGCAGATCCAATACTGTGAAAAGTTATCTACAATGATGGCGATGATGATGATACTAATGAGTAATGACGGTGAGAATAATGATGATGATTGATGATGATGATTGATAATGATGATAATGATGATGATGATGAAGATGATGATGATGATGATGACAATGATGATGCCAATGATGATGATGATAATGATGGTGAGGATGATGATTGATGGTGATGATTATGATGATTGCAGTGACAATGATGAAGACGATAATGATGATGATGATGTTGATGAAGATGATGATGGTGATGTAATCGTCATGACAATGATGTACATAGGAAATAGTGTACATATGTTCCTCCCTCAACTCTTATTTCATGTTAATTCATGACCAAGTTTATATTAAAGCATTCTCAGAAGTAATTCAATTCATAGAAGAACATGAGATTTTACACAATAGATAAGTGATGAATTCGAAAAATTACACAGAAATAACATTTTCAATAGAAAATACATATTCCCTAATAAGATACTTACACACTGAACTACATGGTATATTCATCTTTATTCACAAGAAAGGATTCTATGAGATCTGTTTAAAATTTATTATTTTGGTACGAAATAACTTAAGTACCTTTTGAATCATTTATTATTATGACGTAGCAGGTCAAGGTCATTTTCATTTGTCCACTCGTTATGTATATAAGCAAGTGGACCCACAGTAAACGGCCTCTTTTTATCCTCTTACAAGATTCGAGGGGTGTGACCGAGCAGCGGGGAGGGAAAATCCCAATTTGGGAGGGACATGTGAGTTCAGTGTGTAAGTATCTTATTAGGGAATATGTATTTTCTATTGAAAATGTTATATTCCCATCAAAGATACGTTACACACTGAACTACATGGTAGAATCAACTCATAGGAAGAGGCTGCGAGGAATGAGATACTATGGTATTTTAGTTGAGAATAATTCTTTTGAACCTGCTGAGTTGTTTAGCAACAAATGGATCAAAAGGTAATGATTTGCAGATTTGATTGATGCTACCAGGTAGAGTGGAGAAAGTGGGAGAATAAGCCCAATGGCTGAAACTCTGCACCTCTCCCCTTTGGTTCTGAATTAAGTCAGACAAACCTGTAATTGTGAAATCTCATATGCAGGTACATGCATGTGCCACCTCCTCCCTGGAGTAAGCTGGTTATATGCAGAAAGCATAGGTCACCCATAGTATGTGACTGAACGAACCAAGCTATCCCGACGTTTCTACACCAGAGGAAGGAAATCTATTGTTACCTGAATGGTCAATCTGGATGTAACACGAGGAAGTAGCAACTGTAAAGGCGAATAGAAACATACCACCAACTCATGTATGGTGAAGAAAACCCAGAGCTAAATAGCCACTGCATCATGCTTGTAAGGTCTGCGACTGACTGTCAGTAAATGTGCAACCCCAAATCGACAAACTTATCAAGGCGCAAAATAAGTATTTTCTGACTGACCGTCAAATGACAGTATTTTACTTCAGTTAATAAATACAACAGACAGAGGCCATATTCCGTCGGTCAATGCCCCTGATCGGAATTTACTTTAAGGCTGGAAACTGGTAACAAAAACCCCAGGTAACTAAGTCGATCAAGAGCATTAAATGACTTGGAAAGTCCCAAAATGTTTTCTGGTATCGAAACAATCGAGAAGAAAAAGTTCGGAGAGTCCTGAGTTGTAAACTACTTCCACAGCCTGTCAATCCAATAGTGTATGCAGTTACATGTACACATGATTGAAAGGAATACTTTGCAGTCTGCATGTAACTTATTAGAAAATGTGTAGAAGGAGGAGACCCATCGTGATGGAACTACTCCAAACAATCTGAAAGAAAGAACAGGCCATGGATGATTAAGGTCTAAAAACAACCAGAATGTTGATAACAAGAAGATTGTATCTTCTAGTTATTCACTGATTGTTCTTAACAGACGAAGGGCCCGGGTCCATGAGCTGTGTGTAGCTCACCTCATCCACCAAGGCGAAAGTACACAGCAATGCCCAAAGCAACCGACCACCCAACCACAGCAGAACCACGGGCAACCCTCCAGGACCCAACCGGAAACACGGCCCGCCGCCACCCATCGGAAAGCTCTCGTCGAGAGCCCCCCGATGAACAGCAACAAGCCACACCACCGACCAAATCCCGAAAAATCACCCACAACTCCGCCGCGGCCAAGCGGCCAAACACCCCGAGCACCACTGTACACCCATTCGACATGGTCAAGGAGGTACGCCAGTAATGTGAACAGAAGGGCACATTTTACTGAAGACCAATCACATGTGTGTATGGTCGGACGGTTGTCTGCCGCTCATACAGCGAGGACCCGGACCCTAGTTCCTCCCCGCGGGCAGAGACTCTGTCGCCAACAATGATTGCCTCATGTGCGCCGTTAGACGAATAGCTCGTCTGTTGTGTAGTAATTCAAGACAGCCTGTAAAAAAAGGAGCACTGAGTACAGTAACGCCAAACTCCATCAAGCAGGGCATCAATGAGTTTTGTTGGCATGACGCAGGGCTCAAAGTTCTGTAATGCACCTGTTCCCATGGAACAGGTTATTACCTACCGTACCCGCCACCCCAGAAGATTGCGCGAGTTCAATTGTCTATATCGTAACCCGATAAGCGAACCCAAACTGTAAAGCCATAATATTGAGCGCGAATAGATCTAATCCTGGTACTACAGGGAAAGCTCATTGGGATTGTCCTAAGGCTGCAGAGTCAAAAGATGATGAATGTTCTACGCAAAGAGAAATATGATTCCCAACTTGGTTCGCAGAAAAAACCCAGCCCAACACCGCAGAAGGCCTGAGTGATGCTCGCAAAATCTTAGAAGGAATCCAAGGCTTGGTGTTATGCCCCATGGAACCGTAGTAAGGGTGAAAGATGATCTGTGTAAATTTACCACTAGAAGAATCGAACGGTCACCCATAAACAAAGGACAATGCTAATCAATGACAGGTGGAAAGGTAATAAGTTTGAGCCCAGGTAAAACCGCATGAAAACACAAATTGAGTGTCTGTTAAAAGTCTCTGCCCCGGCCGATGACTGCGCTATGTTCACTGTTATAGACAGCACCCGAGATTACCCGGCATTAGACGGCGTGCTGTCTGGTGGCCCAGTGCTCGGTCCCCCCTCGAACCCCCCAGGACCCATATCCGAGGAGAGAAACTGCATCTGCAACCCCTCGATGCCTTGCAATTAACTTAGTTCTTTGTTACAGACAAGAAAAAGCAGCAAGAGCTCTTCGAAATCCAAGTGAGAATCAGGATTCGCGTTGGATGGCAAGTAGCCCTGTTAATTAGAAATGTAATCTAAATATGGAATCGTCAGATCCAAGCAATGGATTTTGTTATCTTTAGAGTAAAAAACTGAATAAACAGGACTGTGTAAGCCTTGGAAGAGACATCGAGGAGTGATTAATGAGCAGACTGATTCCCCCCTTAACCGGAGCCAGCTTAAACCCTGACAGGAAGCAGAATCATACAGTGTAGCCAGTTGGGCAGCGGCGACCTACTAGGTCACGACACAAATCCAGAAACCTGACCAACAGGACGACACCACACTAGTGTTTCTAAATGCACACAATCTGCATTGAACTACATGTTGAATGGGCAGAGCAGTCAAATATACATAGAATGAACCGAAACATTTAGATGACACGAGCCCAAGATCTGAGATATTACTCGATTCGAGTATCACCCCCCAAGACAGTGACTATGAAACGCTACCCGCCCCAGTGGCTACACTGGTACAACTTGCCTCCCGCCAAATAGCAAGCATTTGAAGGTCATGCAGAGTCCCGGGAAATGGTCTTAACAGCAATTCCACCCGAGGGTAGACGCCAGGGAGCAACTTACTTGGAAATTTTGATATCAAATAAATAGCCTCACATGGACATGATGAGATAGTATTTTGTTCTCAATCTCAAAGTTGACATAAAATTCATACCAAATTGCATGGCTATTATCCAATTTTGGATGGCAAATTGTGATGCGATACCAGTTAAGTTGCTCCCTAGGGGGCTGACAGATTTTGTACATCGCACATGCTTGTGAAAGGGATGTGGGAGGACGAAATCTGAGGTAGGATCCAGCAGGAGCGGGCGAGCATGGTCGGATCCGTGAACACTGGAACCCACCCTCGGAACAGTATGGCGTCTGGCTACAGTGAATTCAATGGTGAAGTATGCGGCTGGGCCACCTCAAGGTCCGCATGGAACGAGGAATTGGATTAGCCTGAACCTGCTTGACAATGGGGTTACTGAAACCGAGGCCACACGAGGAAGAAAATAGCCTGTGGTATGACCAGTTACATGTATAAGGATCAGGAAAGGGACCCAAAAATTTACCATGAAATTAGGTGACTGATGCGTCACATTATTATCTGTGAAATTGTGTCATATTGATCTGACAAAAAAGTTATTTTGTTGGCAAACAATCTCAATGTATTGTAAATTATTTCATAGTGAACTATGAGCCAAGCAAAACCACACAAGTGAGTTAATTCATAGATAAACGAAAAGGGACCCAAACCTGATCCCTAATTTTGCTACATATGTCAACATGAAACAGATTTGTGAGTGACAATTTCAGAATTTCGACGTAAACAAAACGAATGTTGTCACGTGCCAATTTCAACATAAACAAAGTTAGAAACCAATGTTGTCTCACTGGTTGAATGTTCTAATACTTACATTCTAAAACCACAAGAAACAGAGATAACATAACAACTGTGCTGTATAGGCATTGTCCCAGAAAGTTCAACACGTGAACCGCTGCATATAAACAGACGAAGTGCAATTCCGAAATTAATTCCGAATTCTAAACCACGTGCTCCGGAAGTTGGGAAATTACCCACAATTTTCAACAGAACAATATAGTTTTTGTATTTTATTTGCGTTAAAACAAATAAAACAGGGAAATTGAATGAAATTGTCACTCTGATATTAATTTAATAATTATTGTGTCGTTTCCAAAATTGAACCGATGTCACAACAAGTTCAAAAAATGTGGAACGGAATTGTTAAATGAAGCCGACAATAATATGTGGTTTCATTTCTCATAGCGTTAGTTTTTACTTCCCTTCGAATCTTGTCACAAGAGAAAAAGAGGCCGTTTACTGTGAGTCCACTTGCTTATATACATAACGAGTGGACAAATGACCTTGACCTGCTACGTCATAATAATAAATGATTCAAAAGGTACTTAAGCTATTTCGTACAAAAATAATAAATTTTAAACAGATCTCATAGAATCTTTTCTTGTGAATAAAGATGAATATACCATGTAGTTCAGTGTGTAACGTATCTTTGATGGGAATATCCATGGCTGACGCTCCAGACGCGGTATTTTTGAAAGTCACCTATTTCACTATCGTGTAGCAAATCACATGATTCGTATGAAATGTTGGATTTCACCATCATAAAAGACCATAACTGGAATTTTGTAAATAGAAAAACTGCCCACTGACATGGACACTTTACCTTTGTACTTTCAATGAGCTTTCCAGCAAATGTTAATATAAATTTTGATCAATATATGACATACACACCAGATGACCCTTTAAAATTAACAGAAAACAGCCAACAGCTAAAGATACATGTACAATATATCTACGAAGATGGAGAAATAAAAAAAAAGCTAGATATTCTTGTCAACACAGCCAGAAAAAAGTTTTAACTATAACACTGAGAAATCATTATAGAAAATATCTCATTCAGATTGAAAAGTGAACTGGTGCAAATTGAGAAACCAAAGTGACCACCATATATTTATCAAGAACAGAGTTTATCATTTAAGAACAATCACATTCGTATTTCAAAACTTACATGAACAAAGACATTTCAATTCCAGAGGAATTTGGAGGCTTGTTAAATAAGAGAATAATTTGTTAAAACTATTATTCAACGTCAGATGACAAAATTTAACAGCAGGGAAGCAATCATTATAGATTTTTAATATTAAAACTATATTTATGCTTTTATAATACTCCAGCGAAAGTTTGTCCAATTTCAAAAACCATGTTACAAATACAAACACTAATATTTACTATTTCAATTCAACCAAATTAAAAGTTACGTACATTATTAGCCTGAACCATAAACACAAAGTTAACCTAGGAATTTCTCAATGAGCTCTTTAGAGTCATCAAACTCAGAAAATTGATTCAAAGTATAATGAAAACAGAAGATATATGCCATATAGAAACATAAATATGATATTTTATTCTATATTATTTTATATAATATTTTTTTCTCTGTTGTTCTGTGTTCTTTGTTTATTTCTTTTAATCGATAAACTAATCCATCATACAATAAAGTAAACTGATTTTGTAACAGAGGTTCTATCAATGTTATTCTACTGGGAAGGGATTGCTTGGCCTCAACATACAAACTCAACATAATTCCTTTTAGAATAATCCATATCGTAATTATCGGGGCTTAATTTAATTGGATTATCTGGTTTAGTATAGCACTAAATAAGAATTTCTTTTTTAACTAACCATTTTTCAATGTAAAAACATGTACTTGATTACTTATAAATTCTTAAAATTAAATCCACCCCACTAAAATTGACTAAATATAAACATCATGGCTACATTCAGATCACTATTTTGGACATGTGTATTAAAGTCTATATTAGGTGTTTCTGATGAAACTATATCAAACACAGAATGCTGTTTGAAATTATCACTTGAAAGATGATAACATTAAAGTTTAATCTTCAATTCCATCGCACATATTGTGCACTATTTCACACCATCCATATCGCAAGGGAATTATAAATAAGGATTCCTCTTTCACGTATCAAACAGAATTCTATTATAACTTTAAATGTTCACATGAATTAAGGTCAGCCAGCTAAGCAAGGGAAGCCTAACTACATTGGAATAAATTCAGTTGAAACTATTCTGGCAATAAATTATATACTACATAAATTGTTACCACTGAATTCACGCCATATACACAGAACAGAATCCCAGCTTATGAAACACTAATCAAGCCAAATCAGAACAGTAACTATTCTATGACTCCATGGGATGGAATAAACATAGGATATTTACATACATGTACATCAGAACTGATAATCGTCTTAAAAACTGGTGGTCACATCCAGATAAAAATCCTTAAGTTATTCACAAGTTATTCAAAAGACATTTTCAACATCAAATGTATGTCACACCCGACCTATGCAATTGTGATACTTTTCTTGAGAAAATGAATTAAATGAAAAGTTATTCTCGATACAAGACAATAGACCAAACCTAGATGTCCCCTGTCTACAGTTCCAATTCGTCTGAAGCTTCGGGCTGTTAAGAAATTGACTTAACCCTTTCAATAAAGACTATACTAGATACTCCGTCCCATAGGAAATATTCAGATAATCAGACCATAGGTCTTTGTTGAACTTATTATCTAAACATTTCCCACCAATGAATATGAATCATTATTATCTGTTTTTCTGTCTGCCCTCAGCTTTTATTACCTGACCACCCCTCCAAATAAATAATAGATTGTTCCAATGTAGACTTTTATAGCTGAATGGGAGAATTCATTTAGTATAGAAAGGGTTAACTTTTGCAAAAAAATGATGGAGTTTGTATGTTAGGCTTCAAGCAAAAAGGGACTATGGCTCATAAGTCTTCCAACCTGAAGTCCACTGTTTTAAATCCTGGTACCGTTGCATTAAATCTTTCTGCAACGCCTTGACCTGTATAAAAGCCACACAAAAATATTAAGAGCTACAATTAAACAAAATCCTTAGTTATTTCTAAATTGAGTTTGCACTGTCTTTCATTGTCATTGTTTCACTACAAAATACAAAACACATCTTTACATTAATACAGTAAGATTGGTGGGTGTAAATATGATACTTTGAAATTTGTTGACAAAAATCTGTTGCTATTGAAAAATAGTCTAATAATCACCCCCCCCCCCCCCCCCAATAGTAGTTTCAGAATACAATTGGCCTTTATGTATTTATGAAAATATTTTCAATTAGTTTTTATCAAGTCGAAATATGTTAAGAAAACTATAAGGGAGGAAGTAATTTATTGACTTCTATCTGGCAATGTTGAAATTATAACAAACTGATCTCACTTGAGTGTATTATTTGGCAATTTGGAAGCATGGAGTCTTCACAAATATTCTGCGATAAGCTGCCACAAATCACAGAATTTGTTGAAGGCAGAAGATCCTGAATGCTCAGATTTTACACCTCCTACATGTTTTAGCATTTGATAATATTACCATAAATTAATGAAACCATCACTCACAGTACAAATATGAAACGATATGTAGTGCATTATAGTGCACCACCAAATTTACTTAACTCTTCTAATGTCAAAACGGACCAAGTTGTCCATTATATAATTTAACTAGAATCCTAAGGCCAGGGATTTTAATCTAACCAGAGTCCACTTCTCTGTTAATTTGTAATTTTGTAAACTTTTGATGTAGGTTGATCATTAGCATCACATTTCTACAATTTAAAGGCCCACTTAATTTTCGAACCCCCAGATCACATTATTAAAATATATGCCATAGTATATACCATTTGAAAGAGGAAGCTCTAAAAAATTGTATTATCAACTTATCCAGTGTAATAAACTGTGAACGTGTTGTTTTTGTTGAGTTACCAACGTGTTTTTGTCATCTACTTTGTAGTAAAAAGTGTATTATTTTCCATGGAGGGGGAATAACACTATATCTTAAAATAGAGTTATTCCCCTTACATTGAAAATTCATCTTTAGTTTGAATTCTGTTGCATTCTGGGAGCCAAAACAGGGGGGGGGATCTTCCTATGATTTCAGCTGGTTTCTATTTCTCTATGGGCATCTTCTGAGACACAGATGTTTCAAATGGTGATGAATTTTAGTATTTTAATCATACTTTATGGATTGTTATTAAAACCGTATATCGTCACTAATCGGCGACTCGAAAATTAAGAGGGCCTTTAATTGCTGAAATTCCAAACCCTGAAAGTTCTAGCTATATTATTTAGTAGGACCTGGCTTAAAGAGGGACTGTACACTAAATCCAGACATTTATGGGACCATGTCCTATTAGAATATAACCAACAGAATATATGCAATAAATGGTTGAATTTGAGCCAAGGATGAGTGCAAAATACACTCAAATATTTTCTAAACAAAACAACATGGTAATTATAATGAAAATGAGTTTATGACTCGAGTCATTAACTCATTTTCATTATATAAATGACAATGTTGTTTACATCATTCATAGAGCACATGAGTGTATTTGGCACTAAACCATGGCTAAAAATTCATTCATTTGTTGTGTACAAATCTGTTGAGTATAACAGATGGTCCCATAAATGGCTGGATTTAGTGTACAGTACCCCTACAATAGTTCAGACTTGAGTAAATTCTCTAGTGATTATTTGACAATGAGCAGCAGTGCAAACCCTGTATGGTACCTCAATTGTGAGGATGAGAACATGTAGAGGCAGAAATAATTTTTTCTTGTATTGTGTTCATAATATTTGTTTTTTAAATCACTATTCAGATAATGATTACTATATATAATATATGTGGAATGATAACTCTTTTTGAAGATCAAATCCCAAATTTTACCAAATGTTACCATTTACTCTTACCATTGATTAGAAAATACAAACCAATAAAAACCAAAGAAGCATATGTGGTGAGAGTATCAGAGAGTATCAGATAATTATGTGAGATTGACTGACTGAATCTTATTATTCTCAATATCACATAGTAATCTGAAAAGATCTGAAATGTGTAGTGAATCGTAACATTTTGAAAGATATTTTTCTCTATTGCTGTTTCTCATTCTCTCTTGTTGAGAAGTATCATGAAAATCTGACATCTTATCAATATCAATCCCTGTTAGGCCATTAAAATATTCATGGTAGGCCAAAATATGCTATTTACTTTTTACCAGTCAAGAGTTTTTTTATGAAGAAAACTAAAGGATATAGACGAATTTAACCTGATGGGTAAAATGTTTGTTCATGTTTTCATTTTAATGCCATGCATTTTGCACTCCAAAGTTGAAAGATACACTCCAGGTTTCTACTCTAATATCCTCTTGGTTTCAGAAAACATAATAAATAGAGCTGAAGTAGCCCATGGTTCTGTGAGGACACCAGTTTTTTTAATAATTCAATGACCTTATCTGGTCTGCAATTGTTGGACAGATAACTCCACTCTATCAGAAAAGAGTTGGTAATAGACCTAACTTCTTGCATAATCCTAGATATAAGATACGCAAGTTCAGATCCAACTATATGTCACACTTCAAACATTAAGATTCGGAATATTACAATATTCTGTATAATTGGTAGCAAAAAATTATGAAATGCTATATTCTTTTCTAAACTAGGTCTGTGCAAGAGTTTTCAAAGGTCTCTTTAGTTGACAAGAATGTCGAAAATATATCTTCTTACAGACAGTATTATGCACTTTTCACATAGAATATAGATAGAGCCACACAGTTTTGGGACAGGGAAGTGATTATTGCATGAGAGCGTTTCGCGGAAGGATACCCCAAGAGCCGGGATATCCTTCCGCGAAACATTGACATGTGATCATCACTTACCCATCCCAAAACAGCGCGGCTCTATATTTATTACATAACCCAATCACAAATGAAATTGTTAATTATAAGAAGAAATTCATTGTTTTGCAACAATTTTGGCATTATAAAAATAAGAAATTCTCATTACATCGCCTGTAGCAATATCAAGACATAGCTTGCCACAAAAAAATACCAGGATCGCTCTAGGGCTTTCTGTCGAAAATTACCACTCAGTTGAAAGCCATTGCTTTTAGTGAGAATGCAACATTGAGTTTGTAATAAAATTATTTTATTTCAATTCCTGATGTCTGAAGTGTGATGCAATCAACTCTTAACCTGGTTATTATTATGATAGAATGCCGTGGCATCATAGGGTACATTCGAATCCCCGTACTGAACATCGTGGCATCATAGGGTGTATTCGAATCCCTGTACTGAACATTGTGGCATCATAGGGTGTATTCGAATCCCTATACTTGATTGTTTGTGAACTGCAGATTACAAAGACTGAATACCGTGAACAGGTTCTTGACGATTCAAACACTGGGAACTGGTACATTAACACTGTGATGACATGTTCAACGGCTTGGATCTTCACACCGAGGAGTGAAAATCCTAACCTGTGAACACTTTCTTGGTCTGTTCTTGGTCTGTTCTTGATGTTTAAATCGTCACTCGCAGGTTGCGTCCTGATGGTCTAATGTTTGTCAACACACGAAAACACAGATTTGAATACACCCCATGATTTCAGATACAAATAATTAGTTTGCGACAAGATGCAAACAGAGACTGTCTTTGTCACAGATAAGGAAATGTTCTATGTTTATACCAGATATATATCTAATCAAACAAGGCAGACTGCAGAAGCTGATAATAGAGGCATGTGATCTCAAAACTGTGATAAATCTATCACTAAGGCTAATGGGGTCACTGTCACAAGGCATTCATCACATTCTTAGCCAGCTTTTCAAACCAGTCACATTCGTAGCCAGCTTTTCAAGGCATATTGAACAAGGCTTGCTTAGCTAATCACAATCTTCAGAAGATGAATGTAAAACAACTTACATAAGGGAAGAAATAAATTAAATATTCATTTATCATAATAAGATTTTTGATAAATGTCATGAAATTGATTAAGTTTTATTCCTATAACTTAACAAATGAATCCAGATTTGGATCATAACTTCGTCAATTTAGTCACAAGTTCACACGATGACATCATATATCACGTCATCAAATGATGGAATTTGAAAACTAACTATGAATGTGCTCCCCAGTGAAAAGCTGATGACACTTGTGACCAGTTTGAAAAGCTGGCTATGAATATGATCATGGCCTTGTGACAATGACCCCATCGGCATCACTATGTATATAACGTATGTGAATGTGATAGCAATTATATTCAAAAAAGAATAATATATGGATCTGTTATTGTTTTGTAGAGTATGCAATATATTCAGCATACAGACGGCACGAACAAACATGATGAAATTGTATTGAGCCATGATGGCAGGTCACTTACACAAACAAACTTACAAACTTATCCAAGCAATCTACAATATTTCCTTAGACAATTGAACTCATCAATAAAATGTTTGCGAGATTTATTTAGGGGACCTTCAACCTTGAGTTACAGTAATGCCCTAAATAATCGACTCCTTAACCACAGTAGAATTATGGGCAACTTTTTAGGATTTAGTCGGAAATGTGGCTTGTTGCCATTCATCGGAAAGCTCTCACTGAGAGATATATTTTCGACTAAATCCTGAAAGTTACCCATAATTATGCTGTGGTTAAGGAGTCGATTATTTAGGGCATTACTGTACTATTAGTTACTGATGATCTGCACATTCGTGTCGCCAAATACATGTAGTTTAGATCATTCACAATTATTACATAATAACTTCAAATAAGTATTAAATGTGATAACTCAATGCCTCTAGTCGTACACCTCAAACTCACCATATGTATATAGTCAGTTTACGTACAAAACCAACTTTTAGGCTTATAACATAATATTAGTCTTGTAAAACAAGCACAGGAAGTTCCCTTTCACTCATGTCGCGGCCTGAAAATTTCTTTAAAGTGATGTGAACACTCCGGTAGGGTGATCAAAGAGAAATTGATAATAATCTTGCTCAAAGTAGTTATTTGTTACGAATATTAATCCAAATTGACGATACATACTGTCAATCTTATATATTAATTAAATGCAATGACTCGCGATGGCGAAATCATTTGTGTTAGATTATCGCTGATAGTTGCGTCCCGAATCAAGATGTAAATATTTACAATTGGGCGTAGTTCAGACGATGTTTTCTAATGAGTGGTGTGGTCGATTTCTTTGAAATTTTCGGGGATGTTAGTAGAATGCTATATTTTCCAGGTTGGCATAGCGCATGAGCTCTAACTTATCAATTTAACGCACCCAAATAAGTCCATAATATGTCTTTAAATCTGTCAGGTATTAACACTTTAGAACTATACTAAATACTCATTGATGAGTAGCTCCCTTAGGAAATGTTCATATAATAAGTTCAAAAAATTGCGATGAACTTATTATCTGAACATTTCCCACCAATGTATAGGAATTCTTCTTCGCTTTCTTTACATGTTCGTCTGTCATGAGCTTAAATTATCTGAACATCCCTCCAGAAGAATGATAGACCATTCAAATGTATACTTTTGTAACTTAATGGGAGAATTCATTCAGTATAAAAAGAGTTAAACCCTTGATTATGTAATCTACTTTCACTATGTACGGCATTAAAACTATCTTTATCATGATTTATGAGTAATATTTAGTTTGTTTATCGCCGTTTTAAAGGCTAGGCCACATCACTTGTGACAAGTAAGATATCTAGCAGGGCTTAGGTTTTCAGAAGAGGAACCTACACAAAACAATGGAAACAATAGTACACCTTTGTTGCTAGACACCAATTATGGGAACTAGTGAGAGATTGTAAATCCTAACATAGCTAAATTGGGATATAACAGGACACATTAAGCTTGTGCAGGGACTGGAGTAGAATGATAGCAAGAGACAATTGAGTTTTGGTAGCAGATACGTACTATCTCTAACTCCTTTTGAGCAGCGACCATCTCCTCCTGTGGCGTCCCTTGAGGCATTTTCCGTCTTTCGTGCATCTGTAATGTGTGGTCTTTGATCTTTCTTTCAAGTTGTCGGATTCTATTGTTTCTGAAAATTTACAGCCATTTGATGAATTCATGGATTTGGTTTGGAGTTTATTGTTGTTTCAGTCGCTGAGTCATATCATGATGTCAGTGTTACAGTAATGCCCTAAATAATCGACTCCTTAACCACAGCAGAAATATGGGTAACTTTTCAGGACTTAGTCGGAAATATGGCTCGTTACCATTCATCGGAAAGCTCTCACTGAGATTGTGAATGCTTGATATTGGTTTTCTCACTCTTGTTGGTCCATACTGATTTGCTCAATTCCACCAATCTGAAGGCCTGGATACGGTATATGGAATCGAAAAACCACACTGTTGATTCTGATAATCTGGAATAGTTCACCAAAATTGCCACATTTTGCTCAGAAAATCCAGTCATATAATAAATTGCTGTATCACAATTTTTATTTGCTGGAATCTATATCTATTTATCTAAATCCAATTTAAATATTAATTTAATCTGGAAATTATAGTGAAATATTTAAATTATTTATGTAGCCAGTATTGATTGTATTCTGTCAATCGGGGGTGCCGGGTAGACAGTTGTCATAGGCCACGGCAATCCACACAATACTTATACGATTATCAATTAACTCATATTATAATGTATTACCATTGTATTGTGAAATAAAATATTATCCTATATCCTACAATGTTTGTCCCCAACTGTTTACAAGGTTATGTCCCACCTCCAGTAAGAAACAGCATCTTTTATTGGCCAGAAAGCTGCATAATATATCCCTTGTTTACATCTTAACCCTTTCTATACTAGATACTCATTGACGAGTAGTTCCCTTAGGAAATGTTCAGATAATAAGTTCAACAAATGACCATTGGATTTTTCTCCCAGACCACTGGTCCGTTTTCAACCAAATTTGGTGTGGTGAGTTAGGCTACCCTGGCATATGTTATAAATTAAAATTAAATAAATTTTAAAAAAAATGTCAATTGAGCAAATCTAAAAAAAAGAAAGATTTAAATTAAAAATTTGTTAAAAATCCAAATTATTAGATGATCAAAATGTGCGCAAAGCGCACAAAGTGGCCACCGCTTTACAAAGGCTCTATCTAAGATCAAACCAGAGATGTGACTCCCAATGGGACTAAGGATACCCCCCATGTTTTTAAAACACTAAGATGTTTCACATGACAGTAAACATTAAGTTAAAATAATAAAATAACAGATTCCCATTGCAGGTGCACAATTATTCAGCAATGACTGAGAAAACCTCTGGACAAACATCATCTTCACCACAAATAATTGGTCAAATATTACTGAGAAAAATGAAAATATTCTAAGTCAAGAAGGCCAATAACTCCACCAAAATAAGTCTGACCAACATTGAAATTGCAGGTGCACAGGTTCCCATGGTGGTTGATGTCTGTGCAAAGTTTAACAAAAAAAGAATCATAAACAACTGAGAATAAAAGGTCAGCAGACCACAGTGTCCCCCGAAAACGTGGAAAGTCGATGCCGCTTTGTTGAAGAAATTGTTTTAAATGTTGAAATTTTCTAAGTCGAAAAGGTTTAATAACTCCGTCAAAAAATAATTTTTCCGTCATCTATATGCATGTTGCACATCTTCAATATATGGGCAACAATATTCTGAAGTTTTAAATCTCTGGGATGAAATCTGTAGGAGGAGATGATTACACCATGAAGGTACTCAAAAGTGTGATGGACGAACGTACAGCTCGACGGAACGACGGTGCGACGGACAGACGGAACGACGGACGAACGGATGGACGAACGGAGCCCGTTTCTATAGTCCCCCAAAAATTAATTTTTCGGGGGACAAAAACTCTCGAGAATGTCCGATGATTGAACATATTCTAAGTCAAGAAGGCCAATAACTCTGCGGGGGCAGGGGGGAGAATTTTTACTAGTTTCTACTGGTTTGTAACACTAAGAAATCAATGAAAGTGTCAATGACACTGTAGCTCAACTTAGGTAGGGGAATAATTTAATGGTTGACAGTAAATGGAGGAATAGGAAAGGTGCTAATTGAAATGTCTAACCTGCGCCAAAGGATTTAGGGATGCAAAGAGTAAGATACAAGATGGCTGCTGGTGGCCATTTTTTTTTACCAATTGACCCCAAAAGGACTCGTTCCCATCTACGTATAATTGTTAACATCCATGACAAATTTTATGAAGATCTGACCAAAGCTACGACCTACAAATTTCATAATGATCAGACGAACAGTACGACCTGTAGACCGCGCCAATGGATTGAATTTTGAAATCCAAGATGGCCGCTGGCAGCCATGTTATTTGGCCGAATGACCCCACAATGATTCGTTCCCATCTACATGTCAATGTCAACATTCATGACAAATTTCATAAAGATTAGACCAAAGGTACAACTCGTTCCCATCTACATGTCAGTGTTAACATCCATGACAAATTTAATAAAGATCAGACCAAAGGTATGACCTGTAGCCCACGCCAAAGGATTTAGTCATGCAAAGAGTAAAATGCTGGTGGCCATGTTTTTTGACCGAATGACCCCAAAACGACTCGTTCCCATCTAAATGTCATTGTTATAATTCATGACAAATTTCATGACCATCTGACCAAAGCTACGACCTGTAGCCCACACCAAAGGATTTAGTCATGCAAAGAGTAAAATCCAAGATGGCTGCTGGCGGCCATGTTTTTTGACCGAATGACCCCAAAACGACTCGATCCCATCTACATGTCATTATTAACATCAATGACAAATTTCATGATGATCAGACGAACAGTACGACCTGTAGCCCGCGCCAATGGATTGAATCTTGAAATCCAAGATGGCTGCCAGCGGCCATGTTTTTTGGCCGAATGACCCCAAAATGACTCGTTCCCATCTACATGTCAATGTCAACATTCATGACAAATTTCATAAAGATCAGACCAAAGGTACGACCTGTAGCCCGCACCCAACGATTTAGTCATGCAAATAGTAAAATCCAAGATGGCTGCTGGCGGCCATGTTTTTCGGCCGAACGACCCCAAAATCCCTCGTTCCCATCTACATGTCATTGTTAACATCCATGACAACTTTCATGATGTTCCGATCAGACGAACAGTACGACATGTAGGCCGCGCCAATGGATTGAATTTTGAAATCTAAGATGGCCGCCAGCGGCCATGTTTTTTGGCCGAATGACCCCACAATGATTCGTTCCCATCTACATGTCAATGTCAACATTCATGACAAATTTCATAAAGATTAGACAAAAGGTACAACCTGTAGCCCGCGCCAAAGGATTTAGTCATGCAAAGAGTAAAATCCAAGATGGCTGCTGGCGGCCATGTTTTATGGCCGAACAACTCCAAAATCACTCGTTCCCATCTACATGACAGTGTTAACATCCATGACAAATTTCATAAACTTCCGACCAAAACAACGACCTGTAGCCCGCGCCAAAGGATTTAGTCATGCAAAGATTAAAATCCAAGATGGCTGCTGGCGGCCATGTTTTTCGGCCGAACGACCCCAAAATCCCTCGTTCCCATCTACATGTCATTGTTAACATCCATGACAAATTTCATGATGTTCCGATCGAAGCTACGACCTGTAGCCCGCGCCAAAGGATTTAGTCATGCAAAGAGTAAAATCCAAGATGGCTGCTGGCGGCCATGTTTATTGGCCGAACAACCCCAAAATGACTCGTTCCCATTAACATGTCAATATTAACATCCATGACAAATTTCATGATGATCAGACGAACAGTACGACCTGTAGCCCGCGCCAATGGATTGAATTTTGAAATCTAAGATGGCCGCCAGCGGCCATGTTTTTTGGCCGAATGACCCCACAATGATTCGTTCCCATCTACATGTCAATGTCAACATTCATGACAAATTTCATAAAGATTAGACCAAAGGTACAACCTGTAGCCCGCGCCAAAGGATTTAGTCATGCAAAGAGTAAAATCCAAGATGGCTGCTGGCGGCCATGTTTTTTGGCCGAACAACTCCAAAATCACTTGTTCCCATCTACATGACAGTGTTAACATACATGACAAATTTCATGATGTTCCGATCGAAGCTACGACTGTAGCCCGCGCCAAAGGATTTAGTCATGCAAAGAGTAAAATCCAAGATGGCTGCTGGCAGCCATGTTTTTTGGCCGAACGACCCCAAAATCCCTCGTTCCCATCTACATGTCATTGTTAACATCCATGACAAATTTCATGATGTTCCGATCGAAGCTACGACCTGTAGCCCGCGCCAAAGGATTTAGTCATGCAAAGAGTAAAATCCAAGATGGCTGCTGGCGGCCATGTTTATTGGCCGAACAACCCCAAAATGACTCGTTCCCATCTACATGTCAATATTAACATCCATGACAAATTTCATGATGATCAGACGAACAGTACGACCTGTAGCCCGCGCCAATGGATTGAATTTTGAAATCTAAGATGGCCGCCAGCGGCCATGTTTTTTGGCCGAATGACCCCACAATGATTCGTTCCCATCTACATGTCAATGTCAACATTCATGACAAATTTCATAAAGATTAGACCAAAGGTACAACCTGTAGCCCGTGCCAAAGGATTTAGTCATGCAAAGAGTAAAATCCAAGATGGCTGCTGGCGGCCATGTTTTTCGGCCGAACGACCCCAAAATCCCTCGTTCCCATCTACATGTCATTGTTAACATCCATGACAAATTTCATGATGTTCCGATCGAAGCTACGACCTGTAGCCCGCGCCAAAGGATTTAGTCATGCAAAGAGTAAAATCCAAGATGGCTGCTGGCGGCCATGTTTATTGGCCGAACAACCCCAAAATGACTCGTTCCCATCTACATGTCAATATTAACATCCATGACAAATTTCATGATGATCAGACGAACAGTACGACCTGTAGCCAGCGCCAATGGATTGAATTTTGAAATCTAAGATGGCCGCCAGCGGCCATGTTTTTTGGCCGAATGACCCCACAATGATTCGTTCCCATCTACATGTCAATGTCAACATTCATGACAAATTTCATAAAGATTAGACCAAAGGTACAACCTGTAGCCCGCGCCAAAGGATTTAGTCATGCAAAGAGTAAAATCCAAGATGGCTGCTGGCGGCCATGTTTTTTGGCCGAACGACACCAAAATCACTCGTTCCCATCTACATGTCATTATTAACATCAATGACAAATTTCATGATGATCAGGGGAACAGTACGATCTGTAGCCCGCGCCATGGATTGAATCTTGAAATCCAAGATGGCTGCCAGCGGCCATGTTTTTTGGCCGAATGACCCCAAAATGACTAGTTCCCATCTACATGTCAATGTCAACATTCATGACAAATTTCATAAAGATCAGACCAAAGGTACGACCTGTAGCCCGGGCCAAAGGATTTAGTCATGCAAAGAGTAAAATCCAAGATGGCTGCTGGCGGCCATGTTTTTCGGCCGAACGACCCCAAAATCCCTCGTTCCCATCTACATGTCATTGTTAACATCCATGACAAATTTCATGATGTTCCGATCGAAGCTACGACCTGTAGCCCGCGCCAAAGGATTTAGTCATGCAAAGAGTAAAATCCAATATGGCTGCTGGCGGCCATGTTTATTGGCCGAACAACCCCAAAATGACTCGTTCCCATCTACATGTCAATATTAACATCCATGACAAATTTCATGATGATCAGACGAACAGTACGACCTGTAGCCCGCGCCAATGGATTGAATTTTGAAATCTAAGATGGCCGCCAGCAGCCATGTTTTTTGGCCGAATGACCCCACAATGATTCGTTCCCATCTACATGTCAATGTCAACATTCATGACAAATTTCATAAAGATTAGACCAAAGGTACAACCTGTAGCCCGCGCCAAAGGATTTAGTCATGCAAAGAGTAAAATCCAAGATGGCTGCTGGCGGCCATGTTTTTTGGCCGAACAACTCCAAAATCACTCGTTCCCATCTACATGACAGTGTTAACATCCATGACAAATTTCATAAACTTCCGACCAAAACAACGACCTGTAGCCCGCGCCAAAGGATTTAGTCATGCAAAGAGTAAAATCCAAGATGGCTGCTGGCAGCCATGTTTTTTCGCCGAACGACCTCAAAATCACTCGTTCCCATCCACATGTCAATATTAACATCAATGACAAATTTCATGATGTTCCGATCGAAGCTACGACCTGTAGCCCGCGCCAAAGGATTTAGTCATGCAAAGAGTAAAATCCAAGATGGCTGCTGGCGGCCATGTTTTTCGGCCGAACGACCCCAAAATCCCTCGTTCCCATCTACATGTCATTGTTAACATCCATGACAAATTTCATGATGTTCCGATCGAAGCTACGACCTGTAGCCCGCGCCAAAGGATTTAGTCATGCAAAGAGTAAAATCCAAGATGGCTGCTGGCGGCCATGTTTATGGGCCGAACAACCCCAAAATGACTCGTTCCCATCTACATGTCAATATTAACATCCATGACAAATTTCATGATGATCAGACGAACAGTACGACCTGTAGCCCGCGCCAATGGATTGAATTTTGAAATCTAAGATGGCCGCCAGCGGCCATGTTTTTTGGCCGAATGACCCCACAATGATTCGTTCCCATCTACATGTCAATGTCAACATTCATGACAAATTTCATGAAGATCAGACCAAAGGTACAACCTGTAGCCCGCGCCAAAGGAAATTGTTGACGGACACACGGACACACGGACACACGGACACACGGACGACGGACGCCAAACCATGGCAATAGCTCAAACTTACAAAAGTAAGTTGAGCTAATAATAAGGAACTGCAGCAACACTAAACACGCTAGGTCCATTGGATGTTGGTTTGTGCCTCTTTAGGACAAGGGAAAGTATTCTTAATGCAGCTGAATCGCCCATGCAGTATTCTATGTAATTAACATCAAATAAGGATAACTTTAAAGAAATAAATTTAATGCCAAATCTGGTCAAACATGGATATTAAACACTGATGTATACACTGATGTATAAAGAAAAAAACATGAAACATACATATAGACTTGTGAGTGGATAACACAATTATCTCATATGTGACAAAAGAGATAGAAAATGGTAATAATTCACAATCTCATGTAGTCATGAATGAGTTAATACAGGTTTCTACTAAAAGTGTAGGTTTGTTTTTTATTATATGCTTTACTCTCACATGCTACACTTGAGCAGTCCAATAGAAATAATGCCTTTTCTGAAATCATACAAGATTCCTGAATTCATACAAGATAAACTGTGAACGCTATAGAATTCCTAACCAATCCTGACCAATCTGAATCAATTGGAATCAAGAGGAATAACTCTATCCTGTTTGTCATATTTTGTCAAAATTTTATTGTAAACTTTGGAAGCTCAGTATTTTGTGAGAAATTAAAGCTTTTTTTCTTTCTTGGACACTCAGCTATATTGTTTTTACTATGATTTTGCCAAGGGACTGAATGATCAGCTTGGGGTATTTTTAATGTACTCACCATTATTTGTGCTCTAGATTGGTAAGCAGACTATTCAACCACCTACATGTTTCTAGGGACAAAATCCACTGCAGTCAAGAATATACTGCTAGAGACCAGTCCTGCTGTTCATTATTAGATTCACTGAATCTCAATGTAGGAGGTTTTGTCCTGGTTTTCTCTGTACATTTGTGTTTTGCGTTCCACAAGGGGTGGGTGTCAAAACATGGCTGGAAAAAACTCTATGAAATGGAAACAAATTTGGGGTCGGTGGGTCCAAAAAGTGGTCATCGGCAAAAAAGTAGGATATGTGTCTGGAATTTTTTTCCGGCGGGGGGTATAAAAATGTATGAATAAAAATTATGCATGTTGCAAAAATATTTCTAAGTCAAAAAAGAGGGATAACTCCACCAAATAAGTCAGACAGACATCATAATAGCAAGTGCACAGGTTCCCATGGTACTAAATATCTGTGCAAAGTTTCAAAAAAATTGACCTAAAAATGTAGGAATAAAAGCTCGGACAAAATTATACATGTTGCGAAAAATTTCCAAGTCGAAAAAGGGGCACAACTCCACCAAAAAAACTCAGACAGACTTAATAATAGCAGGAGGTGCACAGGTTGCCATGGTACTAAATATATGTGCCAAGTTTAAAACAATTTACTTAAAAATGTAGGAATAATAGCTCGGACAAAATTATACATGTTGCGAAAATGTTCTAAGTTGAAAAAGGGGAATAAAGTCATAACTCCACCAAAAAAAGTCGGATAGACATCATAATTGCAGGTGCACAGGTTCCCATGTCACTAAATATCTGTGTCAAGGATAAAATTATACATGTTGCAAAAAATTTCTAAGTAAAAAAAGGGGGATAACTCCACCAAAAAAAGTCGGACAGATGTCATAATCGCAGATGCACAGGTTCCCATGGTGGTTGATGTCTGTGCCAAGTTTCACGGAAAATGATTAAAAAACAACTGAGAAAAACTAGACAAATTTATGTCCACGGACGATGGACGGACAAGCCGATCCAGTATACCCCCCCCCACCACAACTTTGTTGCGAGGGTATAAATACGCACGTAGCACATAGGGACTGCAGGATCCTTCTATGCTGCATAAAGGCTATAAAAGGGAGCCTGTTTCAGCTAGTTTATGGATAAATCAATAGGAGATTTTTGCATTTTATGGCAATCATTCTTCTGGAATAATTGTCTAATTGAGCACTACTATGCATGACCAGGACTCTCAGCAGAACTAATATATTATTGTGGTTGATTGAGGGTAACATGGGGTGACACTGACGGCTTGTACCCTATGTTCGTATCTTGTCACCCTGTGAATCAGTTGAACATAAACTCCAAGCGGTCAATGTCACACCATGTTAAATCTACCACAATAATTTATAATGTTGTCTTGCATTAATTAAACATACTTTTCATCTTCTATTCTTTGTCTTGTACCAGGAGATACATTCCTTCGAACCTTTTCATGAGCTTTTTTAACATCCTCCTGTAAAGAAAACCGAATGAAGAACAGCCCCAAAGATATGATGCCAGACATTTGCTGTGGGGGGTTCATTCTGCACGGCCTCATCTACGGCAGACCTAGACTTCAGATTTTAATTCCCAAATGGTGAAGATGGTGATATGCACCCATTGGACACCTCGATTATGCATTATGTCGTCTGCCAATTTGGGGATTCTGAGAAACTAAACTAAAAAAAAAAGGAAAGAAACTAAAAAACTTATTTATTTGATAATAAACCTATTTCCTGAGAAGATGGAGCCTAAGCAGAATGAGGTCCCCAGAGGGTGAATTTAGTGATGCTAGCCCACTGTGCAGGGTAGCATCACTAAATTCACCCTCTTGGGACTTGCAAATGTCTGGTACCATATCTTGAGGCCCCATTATGACATAATCTGTCTGGCAACAAGATAATGAGAATAACAAGACAGACCAATAACTGTGGTAAATGAAAGTGTCAATGACACTGTAGCTCAACTTAGGTAGGGGAATAATTTAATGGTTGACAGTAAATGGAGGAATAGAAAAGGTGCTAATTGAAATGTCTAAGTAAGACTAGATGTATATGTCAATATCAACATTCATGACAGGTTTTATAATGATCGGATCAGGGATGTGGTGATTATGGTGTGCCAAAGGATTTAGTGATGCAAAGAGTAAATTCTAAAATGGCCTGTTCCCATCTACAGCCTTTACAAATCTCATAATGATCTGATCAAAGGTACGACCTGTAGCCTGTGCCAAAGGATTTAGTCATGCAAAGAGTAAAATCCAAGATGACTGCTGGCAGCCATGTTTTTCGGCTGAATGACCCCAAAATGACTCGTTTCCCATCTACATGTCATTGTTAACATCCATGACAAATTTCATGAAGTTCCGACCAAAGCTACGACCTGTAGCCCGCACCAAAGGATTTAGTCATGCAAAGAGCAAAATCCAATATGGCTGCTGGCGGACATGTTTTTTTAGCCAAACGACCCCAAAATCACTCGTTCCCATCTACATGTTAATATTAACATCCATGACAAATATCATGATGATCAAACGAACAGTACGACCTGTAGCCCGCGCCAATGGATTGAATTTTGAAATCCAAGATGGCCACCAGCGGCCATGTTTTTTGGCCGTATAACCCCAAAATGACTCGTTCCCATCTACATGTCAATATCAACATTCATGACAAATTTCATAAAGATCAGACCAAAGGTACGACCTGTAGCCCATGCCAAAGGATTTAGTCATGCAAAGAGTAAAATCCAAGATGGCTGCTGGCGGCCATGTTTTTTAGAAGAATGACCCCAAAATCACTCGTTCCCATCTACATGTCATTGTTAACATCCATGACAAATTTCATGAAGTTCCGACCAAAACTACGACCTGTAGTCCGCGCCAAAGGATTTAGTCATGCAAAGAGTAAAATCAAAGATGGCTGCTGACGGCCATGTTTTTTGGCCGAACGACCCCAAAATGACTCGTTCCCATCTACATGTCAATATTAACATCCATGACAAATTTCATTATGATCAGACGAACAGTACGACCTGTAGCCCGCGCCAATGGATTGAATTTTGAAATCCAAGATGGCCACCAGCGGCCATGTTTTTTGGCCAAATGACCCCAAAATGACTCGTTCCCATCTACATGTCAATGTTAACATTAATGACAAATTTCATAAAGATCAGATCAAAGGTATGACCTGTAGCCCGCGCCAAAGGGAATTGTTGACGGACACACACACACACACGGACGACGGACGCCAAACCATGGCAATAGCTCAAACAAAGTAAGTTGAGCTAATAATGGATGGCCGGGACCCAAATTCTACTTGACCTATCTTTTGCGATGGTGAAGTCTAAAGCTTAAATCATGCATTCCGGTTAGTAGAACTAAATCTAACATAAGTTTCGAAACTAAAGAATCCAGCATGCTTCTTTCAGAAAGTAATTGTCTAGGTAAATTTATTATCAATAGTTCATTCATTGTCACCAAGCGGCTAAATTTATGGTCACTAGTTCATCCATTGTCACCGAGCAGCAGAATGATTTTTTTTTTTTTATTGTCGTGGGCCATAAAAAGCCATAATTTGATGAGAAGGCAGGTTCATTCATTCATTTTATTGACCTTATATGTATATTCTATTAAACCACACAAATATATGTTTTACATAGTTGTGAAAAATGCTAATAATGATGACACATTGTGCTCACCTTTATTCTTTCTTCATTTGTTGGAACTTTCATGCGTTCTTTGTCAACCCCAAAGGGTGCTTGACTAGTGGCATCAACAAAGTCTGAAATGGTGTAAAATTTGCATATGAAATCTTGAACATAGAATACTTTAACTGCTTCATAATATTATCAAAGATTAAATTTTATGAACAATTCTGACAAGAACATTACCTGAAATTGGGTAAAATAAATACAGAGAAATTTACTTGGTTTATCACTCAGCATACAACTACACATGGCAAACTGCCATTGAATTCTCCACACCTCGAAACATGAAGCGTTTGGAGATCAATTTCTCCCAGACGGGATATCAAGTTGATAGCAATATCTGACCGAAAGTGACACAACTTTAACCCTGGTAATCGAATCAAAATTTGGTTTAATATATATTAATGAAAGTGTCAATGACACTGTAGCTCAACTTAGGTAGGGGAATAATTTAATGGTTTACAGTAAATGGAGAAATAGGAAAGATGCTGATTGAAATGTCTTACCTTTGCCCAAGGATTTAGTCATGCAAAGAGTTTTTTGGCCGAACGACCCCAAAATGACTCGTTCCGATCTACATGTCAATATTAACATACATGACAAATTTCATGAAGATCCTACCAAAGGTACGACCTGCAGCCCGCACCAAAGGATTTATTCATGCAAAGAGTAAAATCCAAGATGGCTGCTGGTGGCCATGTTTTTCGGCCGACAGACCCCAAAATGACTCGTTCCCATCTACATGTCATTGTTAACATCCGTGACAAATTTCATGTAATTCTGACCAAAGCTACGACCTGTAGCCCGCGGGAAAGGATTTAGTCATGCAAATAGTAAAATCCAAGATGGCTGCTGGCGGCCATGTTTTACAGCTGAACGACCCCAAAATTACTCGTTCCCATCTACATGTCAATATGATGATCAGACTAAAGGTACGACCTGTAGCCCGTGCTAAAGAATTTAGTCATACAAAGAGTAAAATCCGAGATGGCTACTGGCGGCCATGTTTTTTGGCCGAATGACCCCAAAATGACTCGTTCCCATCTGCATGTCAATATTATCATCCATGACAAATTTCATGATGATCAGACGAACAGTACGACCTGCAGCCCGTGCTAAAGGATTTAGTCATACAAAGAGTAAAATCCAAGCCGAATGACCCCAAAATGACTCCTTGCCATCTACATGTCATTATTAACATTCTTGACAAATTTTATGATGATCAGACTAAAAGTAGAACCTGTAGCCCGTGCTAAAGGATTTAGTCATACAAAGAGTAAAATCCAAGATGGCTGCTGGCGACCATGTTTTTTGGCCGAATGACCCCAAAATTACTCGTTCTCATCTGCATGTCATTGTTAACATCCAGGACACATTTTATGATGATCCGACCAAAGGTACGACCTGTAGGCCGTGCCAAAGAATTTAGTCATGCAAAGAGTAAATCTAAGATGGCTGCCGGCGGCCATGTTTTTTGGCCGAATGACACCAAAATTACTCGTTCCCATCTACATGTTAATGTTAACATCTGTGACAAATTTCATGATGATCAGACCAAAGGAACGACCTGTAGCCCGTGCTAATGGATTTAATTTTTAAATCCAAGATGGCTGCTGGCAGCCATATTTTTTGTCCGAATGACCCCACAATGACTCGTTCCCATCTACATGCCAATTTCAACAGCCATGACAAATTTCATGATGATCAGACTAAAGGTACGACCTGTAGCCTGTGCTAAAGGATTTAGTCATACAAAGAGTAAAATCCAAGATGGCTGCTGGAGGCCATGTTTTTTGGCAGAATGACCCCAAAATGACTCGTTCCCATCTACATGTCATTGTTAACATCCATGACACATTTTATGATGATCCAACCAAAGGTACGACCTGTAGGTCGTGCCAAAGAATTTAGTCATGCAAAGAGTAAATCTAAGATGGCTGCCGACGGCCATGTTTTTTGGACGAATGACCCCAAAATTACTCGTTCCCATCTACATATCAATGTTAACATCCATGACAAATTTCATGATGAAAGGTACGACCTGTAGCCCGTGCTAATGGATTGAATTTTGAAATCCACGATGGCCGCTGGCAGCCATGTTGTTTGTCCGAATGACCCCAAAATGACTCGTTCCCATCTACATTCCAATTTCAACAGCCATGACAAATTTCATAATGATCAGGCTAAAGGTACAACCTGTAGCCCGTGCTAAAGGATTTAGTCATACAAAGAGTAAAATCCAAGATGGCTGCTGGCGGCCATGTTTTTTGCCCGAATAATCCAAAAATGATTCGTTCCCATCTACATGTCATTGTTAACATCCATGACAAATTTTATGATGATCTGATCAAAGGTACGACCTGTAGCCCGTGCTAAAGGATTTAGTCATGCAAAGAGTAAAATCCAAGACGGCTGCTGGCGGCCATGTTTTTTGGCCGAATGACCCCAAAATGACTCGTTCCAATCTACATGTCATTGTTAACATCCATGACAAATTTTATGATGATCAGACTAAAGGTACGACCTGTAGCCCGTGCTAAAGGATTTAGTCATACAAAGAGTAAAATCCAAGATGGCTGCTGGCGTCCATGTTTTTGGGCCGAATGACCCCAAAATGACTCGTTCCCATCTACATGTCAATATTAACATCCATGACAAATTTCATGATGATCAGACGAACAATGCGACCTGTGGCCCGTGCTAATGGATTGAATTTTGAAAACAAAGATGGCCACTGGCGGCCATGTTTTTTGGCCGAATGACCCCAAAATGACTCGTTCCCATCTACATTTCAATTTCAACAGCCATGACAAATTTCATGATTATCAGACTAAAGGTACGATCTGTAGCCCGTGCTAAAGGATTTAGTCATACAAAGAGTAAAATCCAAGATGGCTGCTGGCGGCCATGTTTTTTGCCCGAATAACCCAAAAATGACTCGTTCCCATCTACATGTCATTGTTAACATCCATGACAAATTTTATGATGATCTGACCAAAGGTACGACCTGTAGCCCATGCTAAAGGATTTAGTCATGCAAAGAGTAAAATCGAAGATGGCTGCTGGTGGCCATGTTTTTTGGCCGAATGACCCCAAAATTACTCGTTCCCATCTACATGTCAATATTAACATCCATGACAAATTTCATGATGATCAGACGAACAGTACGGCCTGTAGCCCGTGCTAATGGATTGAATTTTGAAATCTAAGATGGCCACTGGCGGCCATGTTTTTTTTCCGAATGACCCCAAAATGAATCATTCCGGTACAAATGTTGATGTCAACAGCTATGACAAATTTCATAATGATCCGATCAAAGGTACGACCTGTAGCCTCTATTGTTGACGCCTTACGCACACACACACACACGCACACACGGACGACAAAGTCATGGCAATAGCTCAAACTTTACAAAGTAAAGTTGAGCTAAAAATCAAATGACATCATACGCACACTTATCTAATAACCAACCAATGTTCAATATGGCATGTGTCATACTCAATCTGTGCAAATCCGAACACATATGATGCAATGATTGTATACAAATGGCACACTAACTGTGCGACACACCACCAGATGAGATACCTGCTCTACGTTGAGAGTGACGTTGCCTGCAAATGAATCATATGATTCATAGTAATTTCGTCGTTTGCATTGATGTAAAATGATGAAAATTTAAGCAGGCAAATTCGAGTAAATGACATTCAACTTAATGAGCATGGTCAAGGGAGGTATTCTTAATAGAGAAGTAGTCTTAGTCATACAAGAATTTGAGATTTACTTGTACCGCAAAGTAATTTCACAGAAATCCACGGCTGACGCTTTAGTCGTAGAATTTGCTGAAGACACAGAATTAATGCACCATAGCCGTGAGAATTGTACACGGTCTGGAATTTCTTTAAACAAATTTCATTGAGATTCAGTAACCCAAGACTAAGAATGTGCACAGACAAATTTTTAATAAATTGATATAATTTTGGATAGGTGTCTTCAACACTTTACTTTACTAAATACTCACTGGCGAGTAGTTGCCTTGGGAAATGTTCTGATAATATGTTCAATGAAAGTGCCAATGACTCTGTAGCTTAACTTGGAGAGGAAATAATGTCATACATTACAGTCAATGGAGCGATAAGGAATGTGGAAAGTTTAATTGTTTTAGTAATACCATGGTCAAACCGAAGAGCCCATTTGATATTTTAGATCAATTGGATAAAAAATGTTGGCTAAAGGGCATGCCAAAGTATTTAGTGATGCAAAGAGTAAAATCCTAGATGGATGCCGAAGCCATGTTTTTGATCGAATATCGTTCGAATTTGATATCTCCCATTTAGAGGTGATCCCAAACATGACTGTCAATTTTCAAAACATTTCGCAAATAATTGTGGGTGGCAGGGTGTGCTGATGGATTCAAATGTGAAATCCAAGATGGCCACTGGCAAACATGGGTTTTTTTTAAATCGGAAAACTGCTAAGCTCCCATCTAGAGGTCACACTGAATATTCATATGCAGTTTGGTGATAATCGGAAGAGGGATGTGGTCTGTTGATTGTAAATTCCAAGATGGCTGCCAGTGGCCATGTTTTTATTAAAATTATTTTAAATTTGATAGCTCATATATAGAGGTGATCCCAAACATGCCTGCACATTTTCAGAACATTTCCCCAATAATTGTGGGCAGCAGGGTGTACTGATGGAATCAAATGTGAAATCCAAGATGGCCACTGGCGGTCATGTATTTGTTTTTAATTCAGTCACACCGATTAACTGTATGTAGTTTGTTGATGATCGGATCAGGGATGTGGCCTTTAGAGTGTGCTAAAGGATTTAGTCATGAAAAGAGTAAAACCAATGAAAATAAAAACAAATTGATAGCTCTCATCGAGAGGTCACCCCGTAGATTCAGAAGAACTTTGGTGGCAATCAAATGAGTGATGTGGCCTAAAGAATGTGCCAAAGGATTTAGTCATGTAAAGAATAAAATCCAAGATGGCTGCATTCAAATTTCATAGCTCCCATGTAAAGGAGATCCCAAACATGCCTGCAAATTGAAACGCCATTGTTCTGCAGGTTGTGCTGATGGATTCAAATGTGAAATCCAAGATGGTCACTGGCGGCCATTTGTTTTAACAGAATTTGAAAAAAATGGTAAGCTCCCATCTAGAGGTCACCTTGAGGATACTAATGAAGTTTGGTGATGATCAGATAAGGGATCTGGCCTGTAGGGTGTGCCAAAGAAAATTTTTGATGGAGGCAAGGACGACGGATGCCAATCATGGCAATAGCTCAAACTTGACTTTGTCAAGTTGAGCTAACAAATGAATATATCTGAACATTTCCCACCAAATACAAGGAGTCCTTCTGCACTTGTATTGTATGTTCAACTGACGGTTTCTTAAATATATTTCCTGCACAACTCCAGATGAATAATAGACCATTCCCATGTAAACTTTTATAATTCATGGGAGATTCCATTTAGTAAAGACATTATTAAGCGCTGAGGTCTCACCTGTGCCTCCATTCCTCAGACTCTGAATCAGTTTCTTCTGCTGCATGTTCTTTGCATCAGTTCTCCATTCTTTTAGCGAACTCTCATCCCTAAAATTAACAATAATAAAAATAATAAAAAGTTGCCTGCAACTATTCTCACAAGTGTAACACTCTAGCTAATGTTGTAAATTTGAATGAATTCCCTTACTTATGATTGTGCAGTAAAGGGCATAACTCTGGTTTAGTATATCACTATACCATAGGACATCATTATCAACCAAACAAATTTTGATGGATGTTGACCTATTGAAAACAGGGAGCTTTTTGTAACTTTTCACTACATTGTAGAAATAGAATTACAATTTTCATCATAAAGGAGTTGAGCATTACAGGCCCAGACATTGACTAAAATATTTTTTAAGACTTTGACGTATAATATTTCCAAGATTCTATTTAAACCAATGTTGCACTAGTTACATGTAAGTGATCTAGATTTTCAATGAATCCACTAGTTTTTTTGAAAAATCACTTGGCTACCAATTCTGAAACTACCAGTCTACCACCAAACTACCACCTCTGTGCCACCATAAAGAAAATGTAGTGTTCAGGCTGATTAACGTCAAACCTTCTTCTTTGTAATATTGCCTCCTGTTTCTCCTTTAGTTCCCTGACTTTAGCCATTCGTCTTTCTTCCTGCATTTTAGATGTAGCGAACTCTGGAGGGGGCGGCTCAGGGTACTGTTCAAGCTTCCATGATTTCTTGCTTCCAGCTGAAGTATTGGACCTGCCTCTCCTATAATATCAAATGGTGATGAGGGAGTAGGTAATATTTCAAGGTTTAGAATCCCTGCATTAAAACTTAACCCTTTCATGATGGGAGCAACGCTGGTGCAGCATTAAATATCCTGTGCCAGTGCATTCTCTTATATATGCAAGTCTCCCATAGGGAGCCTCACATATATAAGAAAATGCATTGCCACAGGGTTTTCGAAAAATTTCAGGAAGCTCCAGTCATGGAATGGTTAAAACTTGAAGAGTAACAATCAATATGTATGGCAGAAAAAAAGACATTCAGTAGTGAAACAGCTTATTTTCTCTCCAAACAAGAGTTGTCCAACAGTTTTCACTGGTTTCTTTGACCGACAATAAAATATTAAAGCCCTTTCACATGGTGTGCAATGCCCATGATCCATGCAAACCTTGCAAAAGATTTGCCAAATTAGAACACATAAGACGCAATGAGACTTGAACACAGCGACTGGCCCAATTAGAGGCATGCTGTAAGTTTGTGGTGACGTCACTTGTAAATTCTGTGACTCGCATGGGTCACAAGTACATGGAGTGATTATGTTGTTTGCATTAAAATTATGAGTATTCCATAAAGTAAAATATCACTCAACTAAAGAATAGTGTTGAAACGATTATTAAATTAGTCCACCCTGAAATCTGCCAGTCGATTAGTCGGAACAAACCCTAAACATTCACAACCTATCATCATACTTCCCACAAATACATCGCAATAACAAACACTCATTGCTTGAACAGTTCAAAGAATCAAGTATTAACTTGTAACACCAGTGTTTGACGATGCCGCAATGTTTTGGAACATGCGAGGGACATGCAGATAACTAACATTTTGTCCTTGAATGCCATGTCTGTTATATCTTTGATAGTAGCTCTTGTAAATTTCCGTATTTGAATGATTTTCCCTTTGTATTCTGTTCATAGGAAACCTGTGATCTTCGTGACATGTTTCCCTCTGACTTACATACGTAATTGAACGATTCTGACCCAGGGTCTAACTCCCTTGTCCATCCCTCCACAATAGCAATTTTTGATCCTTTTGCCATGGGTTAACACGTGTTGACAAACTAAAATGATGTACTACGTGACGAGGCAAGTAATTATACCAACCAATTGGGAAGACGTGATCTAAATAAATTAACATCTCTCATTGTTCAAAATAAAATCTTGCAATCTATGCGACAAGAGTTAGTCACTAGCAGTCATTTTATTGCCAACCGCACCAATGACCTAAGATGGTCAACTTTAGTGCTGGATGATATTAATGAAAATAAAAACCGCGATTTTTGGAAATTAAAACCGCAGTTAACGGTATAATCGCGTTTTTTTTAAAACAGATACAAGAAACTGAAAACAATTTCTCACTGTTCGCTAGAATCACATCATTGTCATTAATTTTGACAAGTTGACGTCGGGAATAACATACCCGGTACACAACCACTCAACCAGTGACAACCTCATGCTCGATCAATATTCGGAATGAAAAGTAAATTCACTGGTTAAATTCCGCTATTCGGACAATTTCGTTCCGGTGACTTGACAAATTCTGGTATATACCGGTAATTAATAAAACCATTATCTCGTCTATGCCAAAACTAAAAGTGTTCTATACTATAGTATCCTTTTCTAACTCGATATGTTAAACTATGTTGAGTAAATATATATGCTATTCACGATGACACTTGCGTCGCTTGACAACTGGAAATGTGGTTTACCGTCGAGACAAATTTGACAATGAGGTTCCGTCTTTTAGCGAAGTCCAAACACACGTGGTAAATAACTTTTGGAATTCGGCCAAGCAAGGACACCATGTATTGTTGGCCAGTTTGAAGCCCTAATTCTATACAATTGGTTTTAACCAATCGCAGTGGTATCTTCGCCCATTTATTATTTTGATTGACGGTGCATCATTGTACTGAAGGAAGAGGCGTGGCATAACTGGCATTCATATCGATCTATCACCTGATCAGTTGTCGATTCATTTGGTGAATTCTCTTGTAATAAATATTTTGCAGGGAAGTCGGAGGGTTTGTGTAATATTGTGAGCGAAAGGGGGACGTATTCTGGGTTTTCATATTCCCCCAATTTTGTTAGTCGTTCTAAACGTTGTTTACTATGATGATTGAATATTGAAAAAATCAGGACACGGGATTTAGTTGGAATTTAAAACTTAAATAACTCGAATTAGGCTTGAGTTAAACTATTTATTTGTATATACGCTTATGATTGGATGGCACCCACTGATTGCCGACGATATTACGATTATTTTAGATTAGACAATATTACTGACGATATTGAAATTTTAACCGGGTATTGTCGATTAATCGGGAAACCGCCCAGCACTAGTCAACTTTACATGTATAACTGAAACTGAATCTTCAGACTTGACTGATTCATCGGTAATCTGTATTTGTCGATCACGGGATATTTATCGACAAAATTGATATCGATATACTAGCGGAATCCCAAATTGTCTCGCGACAGGCAGATTTTGATCGAATTTTACAATGCGATTCCAGCAGTGCGATCATGTTTTTTTATGGTCTCTCTTGTTGTTAGCGTAATTTAACAACATATCCATAGCTTATCTGAAGTAATCGCGGTAAAAAAAATCCTTCATTTACACATATGAGTTCCCAAAACAGCTCATAAAAATCATGTGCCGATGTTACTTACTCTTTTGCATTGAAAATTTGGGGAGGGGTTCGACTAATCGATTTGTAGTCGATTACACCTGGCGACAAATCGACTCCTAAAAATCACTAATCATTTCAACACTACTAAAGAAACATATGGGAAGCCAAATTGACATTTAATAAATAATTCAGCTTAAGGGCAATAAGGAAACTCTAATTGCGCTTAACCACAATTTAAGCACAATAAGAATATTCCTTATTGTGCTTAATCGCAATTAGATATTCATTTTTGCACTTAAGCACAATAAGATCTTTTCTTATTGTGCTTAAGATCAATCGGAATTTCCCTTATTATGGATTCCTTAAAGATATTCCTTATTGTGATTGGGCGCAATTATGTCCTTATTGCACTTAACCACAATGAATATCTCCTCATAAGAAAACCCCTCTGCAAATAGAATCCGAATATGTGGACAGTCCCCAGGTCACCAATAAACTCTGGATCCACCCATTGCACTATGGACTAGACCATTTGAATTACAGGGAGTTTATGTAATGTGGCTAATTGCGCTTAAGTGCAATAAGGATGATTTTTAACTGCACTTAAGCGCAATTAGCTCTTATTGTGCTTAAGCGCAATAAGAATATTCCTTATTGCACTTAAGGGTAACTAGATATTTCCTTATTGCACAATTAGAGATTCCTTATTGCGCTAAAGCTCAATTATTTTTAAATGTCAATTTGGCTTCCCATAGAAATATGCTTAAGGAAGGTATTTCTAATAAATGAAAAAGTAATTCAAGCCATACAGAAATAATATGAGATGAGATTTTTTACAACATATACCCAGACAAATTCAACGTAATCTGCAGAAATTAGCAAAATATGCAGAGGACACAGAATTTGCAGTTGTCACACAAATCACAAGATTTGTGAAAATACGTATTTCATCTGAAAAGATCTTTATAGCCCATGTTATATTGCTTTATGTGTGCGACCAATATCAATACAAAATAACAGAAACCTAAATGATGTTCAAACAGATAATTGTTCAGCTACAATTGAAACATTATTCCCACCATCATAGTATATCAACAATTCTTCATACTTTAAGACTATAATTTTCTGTATCATGCATACTCAAATTATTTCATAGAATTTGCAGCTGGAATTTGCAGAATTTGAAAATATTCCCTTTTTAAATTTCATATTCTGTGCCATTTTTCCACTGAATCTAAATGATGATTATCCTGAGTTGCAACTGTTAAAATCTTACATTCTGACTTCTTTAATTTGCCTCATAGGAAATAACAGCAATGATAGCATTATAAAAAGAGTTACAATGACTTACAAATACAAACGTATAATAACCCATGAAAACAGTTCAAGTTTAACCATAGCAAAATAAGCTTATAAATTAAGATCCTCAATTGATTTGACGCCCCTATAAATAACACATAACTATTTTTTTATCAATCTCAATTTCAAAATAGCATAAATTGTTCATTAAATTAACCAAATATTATACACCACTTGAAAGAAGGGGCTTTAACATCTTACGTATATCGACAGCATATGACACCACTGCAATTCCAATCCTCCACTACAAATGCAATCTAAGATGCAAAGAATTCTTGCACATACTGACAATATCCATCAATCCCAAACCAGGTAATATGACTATAAACTAGTGTAATTGATGAACCAAAGCTAAACCACTCACATGAGGTATCTGTGTTTTTTTTTTAAATTCTTATATTAAATCAGTTTATAGTTTCCCACCAAATAAGATTCACATTTATAAGACTTATCTGGTGGGGTTGTTATTATTAATTGCACTCTGTATACTGGTAGAAAGAATGGACCCTAATTGTAATTCCGTGTATAAATTAGGCCAACTGTAAATCCCAGTATCTGAGAAATCCCACATTCATAATGTAAACAAATGAGTTCACCACATCATGGTTTTAATCCCCTACAAAAAATAAGAAACTGTTCATTTGGTACAAATTATTATCCAATATAAATTACCAATATCAAAGTACTCAAAAGTGAAGATAATTCTAAGTTGTCAAGAGGGGAATGGGAGCGTTTAAATTAACCGTTATATTTCTTAATGCTGGGGAGCTCCCTCTTGAGATACTAAATGGAGAAGCATGTCAATTTCCATCTGCCAACAACACGGGATCATAATACTGAACTCTCTATAGTGGTATGTACAACCAAATGGGTTTAAAACAGTTTTCGCAACCACTTTGTCATGTTTGCATGCAAGTCTGATAGAAAATATGGTGTACAGGTGTAAACGAGGTGCATAATGAGTGATATACAGTACATCGGACATTGTTCTCGTTAACTGTGGGGTTTGGTACAATTTGAAAAAGTGTATATACATTTATTCAGCTTTTCAACAACTTTTTGTGACTGTTTTAAAGTACTCAAAAGTGAATATAATTCTTAGTTGTCAAGAGGGAAATGGGAGCGTTTAAATTAACCGTTATATTTCTTGATGCTGGGGAGCTCCCCTCTTGAGATACTAGATGGAGAAGCATGTCAATTTCCATCTGCCAACAACACGGGATCATAATACTGAACTCTCTATAGTGGTATGTACAACCAAATGGGTTTAAAACAGTTTTTCGCAACCACTTTGTCATGTTTGCATGCAAGTCTGATAGAAAATATGGTGTACAGGTGTAAGTGAGGTGCATAATGAGTGATATACAGTACATCGGACATTGGTCTCGTTAACTGTGGGGTTTGGTACAATTTGAAAAAGTGTATATACATGTATTCAGCTTTTTAACAATTTTTTGTGACTGTTTTCTACTGAAACAAGAATAGAGTTTTTCCAATTTATAAACTGCTTATTTTGTCATTTTAATCCAATCATGATGGCATCCACAATGACCACCAGAAATGAATGTTTGATGAGATTGTTGTTACTTCGTGATTAGGTATTATGACCCTTATTATATTGTATACCACGCATATTGGCTAATGTCTTAGAGCCACAACTTTTGGGGATTTGACCATTTGGTAACTTATCGATTCACATATGACAACCATTATGTGGTATATTAATATTTATTGTGCCAGTCGGAATGGCTGGTGATAATGCATTAATTTCAGAAAGCTAAGGTGCACATATATACAAACATGATATACCTGGCTCGAATATTGACAGGTGTTTGAAAATAGACACCATACGACTCGCATGTACACCGAATATTTAAAGTGGTTGTCAGTGGAAAAATTATTTTCTCCATGAGGGCTTGTGACACTGGTATTGCAAGGTGCTGTTTCATGCCTCCATTAGTACATACATCATGTCCCGACACAAGTCATCTTGTTTGTATAATAACATGCCATAGGCATATCCCACGGTGTTGATACAACCGATGAGATTAGGTCTCTCATACACAGTGGTATATTATGGGTATATATTTTTGTCGATGGAGTAATATAAATTCTTTATGTAAATGGTGACTGTGGCGCTATCAAACTATTAGCGCTGAAACAGTTCGTGTTGCTCTGGATTTCCCTGATACATTTTGAAATGGTGTGCATCCATGTCAGTAATGTATAAGCACATGTGCGTTATATGAGAGAAACACTGATGGAACATCGTCTTTGTCACTGTTTCTATCAGATGAAGACCAAGAAAAACCCCTTTGCCGTCATTTGAGGTTGATCTGCACATTAGTCATTCTTGCTTGCAACTGTTTCATGATCCTTGAATTTGAGAGCATCACAGCATTTCTCAATGATTGTTGATGAGGCATAGCTATTTACACTGCTGTTGATTTAAGAGAGAGAGAGAGAGAGAGAGATTGAAAGAGAGTACATTGTTTCAATAGAATTATCGGCATCGCCAGGTGTGCCTCACCATGACATTGTATCACCCCCAGAAAAAATGGTATTACAGTCAAAATATGTGATTATGCATTGAAAGTGATTCACATCGAAAGTATCTCACCGCTACCGTAAATATAGCTGGTTCTTGATTGATGAATGCTTTGAACCAGATAATAGGGAGTTTTAGTTGAAAACGGCAAACTTCAAACTTGTGTAGCTAAGAAGATATTCGTAGCATGAAAACATCTTGTTACATATCCACGTAAATGCTCGACATCTGCTGATAAGTAAAACAACTGTGCGACTTTGCGAAGAGCAAACTGCAAACTATGCGATGCTTTATTTTGTTAATACTATCATAGCTCTGTGATAAGGACAGAATCTTATGTTATAAACATTAAAGACATATACGCGTAAATTGACTAAATTTAATTTTTAGATATATGACTAAATCGCGCCTGCTACAAGTTTGATTTTGTCGTTTGAACTCTGAATAATCTAAACCAGTTTCTACACAAAGGGGACATCTGCCCATCATGTAAATCAGCTGACTGTTGGTAGCTAATAGCGACACAGCTCCTGAAATTGGCATTTGTCTTTTACGACATTGTTTTATATTTACATGAAATTATAAGTTGGCTTCTACGGCTTTTTCTATGGCATTGCCTTTTGCCGTGGCTAATTTCGAGGCCTGGCGACAACCAAATCCTTCCCAAATGCAAAAAGTGTCAGAATAGTTATTGTTGAAATCACAGAAATTAACGATGCATTGGCAGTTTGTTTTACATTAGTAAATCTGTAAAATCTGATCCATATTCACAACCATGCACTGCGCATATGTTCAATATAAACAGTTTTACAGACGAAATTAGCTTTATAACAGAAAGATAAACTTATGAAAGGTAGATCTACAATCTACACCAAATTTGACCTACAAAGAGCTTTGCATAAAATATTGTTTCAACAAATTATCAATTATTGACATAAAAAAAGTTGAAACTCAAAAACTTCTTTCTTAATTCGAACTAAATCACCGAAAATCAGTTGCGAATGCTTTTTAAGTTTCATCTATACATTATCTATATATTATTACACCTGCTTTTGCTTAAATGTGCGAATCTGATTGGTCAAGGCACTTAATACCCTTGGTAGCAACACTCTCTATTAGCTGAGGGAAGTGTCGTTTCCCATTTTACAACACGCAGTGATATATTAAGAAATTGTGCCACTCCAACCATTGACCCACATTATGATGTCATTCTGTAAACACGTCCATAGTTACCATACCGTAAAAACTAAATTAACACATAAGACTTATCAATGAAATGGGATAATTTAGTTGTGGATAAAGGAATGTGTTAAAATTCATCCAGTTTCAAACCAACTAATATAATATGAAATGACATTGATCACAAAAGCATAAAATGCAAAAATTATAGCGTTTGTTTACATTTCGAGTTCGTCATTGGAGACTGCAAATTCGGTCGGGGAGTTGGGAAATACTGCTTCAGAATTTATATCGACTCGGAGTGTGTTGATGGCAATAGATGTTGTAGTATCGTTTTAAATAAGTGAATGCTACACCAGCAAGTATTGTTTAATAGTTTACTGTTGTTGTGTCTTGTTTTTGTGTATTTTATTGTTGGAAACAGAGATCGAAATGTGTGCATTTTATGATCTCCCAGGCAGTCATTGACAATTTTGACCGATAAGTTGCAGCCCATCCAAGGATCTCACAACAGAAAATCATGTGTTTCAAGGATTGTTTTAGCGAAATACAAACTAGATAGCTGAAAATAAAGTTTTTTTGGCATAATTATAACATTGTTTTCAATGTATGTCTGGGCATATAGAAGTGTCAGATACCGAACAACATACTTGGAATTTCGATTCGCGAAATTATACAGTATATTGTTCGGCAACTGACACTTCTATATGCTCAGAGATGCATCAAAAATGATGTTGATTGCATATATAAATGTTTTTTTTCATTTTATCATACAATATCATATAAATGATTATATACATTTCCTATATAGAGCATATACAACCCATGTTTCAGGGTGATATGTCTTCATTAATATTGCTGCAACAATTAGTAATGCAGTATTTGCATCTTGATTACCCTTGGTAAAGACAGCATCATGTTTCAGAGGGGGCACACTTTTCTATAAAATAAACACCTCTTCATATCAAATTTAACCCTTACATGACTGGAGCTTACTGAAATTTTGCGAAAACCCTGTGCCCACGCATTCTCTTATATATGCGAGTCTCCCATTGGGAGCCTCGCATATATATGAGATTACATTGGCCTAACAATATTTACCTTGACCTTGCAAGACAGTGCATTCTCTTATATATGCGAGGATCCCTATGGGAGACTTGCATCTATCAGAGAATGCACTGGCACAGGATCTTTAATGCTGCACCAGTGCATCTCCCTTCATGAAAGGGTTAAATGTTGGTCAGCAGGATGTTCGGTTTGGAGACGTTTTACACTTTTCTGAAAGCAGAAAGTGTTAAATCAGACTGGGATGATATATATGTACATGTATATGATAAAAGCAACATTTTTGTGAGACTTGTATATTGTTCTCTACCTGTCAAATGACGTGTCAGACTTGTACCTTGCGAACTCATAAGTTACTTTAATGGGCATTTTTCTAAGGCTCTTACATCGTGCTCTATCAAGCAATTGTTTTCTGAAACTAAAATTAGTAGGTGTTAGTGAATAGTGATCAAACAATGTGACACTTGTGATGGAAATCTAATATACTGACAGAGTGATCACTAGTGTATTTTGATAGGTTAATATAAAATATAAAATGTCATACTCTGATTAGGAAAAGTGGAAGACGGTCAGTATGTATGCAGTTTTTTCTTAATTTTAACAATAACGGAATTCAGAATTAAATAAAAGATTCTCTAAGAATTCTCTGATCGAGTTACACAATATTTTCTAACAATTTTAGATTTTCTTTTTTTTTACATGAATGTGATCAGTCAGTCAATTCATGAACAAACACTTGTTAGATTCAACAGGAATTAAAGGCACACTTAATGTTTCCTACTGCCAATTTTTAATAAAAGAAATCAGTGAAAATAGCATTAAAATTCAGTTTCAAGAATGACGCACACTCTTGTCAGAAAAACAAAGAATCTTCATGGAATTCCATCTTCAGATATGAAGTGAATGTGGCTTCAAGGTGCAGTCATTTTCAATGTGTACATTAAAATTTCAGATAAAAGATAACCACCAGCGTTGTTAGAACTTAATCAAGTTAGTTATAATTTACACTTGGTCACTTCACTATAGTAAAAAGTCGTTCCATTAATGTCATTTCAATGTATGAAATCAAGAGATCGGAAATAGTCAACCTCAATATCTTAATATCTGGTATATTTGAACATGTTTGTTTGCCATTGTATTGGATAAACAATGGCTTGGCATAAAGGCCATTTCTCACAACTGTGCTTATTGGAGCTTTCTTCCACCTTAATAATAATTATTAAGGTGTCGACATTAGGTGTACCTTTAATAATAGACTCAAATATACAGATACATATAAATTTCTATAGGGTGGCTCTTATATAAAGTATAAAGTGAATAATTATTTCTCCAATAATTTTCCAATATCTAATTTATAACAATTTGAAAACAATTAAGTGAAAATTTAGAGAATTCAGATCCATGAGAACTCTGTACTGTATATACATACATGTACATCACACATATATACTGTGTGGTTAGGTCTTTATAAACCTTGTCATATATAACGATTCACCTGCTGAAACATAATCTTTGCCCCACCACACAAGTATTCATACTAATTTAACCAGTCTCAGATTTTCAAACTGGGTATATACCCCTTTAACCCTTTCATTATGGGAGCTGCACTGATGCAGCATTAAAGATCATGTGCCAGCACATTCTCTTATATATGAGAGTATCCCACAAGGAGCCTCGCATATCTAAAAGAATGCACTGGCTTACATACAAGGTAAATATTGTTAGGACAATGAATTCTCTTATATATGCAAGGCTTCCTGTGGGAGACACGCATATGAAAGAGAATGCATTGGCACAGGGTTTTCGTAAAATTTCAGAAACCTCAAATCATGGAAGGGTTAAAGACAAAGGTTAGTAGTCCAGACAATATGCAAAGCATAAACAAATCACCACAAACAAAAGATGTTAGGCTCTAGCTCACAACCTGATGGAAATTACTAGCACATAGGTGAGTTACAGTAATGCCCTAAATAATTGACTTCTTAACCACAGCAGAATTATAGGTAACTTTTCAGGATTTAGTCGGAAATATGGCTTGTTGCCATTCATAGGAAAGCTCTCACTGAGAATGAGTCGATGATTTAGGGCATTACTGTATATTTAAGGCATTACTGTAGGTGAGTTACACTCAGTAATGGTGAATCTTTTGACTAAGTGAATTACTAACAAGCTAAGATCATGCAACGTCACATCTGCCAGATGATAGGGAAATCCTGACATGATAACAGTTTTACAGACAATTCAACATGGCAATTTGCCTTTCAATTAGCAAGATTCACAACTGATGATGCTTAGATAAACGGGTTTTGTCATATGATAAACTGCTGTTTATACAAGGATAAATAGGATTTTGCCTCTGCAGGGTAGGGCATATATCAGGTTTCTCTCCAGTTTATATAGACTACTCATTTATACCACATTAAGACAAATTATGGATGGGGATTTCCATGCAAATCTCTGGAGCAGCAGTTATATGTGAAGCAGATGTCTGGGAACAAAATAGGTATATCAATTGAACAGTCATAAAATTTAACTAGTGGCCAGGCTAGGTAAATTAGAGTCCTCAAAATTGGCCATGACAATTAGCAATGCTGTGCGAAACGCCGTGGCAGCATGTGGCATCTAAGTGAATGTTCAGACAACCACAATTCAACAAGATCATGAGTAAACAAATAATATCAAAACAATTTGATTTTAGATGCGAAATCATGGCGTATCCTCCACTTGCGACGGAATCGCAGTCATGTGTATGTAAACATCGTAGATGGAAAGATTGTAGGGTAGTCAATAATCCGAATAATCCACGATATCATAATCTGCGACGACATCTTACTCGTGTGAACGAACTATCAACATTCACCAACATGAATTTTTTTAACTACATAATAAAAATCAATAAAAAATTCAAAATAAAATATTAGCATGCTAATGAAACAAGTTCCAAGCCCAAGTTCCCAAGCTGCGCTGGTGCAGCATTAAAGATCCTGTACCAGTGCATTATCTTATATATGCAAAGTCTCCCATAGGGAGCCTCGCATATATAAGAGAATGCACTGGCTTACAAGGTAAATATTGTTAGGTCAATGCATTGTCACACCAGGTGACATTCAGAAACACTTGTCACTCGACTTTTGCTCCAGAGATTTGCATGGAAATCCCCATTCAAAATTGGCCACTTGACCTCCCCTTAATCATCTCATTGATCTAAATTATGTCAACTTATTCTAAGGATACTAGAGATGGGCGGTATTGAAATTTCAATCTCGGTATCGGTAAATTTTCATCGATTTACCTCGGTATCGGTACGGTAATCGGTATTGCTATAAAATTAAAAGATCAAAGCAGATATTCCCGGTAAATTATTGTAATTCAAGTTTTTAGCTGAACAATATACATGTATATATGACCACGGTCCACGGATTTACTACATTCATGACAATACCTAAATTAGGCAACAAAATGACCTACGTAATTAAGTAATATTCACACATCTATTTGATGATTTACACGCATGTCGTCGCACTGATTTGAAAAGAATTAGAGCATGACTACAATATTTGTTCGTGTCAATTGATTTTCGTAACATTTACATGAGTGAATAGAATTGTGAGTAGTAATCAGTGATCACAATTCACAAATTTATGAACGTTCGCGCGATGTCATGAAAATAGGCAAACCGGCCATGACAATTTCCAAACTGCAGATGCCCAAACCTGCGGGTGGTTCATATTCTCCTAATTATAAAGTAACCTGTGGGGTTTTCAATTTGTTGTGCACGGGGACCCCCCATAACACGTGCTTCGATTCCACATGCTTCGATCCAACTTGGGACACAGATACCGAGTTGCCCACGGATTTTCCATTTGGACGGATACCGAAATTGACACATAACGCTCCAGCTATGAGTAGTCATACCTCATGATGTTAGTTACATTGTCATTAATATGTCGTAAAGATCAAATATGCCGTCGGGCAGCTGTGCCCTTGATGTAACAATGTTGCAATTATAGACTAATACATGTAGTACCGACTTGTTACACCGAGTTATCATAATTATCCGATTCTCGTTGCTTACGGTTGACCGGTCATAAATTCATGCATGTCACGGTCGCGGTGACAAGGTGACGCACAGATGTTGGCAACACATGAATAATTTCATTACCGAAAATACGGTATTTTTAGTTTTGATTCGGTATGGTAAATCGGTATTATGCTGATACCGATACCGCACGGTAAATACCGAGTACCGCCCATCTCTAACAGATACTAGTACATTCATAATTGAGTTGTATTTAAAAGATTACTCAAAGCTAAAGTGAACAAATTTAAATACATGGCATAGGTAGGAACATTAGACATAGCAGTGTTAGTAATAAAATAGACGACTGTTTATAGTTTAGGAAATTACAATCGATGCAAGGTAGTTTGTTTCTACAACAACATCTCCAGACAAGAGAAATAACTATCCAAAGTCTGAAACCACGCCAGAGTAATAACCACTGTTAGTTCTAATTGGATCAATTTATTATTGGGGTTGGGAAGGTTCATTCTTATTATTAGGGGTAGGGAAGTCTCGTTTTTTTATGTTGGTTCCCTACTTCTTGAAGACTTACAGTTGATAGATTTCACTGAGATTTGTTTTCTCAGTTATAAAAATCCTATAAAATTAAAAGGGAACAACATTGTCAAACACAAATCTGCAATAAGTCAACATTCAGTAAGTGGTGCTCATAATAATCTACAGTAATGCCCTAAATAATCGACTCCTTAACCACAGCAGAATTATAAGTAATTTTTCAGGATTTAGTCGGAAATATGGCTTGTTGCCATTCATCAGAAAGCTCTCACTGAGAGCTTTCCGATGAATGGCAACAAGCCATATATCCAACTAAATCCTGAAAAATTACCCATAATTCTGCTGTGGTTAAGGAGTCGATTATTTAGGGCATTACTGTGTGTGTTGGTTTCCTTATTATGCATACATGATATGTGCATCAGCTTCAATTTTAGATCCCATGCAGGCTCAGATAGTCGCACTTAAGACAATTATAGACCATGTGATTTTTGCACAGCATACACTTTGAAAAGTTTGTTTGTAGATGAAAGTGCAGTAGAATGCTTAACCCTTTCATGATGGGAGCTGCTCTGGTACAGCATTAAAGATCATGTGCCAGTGCACCCTCTTATATATGCGAGTCTCCCATAGGAAGCCTTGCATATATAAGAGAATGAACTGGCTTACTAGGTCATGGTAAATATTGTTAGGCCAATGTAATCTCTTATATATGCGAGGCTCCCTATGGGAGACTCACATATATAAGACAATGCATTGGCACAGGGTTTTAGCAAAATTTCAGGGAGCTTCAGTCATGGTAGGGTTAAACACCACTTTGCAATATAATTGACATTCATATTAATGGTTGGCAACTTGCTCTATCTTCTTTTGTATACATAATCAACAAAACATCATGTCCTGCATGTAATCAATTTTAAAACATTCTCTGATCTGGTCAATGAAACACCATTTTCTCCACAAGAAACCCAATCCTAAAGATCAATTGAAGCCTCACCCTCCATCCATATGAAACCCCAGTTTACCCCACCATATTTTTCATATCAAATCCACAACATGAAGCCATGTGTGTCAAAACAACTTCTAACAGTAATGGATGGACAGGTCTACAGACAAAGAATTAACTAATATTTCTGGCCTTTACTCAAAGCACAATATTCAACATACTAGCCATGTTAGCTATCAGATCAAACACATGGTGTGTCTGACATTTGCAGAATGAGGTCCCCAGAGGGTGAATTTAGTGACGTTATCCCTCATGGCAGGCTAGCATTACCCAATTCATCCTACATGTATGTGAACCTCATTCTGCTTAGGCCACAACTGCTACGTGAGACCTAGGATCAGATCAAATTCCCCAGTTGAAGTTGCTGATGTGAACAATTCATCCATAAGTCACCTCGAATATGAATTTGATCTTCTGCAAATTGGGGGATATAAAACTGAACAGAAGGGAAAAAGTAACTAAAAACAATGTTAATTTGAGACTATAGATCTATACTTCCCAGAAGATGAGACCTAAGCAGAATGAGGTCTCCAGAGGGTAAGTTTGGTGATGCTAGCCCGCTGTGCAGGGTAGTATCACTAAATTTACCCTCTGAGGACCTCATTCTGCAAATATCAGACACACTATTTCCAGACTTGCAAACACATTCCAGAATTCACAACAGAGAAGCAGAAGATCATAACGCTGAGTAAGATAAAGTATGAAGTACACATACTTATCGACAGTTCCGAAAGCTCCAGCTTTTTTCAGCTTGTCGACATGCTGTTGTCGAATCTCTCCATAGGATACTGGCTGATGTAGTTCAGCAGTTTGTGGAACTGGACCAACGAGGTCAGCAGCAGTTGTACTATTTGTTGAATACTTTGAGTCTGGTCGCTGTCTGTAACCATTCATACCATTGTGTATATCACCACCCTCAACCTCTCCCTCGTAATACTGGTAATCGCCAGATTCCTGGTCATTGTAGTCTGAAAAGAAGCAATCTGCCAATCACATGGAAAAATAGAGCCATATGCAGTCGTTTGATCACATAAACTTGTTTTCAATCACTAACCATCTTGATAAATGCTGGTTATTGTACTCAACTTTTTCTAGTTCAAAAGAATCTCAAGTTAATATGAGCCGAGGGCACCATAGTGATGTTTTACGAGCAAAATCACAAGGGATGTTTGACTTCATGATGTCATGGTCCAACGGATATCCATGCATGCTTACCTATTCACTCTATATTAATGTGTTATAATGATCATTAAGTTATCTATATACCAAAACATATTAATTGAATATAGCAACCACCCTAAATGCTGTTTTGTTTCTATAACATCATTTAACGAGAGGCCGATCACGATTGGCAGATGTTTAACCCATACCTTGGCGATAGTGATCAGCTATTTTCAGTTCTGACACGAAAATCCATAAGCCATAACTCTGTTTAAAATATATAAAAAATGGATCAAACCCAAATTCGAAATCTATCTGTATTTTGGGCTGAGAAATTCACATACAAAATTTACATACATCTCAATAAAATGAGATATATCAGATGAAAGGTATTTCTGCTAAGTATAAGGAATGTTGAGAATTAAGGGTTCATTTTAACCACAAAAATCCATACAAGTGAAAGGGATATAATAGGAGAATGATGTATGAAAAATATACAAAAGCATAAAATTGATGACAAGGGTTAACAATTTTAACTCAATAAAATTAGGTACAGGTATGTCACTGGAACACTGCATTGATATCCTAAACCAGAGAGCTGTATGGAAATACAATAAACAACAGATGGTTCTCTGTCCAATTACACCTTCCACTGACAATATGATAGCTAAAAATAACTCTAATTTCCAATAATACAAGTTAATCTATTCTCTCTCTCAGTGCTAACTGATATCACGGGGGGGGGGGGGGGGGGGGGGGGGGGGGTTAGCTGCTATGGTTCTACATGCTAAGCATAAAAATATCGAATCTGTTCAATCCTTAGTTAAAAAGGGCCATAACTCTGGTATAAAAAACAGGATCTAACCCATATTCAAACTTGACCTGTATTTTGAGTTGAGAAACTCACATACCAAATTTGGTTCCTATCAGACAATAACTGGTTGAGCTATCGAAGCATGGATGAATTCTATATCAAAGGGCCATAACTCCATTAAAAATAATCTGATCAAACCCATATTCGAACTCGAATTGTATTTTAGATAGAGAAACTCACAGGGGGGGGGGGGGGGGGGGGGGGGGGGGGGGGGGGGGGGGGGGGGGGGGGGGGGGGTTAGCTGCTATGGTTCTACATGCTAAGCATAAAAATATCGAATCTGTTCAATCCTTAGTTAAAAAGGGCCATAACTCTGGTATAAAAAACAGGATCTAACCCATATTCAAACTTGACCTGTATTTTGAGTTGAGAAACTCACATACCAAATTTGGTTCCTATCAGACAATAACTGGTTGAGCTATCGAAGCATGGATGAATTCTATATCAAAGGGCCATAACTCCATTAAAAATAATCTGATCAAACCCATATTCGAACTCGAATTGTATTTTAGATAGAGAAACTCACATACCAAATTTGGTTCTCATGAGATAATATTTTTTTTAGTTATTGTAGCATCCATGAATTCAGTCGAAAGAGGGCCATAACTCCGTAAAAAGAACTCGGATCAAACCCATATTCGAACTCGATCTGTATTTTGGGCTCTGAAACTCGCATACCAAATTTGGTTCCGATCAGATAAAAATTGTTTGAGTTATGACAGCATGCGTAAATTCGAAGTCGAAAAAGGGCCATAACTCCGTAAAAAAAACTCGGATCAAACCCATATTCGAACTCGATCTGTATTTGGTGCTGAGAAATTCATATACAAAATTTGGTTCCGATCAGATAGAAAATATTTCAGTTATCGCACCATGCGTAAAGTGTCTACAGACAGACAGACAGACGGACGGACGGACGGACGGATGGACTAACGACGAGTGGTCAATCCGGGCAACGACACTATGTTTACCATACTATGGTATGGGTAAACATAAAAAGGATAAAACAACGTCAAGTTACAGGCCCTATGAATGGTCTTTTTTTTAAAGAATTGTGGGAAATCGCCATTTTTTATTATAGAATTGTGGGTAAACGATAGCGAAAACAGTATTAGACAACACCAAGCCTTAATTAATGTTTTAATGACAATCGGTTGTTGCACATAAAAGTTATTACATTAGATATATATTGACATTGATGCAATAACGCTGGTGCCTGGTGTGGGAAATGAAACCTTTGCCATTGCATGTGTCAAGTATTAGAATCTATGAATTCTTAGTTGTCTCTCCCCGTTGACACTCTCTATTACTGAAACAAAAATATCATTAACAGAATGTCCAGTCCCATTAAAATGCTGGCTTTTCTGGATGCAGTCATATGTCCTGGGAGTGTTCGGCCTCTCCGATATATACAGTAATGCTCTAAATAATCGACTCCTTAACCACAGCAGAATTATGGGTAATTTTTCAGGATTTAGTCGGAAATATGGCTTGTTGCTATTCATCGGAAAGCTCTTAGTATAGAAAGGGTTAATTTATTTTGATGTACCTCTATGTGATGACCCAAGTTCATTCTTGGCTGCCAGCATTTCAGCTAGAAACTTCAGGATCTGATGTGTTCCGCGCCTCGTTATCTCCGTGGGAGGAAACTCTAGCGGATTGTTGTTGATGTTCAACCCATGCAGTGACTTTATCAACCCTGAAATTCAGTATGTATATTTACAGAAGCAAGTGTAATTTTGAGACAGTGCAAATTATTTTGGTACTGTGCCATATCTGTGATATATATGTATCTTTATATTTTGACCAGTAATCTAGCAGCATAAATTTGAACAAGAAGAGCAGACTTCAGAATTGTAGAATTACAATTAACAGCTATAGACATTTACCTGAACTACCTTTCTACTCACAGTGTTCATAACTTCAACAAACAAAATTGAAGATACTATAACATCAGTGGAAGGAGTAATTAGAAATATCAAGTTAATTTTTTAAAGAAAAAACAAAGCTTGATATTTGGTGCTTATTTTACTAAATACTCAATTGATGAGTAATTCCCTTAGGAGATATCAGATAATAAGTTAGGCCGTTTGTTGAATTTATTTCCCTCAGATAAATAGAGATCCTTCTTCACTTTATCTGCTCACCTGTCTGTTGTCAGTTTATGTTTCCTGAACATCCCTGCAGATGAATAATAGACCAATCCAAATTCCAATGTACACTTTTAAATGTATAACTCATTCAGTAAAGAAAGGGTTAAACGTGGTGTATCTCATACAGTAATTCCTTAAATAATCAACTCCTGAACGCAGTGTAAAAGTCTTGATTGAATGTAAATGGTATTTATACAGGGCCCATACACTGTTTTCAGGGTTGTATTTTTTATGACTTCAATGCCATGTGGCTTTAAATACAATTTTAAGAGACATTTGTGTTAACACATATTTGAATTAAAAATATATTAAAAAGAGAAATTATGGGTAACTTTTCAGGATTTAGTCGGAAATATGGCTTGTTGCCATTCATCGGAAAGCTCTCAGTGAGAGCTTTCCGATAAATGGCAACAAGCCATATTTCTGATTAAATCCTGTAAAGTTAACCATAATTTTGCTGCACTGTGGTTAAGGAGTCGATTATTTAGGGCATTACTGTACCTGAACTTTCTCCAATTCTGCATTGATTTAGGGTTATAAAACAATAATTTTTAGTCAGAGAGACCAGTCATCATGGGGAATCTTTTTTTAAAAAGAAAATGTCACAATGGTAAGTACTTTTTGAACATTACACTGTTCAGAGCTGTGAAGTATATAAGCTTTTAATTCAAAATCTCTTTTTAATATATTTTTAATTCAAATATGTGTTAACACAAATGTCTCTTAAAATTGTATTTAAAGCCACATGGCAGTTTGTGCTCCAAAATACACCTAATAAACTTCGCTTAGTACCTGAACTACCTTTCTACGAGCATTATATGTCACAGAAAGATGTATTGAAGTCATAAAAAATACAACCCTGAAAACAGTGTATGGGCCCTGTATAAATACCATTTACATTCATAGTAATTCTGGATTCAGAAACAGGATGTGCAGAAAAGGTATATTGCATTATCTTAACATTCATCTATTAAAAAACTTGATGTGCACACTGCTTTCTCGTCATTTTAATAATCAAGATTATTATAACACCGGCACAAACATGTATATCGACGATTATGTTCAGAAATCTGCCACGTAGGTATGTTTTAAGATACCGCTTATCAAATATGTATAGGTTTGAATGAGCCATGTTCATTCAAGGAAAAGTAATTCAAAAGTAATTTCAAACCAGCTTCGTAGAAAATGTTGGTAGAAAAGGTGCCAGATATGGAGGGAATTTTTAAAACTTACTAACCTAATTCTAATGGCAGACTGCGTAACTGGTTTCCTTCCAGCAACAGATTGCGGAGGTTCTGGTGCCTCCCTGTAAATGCACATGGTAATCGACACAGCTGATTTCTTCGCAGGTCCAGCCACTTCAAGTTCGGTAGTCGATCAAAGAAATCATCTGGCAAATAAACCAGTTCATTTCCTTCAAGATAAAGGTACTGAAAAAGAAAGCAGATATTAACCCTTTTATTACTAAATACTAATTGACGAGTAGTTAGTTGCCTTGGGAAATATTCAGATAATAAGTTCAACAAACTGTCATTTGTTGAACTTATTACTGAGCATTTTCCTCCAATAAATAGAACTTCTTACAACAGTTGTATTTATAGCTGTCATCTGCTTAATTTAGGTGAAGACATCTCCAGATTAATAATAGACAAGATGTTCCAATGTATCAATAACATGATTTTTGAGGGCGTTATGGTTTATTATTGGCCCTCCAGGAATGATTAACAGCCCGAGGGCCTATTAGAGGCCAGAGACGAAGTCGAGGGCCACTAATAGGCCTGAGGGCTGTTAATCATTCCTGGAGGGCCGTTAATAAACCATGACGCCAGACAAAATCATGTTCTTACTATTATTACCACTCACACATACTGATTTTTAAGGCCAAAAGTTGAATGGAAGCAAAAATTTACCATTTTTGTTCAATTTCACATAGGATACATATATTCGAGGTGGAGTCCAAAACCATTTTCCCCAAATCGGATTCGGGCCGCGGACGTTAATGAAAATTTATTTCATTAACGCCTGCGGCCCGCTTCCGGTTATCTCACCTCAGTAATTATGGCGTTTTAATGCCCCGGAAAACTATGTTAATATTAGTGATGTTCCGATAAATCGGAATCGGCTGATAATAGCCCATCAGATATTAATCGTACCTCGCAGTTGAACATCGGCTTTTACTGATTGTCACAACAAACCTAAACGTTCTAGTATCTAAGTGCAATACGCACACTTTAATAAATGTACACAATACAACCGTAGTATTGAATGTAAAACGCAGTTGTAACAGCCTAAAAAGAAGCTATTGGCATCTTCCAAACAGTCTGATATGATTATATATAAGCATGGCAATACACCTGCCAGACATATCTGTGTAATATGAAGTTATTGGTTCAATAGCGTGGACACGACATAGATTCCAAGAAAGCTTTAAAGCTCCACTTTGAACATAGATGCGGTCTCGCGAAACAAAAATTGAGTAGGCAGAACTATAAAAGCTGCCCAGTTGTTAAAGACAAAAAGTGTGACCAATGGGAATTTGGGAAATCTCAGACAAATATGACAGCAATTATTATCCATCAATCTAAATTTAATAAATAATCATCGCCATTCCATACACTGTCGCAACTTACAAGTATTCAATCAAGACTTTTACACTGCGTTCAAGTGTTTCCCCACACGGTCATAATGTTACTCTGAGTCTACAACTACCGGTATACATCAAAGGCAGCGCACAACTGATGTCGGCGAAAATATCTTTGCGACAGTGTGTATACATTTCTTTGATGTATTTATTTAGCTTTGAAACTATACCCAGATAGGGAGTGCAATGAATATATATAGGTCCATTATGGGAACAAAGACACAATATATATAAACATCGGAATCGGAAATCGGCCGATTGTGCATCCAGTTATCTGAAATCGGTCCGATGGGCTTTTTCATTATCGGAACATCACTATAACAATAACATGATTTTTGAGGGCGTTATGGTTTATTAACGGCCCGACTGGAATGATTAACAGCCCAAGGGCATATTAGCGGCCCGAGACGAAGTCGAGGGACGCTAATAGGCCCGAGGGCTGTTAATCATTTCAGAGGGCCGTTAATAAACCATAATGCCCGATGAAATCATGTTATTACTATTATTACCACAGTTTTGGACATTTGACCCATTTGAGGATTCAGTGGAATAATGAAGTAGATTAAGAGAGAAATATTTTCAAGAACATTTAAATTTAATATCATTTGACTTGTCTGAAGTTGTCAGCCGACACGGAGTCTCGAAAATAGGAGAGGGAAAAACCAGCATTGAAGACGAGTAACAAACAATGAGAGGTTGACAGATAAAATTATTAGTGCATACTTACGCTCGGTACAATAATTCAATCATATAGCGTGAATTCCAATCATAAAACCACTATAGTGTCGGGAAAATCTGATACATCTTCCCATTATTTTCTTGAAATAAACACGCCAGAACGGAAGTTGAAGGGACGTAACTCGCGCGATAATAAACGAGATCTAGTTTGCGGGCTGCGGGCCGATAATGAACTAGGCTTCTCATTATCGGCCCGCGGCCCGCTGTTTTGGTAACAATACGCTATTTGGAACGCCCCGAAAAACATTGTCAATGGCCTAGAGAACGCCCTATAAAGTGGTAATAATAGTTAATATATACTAGAGAACGTCCGGTAAAGTGGTAATAATAATTAACATGACACTGCCGGGTATTATGGTGTTTTATCATCTCCAGAAGTGATTAACAGCCATTTATATAAATGATTACCGGTATCTGTTGTGAATAAATTATAGTTTAATTCGCGAAAGATTGTTTGGTTGTCATATTTGCACATACAGAAGTCTTGTGACTTTGGCCAAGATTTTCACATTCAAATGTTATGCGACCATTAACTGACCATAAATTAATTGTTCAAATCTATAACGTAAATAATTTTTTGGCTTATGTGTTGTTTTCAATAGAATGTGATTGCAGCAGCTTGGATTTTGCACAGAATAACAAACTAACACGCCAATCGCTTTTATACATATCTGTACAAGTATTGAAGTAACAAACTTTTTTTTTTACAAAAGATGAGTAAGCTCAGTAACGCGAAGTGAGGCTGTTATGCTAATTATGGGGTCGTTGTCGTAATGTTTTGTACATAGATGCACACCGTGTGCAATTTCTGTATACATAAATGCACACCAGTCTCGCGTAATGTCACGTGGCAGGAGTCATTGTCGTAGTGTTTTCTACATAAATGCACACGTGCATGATGATATTTTTTTGTAAGTTCATTTTCTTCCATTCATCGATCAAACAACCATGCATGCAACGGGTTCTTTCGGTACCTGTTTAATACTAAGAACAATATGCGACCGATGCATTCATGGATTCAATTGCAATTTCGTCATTGTGATAAAAGAATGCCTTTAGTTTAAGTTTAATAGGCTTTAATTATCAGAACTTCGGAAGAAAAACAGTTTAATATGAATTAATTGAAGCAGACAGCAATTATTTACGGCAACGTTTCAATCTCACGCCAGTTGAGACTAGTGTGCATTTATGTATACATAAATGCACACTGTTTTAATTTATGTATAAAATGTTACGACAACGACCCCATTAGGCTAGCGGCTGTGATGTCATGATCTAAATATATATGGGCACTCTGTAATTTGCGGAAGTTTTGTATCACGCGATGTGATATCGTTGTTTCACTCTGAGCTTAATTGAGAAATGAGAGGTGTTTTATCTCACCATGGTTGATATACTAAATATATTAAGTTAACGGACTGATCATTTGACTGTTGAGGGTTTCCTTTCCCCTTAATTTGAAAGACGACACTGACGCTAATGGGGTCGTTGTCGTAATGTTTTATACATAGATGCACACCGTGTGCATTTATGTATATACATAAATGCACACCAGTCTCGCGTAGTGTCATGTGACAGGGGTCATTGTCGTAGTGTTTTCTACATAAATGCACACGTTTTGATATTTTTTGTAAGTTTATTTTCTTCCGTTCATCGACCAAACAACCATGCAGTTCTTTCCGTCCCTGTTTATTACTAAGAAAATATGCGACCGATGACCAATCTTATTGCAGTTTCGATAATTGATATAAAAGAATGCCTTTATCAGAACTTCGGAAGAAAAATAGTTATGAATTGAAGCAGACGGCAATTATTTACGGTAACGTTTCAATCTCGCGCCTACTGAGACTGGTGTGCATTTATGTACATAAATGCACACGGTGCACACGTGACACGGTGTGCATTTATGTATAAAACGTTACGACAACGACCCCATTACTCATTAGCGACACTGACACTAGTGACAGTGAATAATTCAGCACCTCTAATGTTGTAAGTTCCAGCAATTCTTCTGGTATCTGGAGAAGACATTTACTGCTGAGATCGATCGATGTCACTCCGAGAGCAGAAGTTTGTCTAATTGCATCAATTATAATTTCTTCGTCTTTTTTGTTCTTCGCAAAACCGCGATCGCCAATCGATCCTTCTAATGCGGACTCAACCCCCAGTCGTTCCAATTCGGCGTCGATTGAAACGGAGCCCACATAAGAATCATATCTCTCATATGGCCCATATGGTTCAGCGACATCAATACTCATATTTTCTCGTATTTGAGTTGCATGAGATGCCGCATAATATCACAAAAACGCCTCGGTTCACCTCATAGTTTTGTCGCAAAATCAAAACAAATATGTCTGATTATACAATCCAATCACTATGGATTCGGAGTGCACATGACCGTCACGTGACCATAATATTTATAAACCACTGATAAAAACACGTGGTGTTTGGTTTTTCTCTGCAGTTGCGTTGAATCGATCTTGCCAGCAGCATCGGGATAATGTTCGCGTCGATAATCTAGATAAACGACAGAATTGTGTCCGGTGACATCAAGTTTTTCTCTTCTATTGCCGTTCGATTAACATTCAATCTCATCATTGCGTGCTCTTTCACTCCGAGCGGAAATTAAGTTATCTGGTTTATAAGATTTGTGCATGCTGCCAAACCCAACATCATTTGTATTTGCCTCTCTGTTGCGATCAATGTCATTTATGGTCGAGGCCAAAGTGCTCGCGACTTGTGCATGTGATCTTTAAGGATATATCTTGTGAGTGAAATCCAAGGATTAAAATATTCGTCGGGAAGCTACATGTATGGTATGCAATAAACTTAAGTTGCAGCATTATATGCGTGTCAACATAGTCGAATATGGTGTTCGAGCATAAATATGCAAGATATATAGCTTGCAAGTCTGTCCTTGGTATTGCGACAACTTAGTCACTCTCTATAGCCTGAGACGGTTGAGAACCATCGCAAAAAACTGTTGTTTATTCAAATTTCACTCTTCAATAAATAATGTGCAAGAACTGCGCTGCATTTTATGACACAAACTCATCAAGTTAATAAAGGCGGACGATCTGTTCGCGTTCAGAAGACATCCATACTCTGAGTTCCAGCTTCAAGATAGGTTGCACAATGGGTGCCAGTCACTCTGGCAGTCGTAAAGAAATCTGTTTGGATGGTGAAGGTATGTACAAATGCAATTAATACATGAATTAATATCTCATGCATGGACGTTTACTGCATCATAATTTAATGAGAAACAATTAGCATCCAATCATTTTGATCTGCTGTGCGATTTTCATTCTTATAGAGCCAATTATTTTTTATATATATTTATGGTCGCGATTTCTCATCAGTCACTATGTATAAATTACGATTTCGCTCGCACCTCTTATGCAACAGCAATTAGCAACTTAATATATGGGGTCGAAAGTACAATATGAACCCATGTTTATAATTTTAAGCATACATCGACTACTTTCAAAAGAGGCAGTAAATTTTTATCAGGTTTTGAATCGACTCGGAGCGTGACGACGAAGAGGATTATGAAGAATATTTATAAAAAAAATTACAGCTGTACAATTAAAATTGTAATTCAAGTTGAATATCTGTCGCCGAACAAGCATTCTGATTGGCCGGGAGCTGCTAACTTTAGATTTAGATTCACTAAGCATCGGTCGTTGAAGCGTGCACATTTTTGAATGGAGCACGGTGTTATTGCCACCGCGCTTAAAACACGTCACCGCACTGCCTTAGAGTTCTTCCCCTTTCATTGAAAAAGTTTGATTTCTGTTGCATTCTGGTTGCCAGAAGGGGAGGGGGGGGGGCTTCAGCAGTTTTCTATTTCTCTTTGGGCATCTTCTGAGATACAGATGTTTCAAATAGTTATGAATTATAGTATTTTAATCATATTTTATGGCATAGATTGTTATTAGAACCGTATATCAAGTCACTAAAAAAAAATAATCGGAGACTCGAAAATTAAGTGGGCCTTTAATGGTCGAATCCCCGAATATCCAACTCAATAGAGTACATATCTCCTGAGTTAGTGTCCAATAGTAATGAAAATCAAGGGAGCCCACTTTGATTGTCTATTTCATTTGTTTTGGCTATATTGTAAAACCACCGTATACTGTACATGTAGATCCCACTTCCGGAAAAATAGGGCTACCAGGAAATTGAGATTGTAAATAGAAATACTTGTGTCACCATGCGTGCATGCCCGAGAAACCCATTGTTTAAAGATTTCGGCATTTCGTGATGGCGATGTATTTGTAAATCCAAAATAGAAGCATTATGCATGGCAGATAACAGCTAGAAGCCGAAAAGTGATCAGCCTTAATTATTGTGGGCAGTTTTATTGCATTGCTATTTCAAAACTTCATCGAAAAAGATATAAATAGAGTTATCAAATGACATGGCGCTGAATAACAGTGACTCAAGGCATGTGTTTTCAATTGTATTGACCGGACAGATCTTTTATTCTACAATGTTATTGACAAAAGGCTGAGTTTCGTGAAAGACTAGTTATTTTTCTGTTGTTTGACAAATACGATAACAGTGTAACACTTTCAGTAATGGTGAGCAGTATGCTCCTATTTATCGCAACATAAACGCACTTTACTCCGGTTGTAAAGTTAGGTTATCAGACATATAATTATCCAGATAATGGTATACGCGCATGCAGGTTGTGTGCTGCACATTAATGTCGTCTGAAACAAATTTTCAGACAAACCAAACGGCTCCGTGAACATGCATGCTATTGCTACGTTAAAGGCCCACTTAATTTTCGAACCCCCAGATTACATTATATAAATATATGCCATATTATATACCATTTGGAAGAGGAAGCTCCAAAATATTGTATTATCAACTTATCCGGTGTAATAAACTGTGGACATGTTGTTTTTATTGAGTTGCCAACGCATTTTATCATCAAGATTGAAGTAAAAATCAGTATTATTTTCAATGCAGGGGGAATAACTCTATATATTAAAGATAGGGTTCTTCCCCTTCCATTGAAAAGGTTTGAATTATGTTGCATTATGGGTGCCAGAGGGGGGGGAGTCATTCTAGGATTTCAGCAGTTTTCTATTTCTCTGTGGGCATCTTCTGAGACATAGATGTTTCAAATAGTGATGAGTTTTAGTATTTTAATCATATTTTATGGCATAGGTTATTATTATTAAAACCATATATCAAGTCACTATAAAAAAAATATAATCGGCGACTCGAAAATTAAGTGGGTCTTTAAGTGCCGCCTGAAACACACCATTTAATCGTGAATGCATGATTGGTACTCTAATTTTCTATCCATATACATTTCATATACTTTCAGTGTTTGGAGTGATAGCAATAATTATAAGTTACATTTCTTTAATTGGCATATATGTAAAGTTTATATGTCATGCACGTTTGGTTTAAAAATTTTGAACTGATCAAAAATCTGTAAGAAATCATGGGAAATTAGATTTTGCATGCTGTATCTATACAGTATACATATATAGGACCAGAACTAAGCATACATCTTTAAATTAATTCTTGTGAGAAGCAAACCAGACATATAGATAGCTCGAATGCGTTATCTTGCATTATGTTGCAGTCGTTTTCGACCAAGACATTAGTGTCAACATTTTTGTACAGAAAGTGAAAACAACCATTTCTATGTTATAAAAAGGGACGCTATTTACACATGTATTTGAATATATTGATTACCTTTACAGTAGATATATGAAGCTCTGATGTAATGCATGTGTACTAATTGTGATAACATTGGACTTTTTCACCTGTCACCATAACAATGTAAATGGTTATGTTCAAGATATATTCCGGTTTCAGACCTCGAGTTACAACAACAACATAGATCATTTAAGTTAACACAATGTTCCCTTTGTTTTACAGAAAAATATGGAAATATAATGTGACATATAAATACTGGATTTATAAATAATAAAAAAAAAATCGTCTGTGTTATTGAAAACTTCACAACATAATTATTTTTGACCTGGTTGACCCTTAAGACATCAAAGCTATATGCAAGCTATATATGTAATAAATGGATAAAAAAAATTATATCAAACACGATAGTGTCTTAGATCATTTCATGTGGCAAATGTGTTATTTTATATACTATATTATTTAAACATAAACCAGATCATGATTCATACGAAATTGAAAAATAACACCATGCATAAACAACTAAAGATTGACGTAGACGCGAGCGAATATGCAGAAAGTGTGGACTGGAAACGGGAACCGATTTTTTTTTTATTTTAAAGGTACTCAATCCGAATTAACGCTTGCAAATTACTATTTCCTTGGCTTCGGGGGTAAAAAATATTTGATTCGAGTCGAGAAACCCACCCATCAAAGCTATATAGGAGTGATCAGATATCGATGTTTGAAATCTATTATTTTAATTTTAAGTGGCCCAGTAAACTGCCGACGAGAAGAACTTGTTGTTGGCATCTGATGGTATGGGGACCGTCGAATCGGATTGAGTACCTTTAATATGTCCGATTTACAAAAGCCTTCGCCTCCGTTATTTGCCGAAATAGAAAGTAAATCACAACTAGTTCTAAAATGGGACTCGGACTGTCCATTGCTGATTGTCCACATAGAGCGTTTGAACACTGCACATCTTTGGTGTGTGTTTATGTCCTGGATCAGAACAACGTGTACATATCATTTATTTGCTCTTAGAATTATTTCGGTCATGGCCATACTTTTGACACTACAAACGAAATGGCACATCGTATCCACCACCCAACTCGAGTTGACGCTGCATGAGAACGGTTGAAGAGCAGATGGGTCATGCACATGTGTTTAATAATACATTTAACATCAATTCTTGTTGACATGAATATTTGTGACTCCATGCATGCGGAGTCAGCTCAGCCAATATCTCAAACTCAGAAGAATCAGCTACGGTACATGTATACCACGGGTTCTCAACATATAGCTCTGTTGATATTCAAGGACTTGAGATTAGTAACCAACACACGTGTTTGTACAAGATGATGATGTTAACTTGAGAAGATAGTCATGTTTAACTTTATTTGACCAAGTACTGAAGATATATCAGCCACATTGAGTCTTAACTAATCATCACTCATGTACGTTGAATATGTGTGTTGCGTTTTGTTTTGAATTAACATATAAAAGCAAATAATCTACAACTGGCCCACCAGCTTCGGAATACCCTTCGAATTATGGTCGGACCAAAGACTGCTAAATAGCTGTCCAAGCGGTAGCCCGTTTACCACTGCATATATATAGCCTCCCAAAACCTCTCCACAGTGCTGAACAGTACTAGATTCGAACAGTCAAAAAGATCAAGACGAAATTCAAAGATACGAAATACGTCAGAAACAGCATTCATATAAATAAGCAGAAAAAAAAACTGCAAACATCAGAAAAGCAATACGAGATATGACCGAAATGTAGTCGGTAAATATACGTGGCGAGGCTTGACTAGTCGATATATTGAGCCGAGTCAATTCAACCGCCCGTCTTAAAGCGATGCAGGACCTATAGTTGGACCATGATCTCACGTGTAGCGGCCGTCCTATAATAGTACCGACAGAACTCTTACACTATAGGAACGTGACTGTAGGGTCTATGATGTTCCAGTTGGCGGGAATTTTCAACCTGACACCACTATATAAGGTTGGAAAATTTCCAAATTATGGCCATTACAGACCAAAATGTTAACAAAAGGTAAATAATATGCCATTGTTGGTATAAAAACAACAAATTCCCCACTATGTGCTGCATGGTTACAAAATAAAAAAATTAGAACAATTTCAACTTACCGGTACATGTATATGTTGTGTAAAATTTCAACTAATGTTGTGTTATATAGGCATGAAATTTCCAGCTGTTGAAAATTATTACCAAAATGAGGGGTAGACACCCCAACACCCGCCCTGTCACCACGTCTCTGCATACATTACCCCCCACAGAAAGAATTCCGCGACAAATAGGGTGACATATTAGGGGATTCTTACCCCTCGCAGTGGGGCTGGTGTGCTGGACATATTTTACCGCGGGGTCCTATAGAAGACAAGTCCTATATAGTTGTCACAAAGAACTTGGTTACAATATGTGTATTGGCACCCGATGGACATCGAATAAATTATGTTTTATCATTGAGATTGCGTGGTAAAATCCGCATTTCTTGGTGTTTCCGACATCATGACGATTTTTTGTGTATTATATAGTGTTAGAATAATATACAACCATGCATGCAAGGTAACTTTCCGCCACCAGTTCATAGGTTTAAACTATGTGCTATATATACATATGTTCAGTGACGTGAAAAACGGGGGGGGGGCGGCGGAGTGTTTGGGATGTCTCACCCCCTAACTCTGGGCAAATATTTTAACAGATGGACATTTTATGCCCGACGCATTAGTATATAGATATGCTGAATTTGTTGCGATAGTTTGATTTGCAACCAGTATTTAGTATATACTTGTTTTTAGATCATAAGTAGAATATTTTCATACTTTCGGTAACTTTTTGTTGGACGAAAATGGCCATCAGTTGTGCAATTTGAACTGTATAGACGGTGTCAGCTGGAAATTTGCAACATTCGGAAAGCTGGGGGTATACCAGTTGGAAAATTCAGGTATATCCGACGCTGATGGGTACGAAGGCAATACAACTTTGTCTACAACACACCGGAGGCTGTGATCTCTGATGAAAGTCACATGCGCAATATATACACTATATAGGGATTCTTATATAGTCCCGAGAATTTACGGCACGGGACAGAAAACAATAATCTAATAGACCATGATTACAGGGCGAGTGGCGTATCTGCTCTCGATATGTACTATACCATGTCAATGGGGACCTCTGCGAGAATTCCATCAATGTCATCAAGATAAAGGAATCAAAGACGTTTATGTTCGGTATGCGTCCTCATAAGCTCGGCTGTGTTTTCAATCGATAAAAACTACCGGATATCCCAATACGAACACGAGTTATTATACACAGCTATGATATAGGTACGTGCATGCTTAATATTGTTTTATCGGTCCTCGGGTGGATCACGTTCAAGCCTGCAAATAGTGTGTCTGTCATTTTCAGTATGAGGTCACCAGAGGGTGAATTTAGTGATGCTATACCACACAGCGGGCTAGCATCACCAAATTCACCCTCTGGAGACCTCATTCTGCTTAGGTCTCATCTTCTGGGAAGTATCTATTGTATCAAATTAACATTGGTTTTAGTTACTTTTTCCCTTCTGGGAAGTTTCTATATCCCCTAATTTGAAGAAGATAAAATACATAATCGAGGTGCCCAATGGGTGAACATCACCAACTTCAACTGGGAACTTTATTCTGGTCCTATGTCTACCATAGCAGTTGATGGCATAAGCAGAATGAGGTCCACATAGGGTGAATTTAGTGATGCTAGCCCGCTTTGCGGGATAGCGTCACTAAATTCACATTCTGGGGACCTCATTCTGCAAATGACAGACACGCTATTTGCAGGCTTGATCACGTTTGGGTCGACAATGTCAGGTCTGTTTGTTCAGAGCAAACTTTAAATTATACGATCGCTGCACGAAGACGTGGTATGATGTACAAGGCCAGGAACCTATATATATATACGTCACTAATGCAATATCTAAACCATCGCTTCAGACGTTCCGATAGCTGCTATATGGATGCATGCCTGAAATTTATGTAGTGGTTGATCTAGATACATGTAGTTGTTGCAGAAGTTATTTTAATTACAAATGAAATGGATTATGCGCATTTTTACGAATATATATTAAAGGTACTTAATCCGATCACAGGGTCCCGATATCATCAAGATACAACAACAACATTTCTTCAAAATACGCTTAGTTATCAGAATGGATTAATTGCATCCAACAAAATAATGCTAACCTCTCAACTATGATATCACATTTACAAAAACGTGTTATTTATCAACATTTTGTTCAACGAAATATCACCGTATTATCACTTGAGTATTCACGAAATTTGGCCGTATCACCACTTGTTTTTAGAGTTATCCATCTTCATCCGCAATTTTGACCGAGACCATTCTTTTGACGGTGTGTTTCTGGGCCACAAACAATTGAAATAACAAACTTCAAAAATCGGTATCTGATCACTCTGAGTGTTGATGGGTGGTAGGTTCCTCGATTCAAATATTTTTTTCCCCGAAGCCAAAGAAATGGTAATTTAGGGGCGTTTAATCGGATTGAGTAGGACTGAGGTATGTTTGGTATTCAAAATCGGGGCACAATTCATACCTTTTTCCTTGTAAATTCTAGTTATAAAATGACAGTTTAGCGAGTACTGATTTTTGAATGTGCATTGTCAATTTCCACAGCTCATATTATTTAGTTGATATTTTTTATATATTTTGTTACTCACATAATTGTCATTTTTATATGAGATTGTCCGTATATATAGCGGGCGTAATGATAATAAAGATAAGATAAATTTGTTCGCGGAAATCTTCTGCATATATATGTATTCATAATTTTGGGGTTCGAACGAGACATGTCCTTTGATATAACTGTGTAGTTTCCGTGTTTCTAAACCATCTTCAATGAATGATTATTAATTGAGCCAGCCAATTATTTACGAAGGACCATTTACACACATAGCCGTATATACGGGCGCCCGAATTTCTTTTGGGGGGGGGGGGGGTGTGGGCTGAAATGTTTTTGCCCAAATTATTTTTACATGATTTTTTCATGGTTGTAACACAGTTTTTGTAGAATATGCAATTTGCCCGAAAATTGTCCGAATTTCGAGTTATTATAACGTTTTGTGGGCTGAAGCCTAGCTCCCAGCCCCTAGCTGGCCCGTATGGCTATGTTTACACAAAACGTGCGGATACAACTGTACTGTTACTGGTGTACTGTTACTGGCAGTACAGTATGTATACGATCTTAGAATGATGCAGTGGTGCCTTCATATATAATTCATTCGCCTCTATTCACCGGATTTTCACAAATTGGCAGCAGCCGTTTACTCTTAATTAGATTACCATTTACCACAAATTCCTTTGAGCATGTCTGTGTTGGATCATCTCCCAGTGGATGTAGAACTATGTAGAGTTCATTGAGGTTTTTTTTTATATAAATTGCTTGTATATAATCAACAAAATGAAACAATTTGCAGTTAAGTAAATGTGAATAGAGAGTTAAAGGTGCCCTGTCTAATCCCGACAGCCTTACCAATGTAGCGGACGCGGTGTAAATATAGAAGGTCGATTACTTCGCTGCACGAGAGGTCTAGATCTCTTTGTCACAGTCGTTAGACACTTTGTGTGATCACCGAAGTTAAATGCCCAATTAATTTTCGAGTCACCGATTTTTTGTTTACAGTACCTTGATATACGGTTATAAGAACAATATATGACATAAAATATGATAGTACTACAATTCATCACCTTTTTGAACGTCTGTCTCAGAAGGTGCCCATATAGTAATAGAATATAGGTGAATCATGGAAATATTTCCTCCGTTTCGCTCCCAGTATGGAACATAAGTCAAACTAAGATATAGAGTTATATCTCTTCCCTTGAAAATAATAGGCTTTGTTGTACAGACCAAATGAAACATAAGCACAGAAAACCCGGTAGTCTTCAACAATAAAAAAACATGTTCACAGTTTATTAACACCGGATAAGTTAATAATACAATGTTTCTGGAGTTTCATCTTTCAAATGATGGCATATATTTTATATAATGTGATATGGGGGTTCGAAAATTAAGTGGGCCTTTCGAGCTCGGTTAGTCCAAATTGGATGGGTGACCGGCTAGGGATTCCGGGTGCTGCCAACTTTCCACTCGACTCTCTCGTGTTGTTATACCACCACCAACAACTGTTACAAAAGCAACAACACAATTTATATGGAACTCATTTTCAAGAACGTTTCAATTAACCATTACCACATACACAAGATAAACGTCTGTCATTGCATATAATTATCTCACTTACAAAGTGTTTTAAAAGGTAGATTTCTAATAAACTAAATAAAAACTACAGTTGCATGTTGTAAAAATAGCCACATTGTCTGGCTCTTTAGCCTATTCTCTCTGACTCCAATTTAATATTTATACCCCAAATCTCTACAGAGAGTTCAGGGATACCCTATAAAGCTATAAACCAATTATTTTATCTCAATTCTCTTTCAGCAGTCCAAGTACAACAGCATATATTTGTATTGGTTTAACACTTTCATGACTGGAGCTTCCTACATTTTTGTGAAAACCCTGTGCCACTGCATTCTCGTACGTATGCAAGTCTCTCATAGGGCGCTTCGCATATATAAGAAAATTCATTGGCTTATAACGACATTTACCTTGATCTTGTAAGCCAGTGGTTTATCTTATATATGTGAGGCTCCTATATGGGATACTCGCATATATAAGAGAATGCACTGGCACAGGATATTTAATGCTGCACCAGTGCAGTTCCCGTAATGAAAGGGTTAAACAGCATTTAGTATCCTTCTATAATATTATGTGGACATTCAAATATATCATTACAATACATTAACAGTTTGAAGAAAATATCGAACACAGAGTATATATATGATCATATATAGACACTCTGTTACGGAACAATTGCATTGGTAGATACAGGCATTGTGTGTCCACATAATTGTTTAATTTGTCATTCTGTTTCATTGTGACTTTGTAATTGCACGTAGTTTTGGAGTATACATGGTGCGGTTATCAACCGAATTCGAATCGTCATTACGCCGTACCTTCGGAAATAGTAGATTTAGCAGTAGTTAAAGGAATATTCAAGCCTAATCATGGATACAATTGGTCATATACGTGGCTTAATTTATATGCGAGCTGCTACGAATTAGCGAGCCTCGCCATTATAACATGTTGGCAAATGAGCACAGACTCCCAACAGATACTCGTTTAGCGTATTAATGGTGGAGACAATTACAATAGTTCTGTAGTCCACTGTCCAAAGGGAACACCACACGTGGGCGTGAGATGTGATAATCAAAACATCACTGGATACATTAAAGTGACGTGAAACACCCCGGCAGGGTGATCAAATAGAAATGGAGAATAACATTGATCAAAGTAGTTATTGTTACTCATGTTATCTCCAAATTGACAACACACACATTCATTCTTATATATTCAGTAATACAGTGACTCTTGATGGCGAAATCATTTTCATTAGTTTATCGCCAATAGTTGCGTCCCGAATAAAGAAGTAAATATTTACAAATGAGTATAGTTCGGACGATGTTTTCTATGGAGTGGTACGGTCGATTTGCTTGAGATTTTCGGCGATGTTAGTAGAATGCTACGTTCCTCCAGTTGACAAACCTCAGGAATACTAACTTGTCAGTTTCACACACCCGAACAAGTCCATAATATGCCTTTACGATGGAGATGCACGTTTTGCATAAATTCAGCCAAATATGGCAGATATTTTCAACAAACAATTTCTCTGGATCTATCTGGCGAAAAATCTTGAATTTTCCATATCATCACCTTCATTGTTTGCAGAAGCTGATCAATTATTAAGAGGTGACAAAAACAATGGAATTTAATACATTTGAGAGGTTGAAAATATTATTTTCTTTGTTGTCCCTTTCGGTACCAAGAACTGCTATAATAATTAATAATTTCACACAACACTCCAATCACCAAACAGCTTATTGTCTTGGCGCCATAGGAGGAGGCTTCATTTGTATCATTATGTGGAGTTAGATTTTTAATTGCATAATATAGTGTCATACCCCATATATTATAAGGATGAATAAAGCAGTCACAAATATTCCAACCCAATGAAAACAAATGTTGATAAGCAGAACACAATCAACTGGAAATTAGGCCACATTGTTAAGAGATATGGTGGTCAGCTTTAACTTGGTTATGAAGCCATGACCCGGAACTCATCTCAGCCCAATTTTTCATTGAACAACATGAATGACATGATCATTCTCAAATATTGAACATTATTTGTGGGTAGTTGTCTTTCTACGTGAAAATAATCATAAAATTTCATGAATCAAGAAAAATGAAGTCTCCTCTCATGATCTTCAGATATGATATCATGGATATATGGACTGCACTTTTGAAACAAATCTAATTTACAGAAGTTCTTGGTACCTGAAATCGGTGAAATTTTAAATATTTTCTATGCCATAAAAGTGAAGTAAATGAGAGTATAATAACCAATTGTTCGACGGTTCTTAAATATTGTATCACAATAATCACTTGTACCAAATTTCACAAATAAATTCCTGACAGATTTTGAGAAAACCATTTAGAAATACCAGGAAATTTTGGCCAAACGTGCATCTGACCCTTAAATTATGGCTGCGTGTCGACTTTTCTTGAAAAAAATATACAATCATGTGAGTCCATTTGGATCTTGAAGGTAGATGAAATTAACATAGTGTGATAAAAATTTCGTACATACATGCATGTGCTTATATATATGTAGGCGTAATATATTGTTGAAAAGTCGTTTAAATCGACACTTGGGTAAAATAAAACCTCTGACCAAATTATATTGATAAATACATGCAATATATACGTTGTATAATATTATGCAACATAACAAAACTTCAAGTTAATTTCACTTTTGAATTTTGTTCCTATCTGTTCGGTGGAAAACGTGAAAAAATAACCATGATGCATTATATATGCCAAACACCGACACCTGAAGTCGTTATATATGTGCTCGATATATTCGGCAATATATAAGTTTTCAAAGTTCCTTCTTACTTTTTATGATTTTTATTGAGAACAAAGATTAACACCATTGTAAGAGTAAGAGACCATTGTAGTATAGTCGTTGCGGTGGTTTTGGAGGGTGAACCGAGACAAAAATTGTTATAAAGCCACTTTTGGTGTCATCTTGACTGGGAATGTTTGGACAACAATATGTCTAAAATCCGCTTTGGGGAATTTTTGTTATAGTCATTTGAATACAGGGCGTTTCGTTATTATGCCACAAAATTTCGAATTGCAGATAAATACAAACAGTTTACTTGTGTTAGCTCGCAAACCACTTATGCGTGGCAAGTTCGCATTGATAATTGTCATATGATGATACGATAGCATGAACCACTACAGTGTAAGCCATATGTGCCCCCACTAATAAAGAGCGTTCAGTAGAATGCATGCGTGCGCACCACACATAAAGAGCGTTATACGAGCGTTGGAGGACAGCACCACAATAAGCCATGTGTGCGCCCCAGTAATAAAGAGCGTTATCATTGAACGCCATATTAACGCACTTCACTGTAGTTGTGCAAGCCACAGGTCGCATTTTTCAGTTATTTCTCATTTATCACTTCGATTTTATATCTCTAATTGTGAAATTAATAAAAGTAGCTTTTAGGAGTCGGACACACGGTTCCAGTTGAAACCTAACGATGACAACGTACGCAGGAGATTTGTGCTCACATGGGTTGTTTGTTTAATTTGATTATTACTTCATTGATTGTTCTCGTGTCATGTGTATTCTCGCTCTATTTCATTTTTCATTGTTGATAATGGCTGACAATCGTCCCGTCGGCGAGGAGCTTGACCCAACTGAAGACCTCTGTGTCATATGTGCTTTTGGTTTTGTTAATGATCCACCGGTAAAGGTGGGGTAAAAGGTATTGTGACTCCCATAAGGTTTTGTGGACAACAGGGGCGACCTAAGTTGAAACAATACCTCACCGAGCGCTGCCAGGTGACGCCTATCGACAAGGTGCTAGTGCATGCAGGTTGCCGGAGATTTTACCGACACAAACAGAAAGCCACAAGAGAATTTGGTGGTTTCAGACGCGAAAAGACTACGATCTGGTGCAACGCCAATCAATATAGCAGAAGACTGCTTAATATGTGGAGTTTCTACTGGCGTTGACGTTAGACACTCAGGTAGACCCACACCAATGAGCATAGTAGAGACCCTCCCTTTCAGGGACAATATCTTACCATGCTGTGCTCATAGACAGGATGCTTTAGCATATGGCATGGGGAAGCGCCTTCAATGGTGCATTGACTTGGTAGCAGCAGAGGCCGTTTACCACCACGGATGTCTGGCTCGATTCTTCCAAGGCAAGGATGTGAATCAACCCGAGAAAGGAAAAGTAGGTCGATGATCAGCTCAGGGTATGCAACATTGGTTCGGAAAGATGTGTACTTGGTTCGAGACAGAAGCTGGTGCTGAATTATACACCGTTAGTGAGTTACATTCCAGAATGGTTGAAACCGCAGGCTAGTCAGTGGTTTATACTATTTAATGTTTGAAAGGTAACTTAGAGGAATACTATGCAGAATTTATTTTCTTTGCTGGGGTTAAGGGACGGAAGGATGTCGTTTGTTTTCGAAATATGGGCAAATTCATTATAACTGAAAAATGGTATACATTGATAAAAAACAGGATTTAGATGCCGAAGCAAACATGATTGTCTTGACTGGAGCAAGAATAATAAAAGCACAAATAAGGGACCGGGCCGATTACAGTCGCGAATCGAACCAATCCAGTGACGCTATATCTAGTATTAGTCGGGGGCGAAATTTGATTCCGAGTCACATGCAACGCCTTTACCAAAGATTTTAATTCCGTCCAATGTCAAGCAGAATAGCATCGGTCATTCCATTGTGCAGGGCGCGCGTCCGTGTTTGGTTATAACACCAACGCTGTTTGGACTTGGCGTAGAAATGGACCATGTGTTTGGTTCCAAATGGCTAGTGAACGAGTTATCCCGGTTGGGATTCTGTTACCCACGATGAAGTTGAGAGGTACAAGCAATCCGTCATTCAGACCGAAACGCCCAGTCAAATACTAACTGACTATTCACCCGATGCCTTCGTTCATTGGGTGGCCGATAATGTCGACCACTACATAGCAACGCTGGATGGATGGTATGGGGATGGTTGCAATATCTGCACCCATGAATCAATCAGCACTGATCATGAAGTCGCGTGTGATCATGAGACAAAAGCGGTTGATGAGCTCGTGAAGGATAAAGACGTGTCCATCTCTCAATATGTTGATGTTATTGGCATTTGGCCACACCCTAACCCCCCCCCCCCCATCCGACCTCAGCACAGATATGCTGTGGCACTCAGCATGCTTTTTCAGTAAGAGTGAAAAACCTAGCGCGAACTGGTCAGGTTTCATGCAAAGTGCTTACTCGCTGCATGGACGACATTCTGCCCGCTGAGAAATAAGATGTTCTGTTCCTTCCCATCATCGATCTGAATCCGTCAGATGACGATTGCATTTATTCTACACTCATTTATGTTGAGGAACAGGCACGTATATTGAACACACACACGCCATGTATCACTTTCGACCAGCCGTTGTGGTTCAAGGCTGTACATATAATAAGTTCTAAGTCGGTGAACATAGTGTGTAGGCTCGGAGGATTTCACTGTAATGAGCTTCATGGGGAGTATCGGTTCGATGATGAAGGGGTCGGGTTTAGAAGAAGCTTTGGAGAAAGTGTACGGTCAGAACACAGTGACCCATATGATATCTGGAAAGGCAGTGTCGATGGCATTGCGTGGTCACTACCTAGTTGAGGCTGCGCTTTTCAATAAGTTGATAGCTGAAGTTGTTCCAGTTTAGAAAGACGGCAGTTCTGCGGACAATCAATCGATACGGTAACAAGATGACATAGCAGCCTCACACGTGCAACCGACTGATGTCCACGTTGTTGGTGAAAATACGATGGGCAAAATGCACCAGAGTGAAATGGAATAAATACGAAAAATGTGAAGAGATTGGAATTGGAGTTGTTCTTATATCAGCGGCTGCGGACTCAACTGAATTGTTGAAGCTCGAGCAATGTATCAATAGTTATAAATCACTGTTTGTCAAAGAATCCCTCACAGCAAAATTGTGGGTGCAGAATATGGATTATGTTCAAACCCTAAAGAACTTTATCCGTGCTGAGCGAACAGGGGATTGGAACCTGCATGTTGTAACATTGGGTAAGATGCTGATCCTCTTCGCAGCCACTAGTCATATAAATTACGCAAAGAGCTGCGACTATATCTCCAAATGATGCTAGAATTACCAGTGAAGCACCCTTGGGTACATCAGTGTATTGCGGAACATGGCTTCCATGTAGCCCATAGAAGTAGCATATTCTTGGCGGGGTTATCAACCGGTCTTATTATTGAACCAATACTGATGAGATATATCAGAGTCAGGGGGTTTAACTCGAGGTAGATGACTGACAGAAACGGTACGTTTGCAGTGGATACTCAGTATGCACAGATGTGCATAGATACACGATGCAATGACCGAGTTGACCAAAATGCGACATGGTACCAGCGAGCAGCACATTGGAATGGGAGAATCTAGGCGAAAGCGTGATTTCGATGAAATGGTTAGTTTACAAACCTGGTTTGGTGTGCACGAGCCGGCGATCTGGCAAAACATGTGCCGAAGTTCGGGTCATTGAAACAACAGAGAGCCACAATAACCAGAAAAAAATCCTCTCAAATGAGAGAAACAAAAGTCAGTTCATCAACTTGCTTGGGTGCCTCTTATCGGATGATGGGCATGCAGTCATAACAGCAGTGGAGACGCGGCTACTCTGATAGTTTATCATGCCCTAGAGTTTGCATCACATGGAAGAAACGTAAGAGTTATCGGGACGATACAGATCTGATTATTCTTTTGATCCATCACTGGAAATCCAAAATGGCCGACATATTTTTCCAATCCGATGCTTGGAAATCTGACAAAGGCAGTGCTCATCACTCATACAGGAGTCTAGTGCTAATCAGAAAAAAACATTGGAGAGGCCAGCATGCGGCTTTTCGTTGTAGTGTGTAGTGGTAAGAAAGAAGACTCACTAAATATATATACACTTCAGTATACGAAGTTTATGGATATGGTGTCTTCTAGCAAGACTGCGTTAGAGCCCCAAAAACTCCCACCAACAGAACGAGCGGCATACTATCACATGCAGTCTCAGAGTTCATCTCCAGGTGATGACTTGGAGAACACTGAATAACGACCTATTGAATGCTGAGAGATGGGGTTGGGAACGTCGTGGTGCGGATCTTGCCCCAGTCATGGCTGATCATAATGCAACCCCAGACGAATTGCTCAAGTTTGTACGGTGCAAGTGTAAGATGTCATAAAAAACCATGTGACACCAATGTGTGTACATGTCGCAAACATGGTCTGAAATGTGTTACCGCTTATGGAGATTGTCGTGGAGAGGGCTGCATGAATTTAGAAGAGGTTATGATAGATGGCGAGGATGAGGCATGAGTATATTGATATATTTGACACACAAGTGCCGAAATCATGAAGCATTTCTTATTCTGGTAACCACTGGCCGATTTCGATCAACAAAATAAACAAAGAAATAATTGTCATTTTGGTGGCCATCTTTTGACTCTATTGTCCACTTTCCGAATAGTATATATATATATATATATATATATATATATATATTTCACTGTATACCTTGCCGGCGGTTTGTGCGAGCGCGAATCAATATACACCCATGCAGTATACATATATACCGGGCGGACTCTCCCTGCATGTTTGTGAACACCGACATGCACGCGCTCTTTATAGATACTCAATCCGATCAGACCGTCCCCATACCATCAAGATACAACACCATCAACATTTCTTCAAAATACGCTTTAGTTATCATAATCTATTTATTGCAACAAAATAATGCTAACCACTGTCAACTATGGTATCAAATTTCCAAAAACTTGTTATTTATCAACATTTTGTTCAACAAAATATGGCCGTATTATCACTAAAGTATCACGAAATTTGACCGTATTACCACTTAATTTTAGAGTTATCCATCTTCATCCGCAATTTTGTCCGAGATCCTCCGTTTGACCACGTGTTTCTGGGTCACATCTCGAGAAGTAACAAACTTCAAAAATCGATATCTGATCGATCTGAGCTTTGATGGGTGGGTTCCTCGACTCGAATCAAATATTGTTTACCCCCGGAGCCAAAGAAATAGTAATTTAGGAGCGTCTGATCGGATTGAGTACCTTTAATTAAGTATTGAGTTACACTTAATAATTTAATTAAGAAAGAGTTAATTTAGTAACTTTGAGCATTAATAAGGTGCATATAATCAAAAGAATATACAGTATTTTGTTTGAATATATACATAAAACATCTCATTCGTGGCTCCGAGTCGCACGTGAAATTTCGATATTTATTTCCAGATACTCATAAGATATTTCGGTAGTCAAAAACTCTAGGTGTTCTCTTTTATTGCTTGTATCTTACACATGCGCTGCGGTGAAACCGGGGTCAACCAGGTTAAGTGGGAACTGGGAGCTCTGTAAGGTACACGTCGCATTATGTAAACATAAGGCCGTCCAGCGATTGCAAACCTGGTTCCAACCACAATAAGCGCCGATTTGGGATCCACCCGAGTGCAAGGTAATGCGATTCGTGTATCGGGGCAAGTTTGCTTCAAAGGAGTCGGTGGTTTCCATGTGCAGTATATAAAGTGATTTGGCGGTTGTACATATCGGTACTTCCCGTATACAAGCTATTGCGCTGGGAAGATTGATTTGAGTTCTTTAATATTGTCCACGGCATCGCGAAACCTCCCCTGAGTATATAGCTCTGGGAGTGTACGCTTTTGGTTTTTATGCGACCGGGAAAAGAACAAATTTGATCAGACGAGCCAGCTGTACGCAATTTTAAATTGCTGAAATTGGATCCTATAACGAACGGAGACTGACATCGATTTAGATAGTGGGAACTCAACACGCACAAGCAGAACGTTGTTACAGAATACGCACACGACAGAATTACATTATCGGTAAAGCCGTAGGAGTTTGGATTGAGGGTGATCTGCTGACTATTATCAGCTAAATACACCACTATACCATTACACAGGCCTACATTATACATCCACATGGAATCATTTCAAGTGCACCGCTGTCATACAACGTCTCGATGCGACATCCGTGCATAAATCATACTTGACAGAATGTGCGACCGACAGAATTGTTATATTGTTAAGATGGAAATGTCATGCCATGAAGTTTAACAATTTATATATAGGCAATTATCGATATACATCTGTTGGGATTAGATATATAGTTCTATACCTCTTCATTACCAGTGTCCAGAAAAAAATGTATCGCCCCAATAAGACAGGGGCATATTGACAAGAACAGTCTCTTAATTAGGCAGAATGTCTGGACTTCCTCAAGGGAATCAGCATGCCTGTAATTTGTTGGGAGTCAGCTAAATGGGAACTGTAATTACGTAATTCGGCCCGTAATTGGAACTATTCCGGACATACCCTTCGGTATGGTACAGTGGCAGCAACGAACTATATGTCTTAATCGTTAGTGCGGGTCGGAGTCAAACTTCAAATTACCAGATTCGCCAATCCCACCAAAAAAAAAAAAGACATTGGATTATAATAATTGTTTCCATGCTGATAACTTTTATTTCTTGAAATAAGATGCAGAACAGTTAATCTAAAAATATTCTCAAGTCTGAAATTTCCAATTTCTGCAGTGAGTAGTAGTCCATAATTAAGGATTTGACTATGACCAAGAGACATACATGTAAACTGAGATTATAATCTGAAAAAACACATGCACATGTACCAAGTCAAAAAAAAGTTATGAAGTTCATCTTGGCTATGGGACCCATGCAGAAAACTACACGATGGTGACAATTTATGTGCTATGTATTGCATTGTTTTCCGTAATTTTTACAGGCTCTGATATTTGTCGTTTCCTAAATGACCATCAATGCTAAACACCGGTATCTTTGTATCGTTTCGTTATGTCTGCTATTTTGCTCTGTAGAATGTTCAGCCAGTCATCATCCTTCCCCAGATCCCTGTAACTTGTGGGAAGGTTCAGAATACGGTCCGTATGTTCATTTGGTTCTGGTGTCAATCCTGCAAGTGTTACCGTCTCTGGGAATTTGGCAGGCGATGCTGTAGATATGCATAGCCTCCCAGTCCCACTTTCACATCTGAAGATAATAAAACATATGTAAAAAAAACGACAGTCAACGTTTATGCAGTGTCATATGATACTGTATTCATAACAAACAATTCGATCCAAATTCGACTTGAAATTGGCCTCGAAGAACCAATTAATGGTACTTGGTACATCGTTTGGTTATATATATTTTTAACAGTGTATGATGGTATGTATGAGCAACAAATTTAGAGTGAGCGAGAGAGAGAAAACTGATCCGTTGCAAAAAACAAAGAAAACAAAACAAAGAAAACAAAACTAACAACACCCCCAAACAATGTGTAAACCTTTCACACTTCACAGTTGGGTTTTGGCTTCGGATTAAAACGTTCACTGTCGGACCGGGTCTGTTAGCTGTCTGGGTTCCAATTCTGGAACGCAAACAAACTGCGAGAATTGTATGCACCCAGGTGACCGGGTGAATTAGCTTTTTAATCGTGATTGAACCAAACTATCAGTGTTAGCACATGCACCTGTTCGAGTTAACCGCGTTAAGTGATCAGAAACACATCGCTGGGATCATTGTATAAATTTCTGATCTGATCTGATCTGATTTCTGATATCAGTGCGATGTGCCAGGTGTCTACAAGACGGTGAGACTTAGTATTGCCCGGGAGAGCCCGGGTGCCCACCCCCATGGGCCCATGGACGCTATATTTCGACGTTATAAGTTAGCGGCATACTGTCTACGGGAAACCTGGAACATTTGGTTCGCTCACTCGTCTACGGCCGGTGTTATTAAACCCGAAAATTCCGATATTAGATACCTTTCGCGTCCTTACGATTACGAATACGGATAGCTATTGGTAGTCGTAAGTCTATCCGTGTGGCCAAAAAGTCCTTTCGCAAAACGACAACGGATAAGAGTTTTTACGAAGACGCACCATCAATATTTTGTACCATTTTTACAATTGACAGCCCGTGTTTGGTATACAGTCCTTTAAAACTTCAATTGTCTCATTTGCAACAATGCGATAATCATGACCTGTTTATTGTCAATAATACGACCAGTCACAACGTACGATCCGGGATTCTCGTGATATATTGTGGCAATATACAGATACACATGCCAGGTCACCTGTGGTGGAAATTCAGTTCGTTGTTATCATGGGTGGCCTGATAGACGCAAAACTGATGGGGGAAGAGGGATTCCTAGATTTGGATCTGACATCAACCACGCCAATATTTCAAGACCCTTCCAGTCTGCGATTTGATTTGAAGGCGATTTCGGTTTCACAGGCCTGTCACCTCTTTGGATTATGAAATGCGATGAGCACCATGCTGCGACGTTTTCGCTACCCAAATAGATACATTTTTTGGCAACTGGCTTCATTGTGTATTTCTAGCTTGACGATTTGTCCGAGACTTTGTGTTGTATGCAGCCAGCGAGGGCTATCCGTTGTGATTAGCGATCTTATTTCGCGGAAAGCTCGTGGCTCACGACGACGAGTACAGTGAATTGCCAATCTAAACAGCACACCGACGTCGTAGCTTGACGGTTTACATGATATGTATTGGCCAAGTCTCGTCGAACTGAGTAAAGTAATTCATTTCAGAAAATCAATTAGAAACCACGAAAATATCTCGCAGGACAACACATTTCGGATTTTCGTGGGGTGTGTATTCGATGGATGTCTTATAGTTGCAGTATGTAACTATTATGACCGCGTTAATTGCGTTCGATGTTTAGGTATGAACAATGGCTTGGTCATGCACACTTGAAGATTTTATGGCGGGAACCCAATTTTTTATCCGAATTTAGAAGCTTTTTGGTTTGGTGAATGAAAAACCTGCAGTAATAAGCTGTAGTTTTTTGTAATAATTTGAAGGATTAGTTGTTTTAACGGAATTCTGAGGCGGTGCATTCATGATGTAACCAATATATTTTATATTATAATTTATATTTATGGCTAATAATATGATCTTGGTGGCGTTACCATTTATGACTATGGTTTTCTTGTATTTTGATGCTGCGTGGTTTAGTGGAATATCACCTGAGTGTGCCATTTAAATATTGGCTCGCTCGTCGCGTCCGCTCAAAATCCGATAAAATACCGTTTTGACTGAAAGAGTCCGGAGATCCAGGGTGTCTCCGTAGACATTTTGACAGTACAGCTTGATGTCTTTTGATAGTGGAATACTTCGTGATTGTGAATTAGTCACATCCCAAAAAAATTATTCCAGCTTCGTATGTTGGAAAGTTGTACCGTATTCGGTAGCAATGACTTTGAATTCATGAAACGGTGCATGTGACTTATAGATTAAACATATTTACAAATGCATGGCATAGATCATAATGTAGATGCACCTTTCATGCGCCTCATTATGTAGATTCTTGTCGCACACCTAATATCATTCAAAAAATCGGAACCGTCGTTCTTCTCTTATGTCTTGGATGTATCTATATTTTAATTGTAACGGTCAGGATTTTCGGGGTGTGGCCAACTGGCTATTGTTCCAAAGGATTGCCAATACAAAGTAAATTATATGCACTTTCTCCTATCGAGTGTTCTGGATCATGTCAACTTTTTTCTATACAAAACGATAGGGTGTGAAACTCTTGTTCAGTATGTCCGCGAATGAAGGGATGCATGAACGGACGTATGTGAGATCGAAAACCCATTATATATATATATTGTTGGTTTGGAGCTCATATATACACACATATATCTAGACACATTGAACAAAGGGAACGTGTTTTGAAACGAACATGGTTCGACCTCGAACTTTGTTGACTGAAACATATGATTGGTCGGTGCAAGCCTGAATTTAGTGTGCCTGTCATTTGCAGAATGAGGTCCCCAGAGGACGAATTTAGTGACACTATCCCGCATAGGGGGCTAGCATCACCAAATTCTCCCTATGGTGACCTCGTTCTGCTAAGGCCCCATCTTCTCTGTATAGTTTCTTTAAAGGGAACGTTTTTTGAAACGAACAGAAATGAGAATTCCACATGGTTCGACCTCGAACTTTGTTGACTGAAACATATGATTGGTCGGTGCAAGCCTGAATTTAGTGTGCCTGTCATTTACAGAATGAGGTCCCCGAGGGTGGATTTAGTGACACTATCCCGTATAGGGGGCTAGTATCACTAAATTCGCCCTGTGGGGACCTCATTATGCTAAGGCCTCATCATCTCTGGATAGTTTCTTTATATTATCAAATTTCTATAGAACCTTCTTCACACTGTTTCTATTTCTTTTTTAGTTTAGTTTCTCTATATCCCCAAATTGACAGACGACACATTGCATACTCGAGGTTCCCAATGAGTGTACATCACAATATTCACCATTTTGGGAACTTCAATCTGGGTCTATGTCTCCCACAGCAGCTGAAGTCATGCAGAATGAGATCCCCATAGGGTGAATTTGGTTGTGCTATAGCTCGCTTTGTGGGATAGCGTCACTAAATTCACCCTCCTCTTGGCACCTCATAATGTCCTCATTATGCAAACGACAGGCACACTAAACCCAGGCTTGGGTTTTGTATTTCCTCAGTTGACCATATTTTCTTGTTCACGATTTCTAATCTCTGTTAAGACTGCATGCTTGTAATGATTTGCGTTATATATATATAATGATCATAATGAGCTTACGGATTTCGATAGTGATAGCTGACGGCCACGCTGGTATGTGGATCTAGAATATACTGGCTCTCTTTCCAACAACGCTTCATTGTCTGAATGATTTCGTCATCAGTTGCGACGTATGAAGAGACCACTTCTTTAATCTGCGAATGTCAAATTAACACTTTCTTTACTAACTGAATTCCCCATCAGTTGCGCTAATGGGGTCGTTGTAATGTTTTATACACAAATCCACACCAGTCTCAGTCGGCGCGAGATTGAAATGTTGCCATAAATAATTGCCGTCTGTTTCAATTCATAACTATTTTTCTTCCGAAGTTCTGATAAAGTCATTCTTTTATCACCATGACGAAAATGCAATAAAGTTTATCATCGATCGCATATTGTTCTTGGTATTAAACAGGGATCGAAGGTTGTTTGATCAATGAACGGAAGAAAATGAACTTACAAAAAACTATCAACATGTGTGCATTTATGTAGAAAACACTACGACAATGACACCTGCCACGCGACACTACGCCGCGAGACTAGTGTGCATTTATGTATACAGATGTGTGCATCTATGTATAAAACATTACGACAACGATCACATCAGCTTCAGTTACAATATTATACATTGGAATGATCCATTCTTCACCTGATGGATGTTCAGGTAATATAAGCAAACAGATAGAAGAAAAGATTGATTGGCGGACAATGTTCAGATAATGGTCGTTTGTTGAATTTATTATCGGAACATTTCAGATGGAACTATTCGTCAATGCGTATTTAGTATATAGAAAGGGTTTATTCGCATATTAGTCCGTGTATAACCTTAGAGTTTGTCTTCTTTGAAGAATATGCATTCCAATACGTGTATAGTTATGCCCCTTTACACAGAAATGGCGACAATGCAAAGCTCGATGAACTGTTTGGTGGGGCGAGCATAGAAAGATAAGATCAGTTTATTGACAAATTACACCCACACGGGGCCGATGTCACAACACAAATAACAATACATATATACAATAATTATACACAAATGTAATCATAATTTTATTTTTAAAAATGACACGAAGGGCGTAAAGGTTTCATTAACCTATACCAAACAAAGACTTGTGAGACCAATATTTCCACCGCCATCTGATGGTTTCATGTAGCTAAGATATAAATGGTTGATCCATATGCACGGATATAGATATGAAGGAAATTATCCAGAGACACTATATACTATGCTATCCTTTAGTAATATATGTGCCTTAATGGTAGCCACTATGGCCACATTTTGTGGACATGTGGAAAGTCTTCATTCAAGGAGTTTAGAAAATTGACTAATATATATATATAGATACGTTTAGTGTTATTACTTATTTGCCAGGGACCTGTGTATACAAGTACATATGTTGACACACTTAAATGGTTGCTGTGTCATTTCATTCACCCCGAGCAGAAATTTACATACCATTGGAAGTTTGGAACGAGTTGTTTAAATTATCTAAAGTGTACCTTTCTTTGTATAGAATCTGGGACGAGTATTCCTTTGTTTAGCTCGAATTCACGACACAGCTTGCGTATGGGTTCTGTGTCTCCATCCAGGAACAGATACCAGATCCTTTCCATGTTGTAGGGACACTGTAATGTAAATTTATTCATTTATTTTTGAATCCTTTCGACAACCGGATACCGATTGCATGCTTAGGTAGTTACTTGGTAGATCATGCCATGGATGTCTACTCTGGCTAACACCCGTAGAGATCATATTCCACCAGTATAAAACCTGTGAACTATTAGAACTTTTGACAGGGAACCTTATAAAGTCGAAAAAATAACGCAGGGAATATACATCTTAGTTATTACCTGTTCCTTAATAATGCACTTCGCTGTAGGTGAAGGTCCCAATGTTAAAAGATTCCCAAACTCTTTTAGGGATTAGCATTGTTTGTTATGGGAATTCGGTAGCTGTATCCAGGTGGTTGCCAAGGCAACCAGGGGACACTTCTGTCTTGGCGCGCTTCTGAATTTTGATTACTTTCATCTCAGATACACATATGTCGAATATGGCGCTTTTATCGTAAACTGCACAGTTTGCCCAAATATATGCACGAGACCGCTGTACTAAATGACAAAGTTTTATCTAATACAGTCTCATATTTTTGCTCTTGATAGATTGAAGTTATGGGTATATTTCCGAATATGTGCACGCGAAGACAATTACATGTATATCAGCTTTGAAATTACTGTGTATATAGCGGGTATTCTGGATTCAGGGGCGGTGTGGCACTATCGGATATAGCTTTCCATTATGCAATCGGTTATAGAGAACGTAAACTAATCTACCTGGATGTCCATGGACGGAGCCAAACTGGGCGTAACAGCTGCTGACAATGAAAAATCTCCCGATTTAACAGTTCGAGCAACAATGTCGTTGGGTGTAACCGTCGACACGAATTTGATAGGCAGACCCATTTTGCGTGCCAGCAGACCGGCTGAAATGAAGAACTATTTTAAAGACACATTATGGACTTGTTCGATTGCGTGAAATTGATAAGTTAGTATACCCGGGCACTATACCAACATGGGGAAATGCAGCATTCTACTAACATCGCCAAACATTTAGAAAAAATCGACCATAACACTCCATAGAAAACATCGTCTGAACTACTCTTAATTGTAAATATTTACATCTCGGTTCGGGACGCATGCAACAATCCGCAATAAACTAACACAAATAATCAATATATATAAATGACGGTGTGTGCTGGTGTGTGTGGTCAATTTGGATAAATATTCGTAAAAATAACAACTTTGAGCAAGATTATTCTCAATTTCTACTTGATCACTATATCGGCGTGTTTCACATCACTTTATTGTGTTACTTTGGAGAGACTACTCCCGAAGGCATCGAACAACATTTAATATAATGTGTTTAGCTTGGTGGTGCCTGTGGGGATATATTGGATTAGTCACGATATTGCACGCAGAATCTGCACAGCTACAGTTGCACATGCATGTGATTACCAACATTTCACATAAAGCCTTGTAACGCGATTAAAATAGATGCTTGTGAATATGATTATCGAAGGCACCGAACAACATTTAATTTAATGTGTTTAGCTTGGCACTTGTGGGATATATAACGATATTGCACAGCTATATTCCATGCAGAATCTATCTGCACAGCCACAGTTGCACATGTGATGACCAATATTTCACAGAAAGGATTGTAACGCATTTAAAATAGATGCTGGTGAATATGATTATCGAAGGCATCGAACAACATTTAATTTAATGTGTTTAACTTGGTACTTGTGGGATAATAGCAGAAAGCCTTGTAACGCGATTAAAATAGAAGCTGATGCATATGATTATCCACATCGTAAGCGATTTCTGGCTATCATTCTGACGCTAGCCGTATATATGTGGCTTTAATATGCATAACCCCACCCACTCCACCCTTATTATACATGTGTAACTGTCGACATGAATTTCACACATGCGGGTTCCTGGCACAACATACCCCCACCCCATGTATAGACATGACAATTGTGCCAGGCACCTGTGGAATTTCGCTTGTGAAATTGGTTCAATTTATTTCGCGCTCCGCGTGTATACTAATGTAGAGATTCTTGTTTCGCCTGGGCGCTGGGGTTTTTATTTATATAAATGGGAATTTTTGGGACGGATTTAAAAGTCGAACTGCGACCCGGAGGCCGAGTCCGGTAAAAGGTGTAGTTGGGGATTTCAATTTCGTTTATTGTCCTTTACATTATTATGTCAATAATGTTGTTTTTGGTTTGTGACAAGCTATGTCAATTACAAATAAAAGAAATGAAAAAGATAATTTGTAAGTCTTATAATTCAACTTTTATAGACATTTTTCGTTCTGCAGCCCACTGGGGGTTGTGGTCGGAGACGGCCGAGTCTATCGCCGGTTCGTTAATTGGGTGCTGGTTGTTATTGTTATTTTAACGGAATTCTGAGAGTTGGTCATTCGCGAAACCAATATATTTTATATTCTATAATTACAATCATGGGTATATAATATATGATCTTGAGCGCGTTACCATTTCTGACATTGGTTTTCTTGTTGATTGATGAGTAAAATTCTGTTGAACCTTGTGAATAATCATGCGCATATTATCTCTCTGTATTTCGTATATGCACACACTTCGTATTGGGCGTTTGCTTGGTCACTTGGATTTTGAGTATAAAGAGCCACAACTTTAAACCTTAACGATAAGGATCGATGGTATCATATTTCATCTGCCAATTTGAAGTGAGTACGACTATATTTGCCGCCAAATCAATGGCTATGTAGTCACGCACCAATGTTCATATAGCATCAAGAATAGTTTGCAAATAATTATATCCCCATCCCAAAAAGATGGGGGTATACTGGATTACATGCGTCCGTCCGTGCGTCCGGATGTACGTCCGCTCATATATCTCAACCATGGGGGATCACAGGTCCCCTAGTGCGACAACATTGCCATGAGTATATATACCTTAACAACGAACCAAAGACGGACGCTTTGGGTCGTATATAGACTATATCTGATTTTGTGACGTCACCAATTATTAACGAACCAAAGCCGGACGGTCGTATATAGACTATATATGATTTTGTGACGTCACCAATTATTATCTAATACGACACTGCGCCTTTGTCGCACAGTAGATCGGTGGGGTAAAGCATTAATGTCGTAATCTGAAATAAACATGTGCGTCTTTCAATGGCCGGCGTACCAAATTGAGGGGAGTTGTTTTTCAATGGCCGGCGTACCAAATTGAGGGGAGTTACTATCGGAATTATGCACAGTGAAGTTCATTCGTAGCCGTGGTTTACATTTTATTGAGAACATAATTATAACATTATGGATTGTCAAGTATTTGCAATGGAGTGGCCTATAAATGTCGCGTGCAATGGGAAAATCTCAATCACTCTGGCTGGGCTGGGGACAATACTGGAATCGAAATTCGTGATGCAAGCAAACGTTATTATATCGCGTTTAAATTATCATAATATTACCGAGTACATACGTGAATCTGATAATCCTCAGATATCCTTCTATTGTCATGAATCGACAAGAAACACATACTTATGAACAAAGCAGACGATACATTCAGGTTATCGCAAATTCGATCGATGGTGAAAGCTACATGATGACGTTGCCCGTCGAGTTTCGTTGAAATAGACATGATGACATTTTTATGAATGAAATGGACATGATGAAATGGACAAGCTTCTTAGTATAGTACACATCTCACTCGGATTGCGCACACATGCAGCGTCAATAGTATAATTACTCTAGTAGCTGAGGGCGTTTTGTATGCACTTTTATGTCCAGAGCAAAACTCTTCACGAATCCACTAATTGAAGGTACACGAACAATATTTGGTTGGTGACACATTTCCCATTGAGGGCGAAATGGGTCAAATGGCCACGCCCCTTTTTGCGCGAAGTACTACCACCCGCCGTGACTATATCTCCAGAACCGTTGGCCAAAGGGGGTCGTGTGACCACTCAAAATGTGCGGAATGGCCACAATATGGGGGGTCAGTAATACATTTTTATATCCAAAAGTCAATGGTTTTTAAGATAATTGCCCAAAACCAAAACAATTCCATTTTAAGGGCCCAATTTTGGGGTTCAGCACTTTTATCTCAAAGCTGAGCCCCCAATTCGAATTTTATTGATCTATATCCATCGGTGCCACATATAGGTATAATTTCTGTACCATTATCGGATGGGATTGACCTTCAAGGAGCTCTTGACCCTGAAAATCCACATTATGGGGGGTCAGTAATACATTTTCATATCCAAAAGTCAATGGTTTTTAAGATAATTGCCAAAAACCGATTTCAGCATGTTACGCACCACAAGTATACAATACCACCAAGGCCACAGCATATGTATGACACTTTTTAAAGAACTATCCGAATTCTCTGATCGACTTAAGAGCACAATTGACCACACACAATGGGATTAGCTGGAAATTGCTGCTGAGGATGTGTTGATCCCGACACACAACATGAGCTCTTCATGACTGAACATGCCTTGGAAACTGGTGTGCTTTACCAAAAATCAGGTAACAATTGTGCTCTAATCAACAGAAATATACAGATTGAACAAAACAGGTTTTCAAAATTTGTTATCAACATTTAACAGCTGATCTGATTTAAGTGACCAAGATATGAAACATGCTAAACACTTTTACTAAATGGAATGACCAGCTGTTTGCTTCATGCAGCAGCCACATGTTGCGATCCTAAAATGGGTATTGCACCTGGGCATAGTAAAAACATGTTGTAATCAGATGGGAGATGACCATATATACCAGTATATATTTCAGAAGTAATAAATTCTTACAAAAGGACACCTCATCTCACAAAAGTTTTAGGAAATGATGGAATGATCACTATTCAATCAAAATAGTAGAATGAGCCTTTGTCAGTCCCACATTAGTTTTGATTGGCCATGATAGTTGCATCACTTGCAGGTTGGAGAAGATGAGGGTCTATAATTTCACTAACACAATTCTTCATAATAGCTAATAGCCCTCATAACTTACCATTTTAAAGATATTTTCATTTTCAATACCACCTCAGGTTAAGTGGTCCTGCTAATTTTATATTATGCTGATGGGTACTGCTGGATTGATATGTTTGTAGGTCAAAGCAATTCTGTCAAGTACCATCATTTTACCTAAAGTTGGTTATTTTTGCATTGTTTGGCTAACCCGAGCAATTTGTGCAAACGTCAGTGTCTGTATGCAACATTCAAGAACATATATACTTCAAAATTTTATTGTGTACGCTGATGTTTGGTAAACAACAGGAATAGTCATCTCAATAATGGCCAGTTTGTAAAAACCAGCACCCATTATTAAAATATTTCACAATATACATGTTTTTTAATGTTTTCTACACATTGTGGCTTATCCTCGATTCGTTCAGATCGCTTTGCTCTACCTGAATATCATACCAAATGTATTAGCATCACCACTAAACTTGGGATGAATACTGCCAAATGAATATATTGTGATAAGGGCAGTGGAAAAATAATGGTTGAGTCTTTTCTAAATATAATTCTAGTAAAACCTACACAATACCGTCTTGGTCTGATAAGAATCAGAGTCATGTTTATTTAGGAGTATAGACATGAAGTCCACCAGTTTCATGAAAATTAAATGGGCTCTGCACTAGTAACATCTGGACTCCTGGGACCCATTAATATTGACAAATGCAACACAAATGAAAAATACATAGTAACTTTCCTCAAACATAGATTATAACCTGACAATCATTGTGTTTGAATCAGTGTACATATGTATATGTAGGCATGGCCATAGCATGTTTTTGAAATACTGCAGAGTGCAGACCATAAATTTCACTAGAATATACATGTAGTTACTGCATGTACATCACACACATAAGGCGACTGACACACATAAACGTACCTGCAGTGTTCACAATATTTGACATGTAAAGTATATATATATATCTCCTGTGCCTATAACATCAAACCAAACGGTTTACAGTACTTTTACTGACATTTTTGGAGTGGCACATATACATACATTTTGGAGTGGCACATATACATACATGTTACGCACCACCTTTAAAGTCAATTTAAAGGGACGAAATGAAAAATAAATTTGTGCAAGTATAATGGAGATCTATATTGCATTACAACATCCACAAATCTACAAAATCTACAACATCCACAAATCTACAAAAACATCTGACTATCATAGACATTGGTAATGTGATCATTTTTCCTTGATAAGTTGAAACATGAGGGAGGATTGCATAGCATGGCTACATGCAGAATGTAGATTTGTATGTATTTATATCTGCATATCAACTGATGCTTGTATTTTTCTTCTAACTCACTCCAGGCTAGCCATTATTTGTTCTAGAATAATGTACATGTTAGAGAAATTGTAGAACCTTTATACAAAATGGTGATGCAGCCAATCAAAATTGATGTGGGACTGATAAAGACACAACCTGCTCGACTACTGAATCATACTGATTGATCAAATTGTAGTAACTCAACGTTTACTAAACCTACTTGTGGGCTGAGTATAATTCAATTCAACATTAGAATACCATAAAAACACCCTGTTCTCCCATAAGTTTAAAGAAAATAACACATTGAACTCATTTACAAGTATATTGCTAATGTGATATATGTCATTCCATTTATAACCATTTTGGCAGCCATCTCACATCAAAGGCCATGAAATCTAGATAACAAAAGATGAACTACATTCAAATTATATCACCAGGTAACCTTTTTGTAGGAGTTTTAGGTTACTGATCAAATGTCTGTTTTTCATTCTACGACCAATATATTCCATCCAAAAACCTTATTTTCAGGGTCAAGAGCTCCTTGGAGGTCAATCTCATCCAATAATGGTACAGAAATTATACCTATATGTGGCACCGATGGATATAGATCAATAAAATTTGAATTGGGGGCTCAGCTTTGAGATAAAAGCGCTGAACCCCAAAATTGGGCCCTTAAAAATGGATTTGTTTTGGTTTTTGGCAATTATCTTAAAAACCATTGACTTTTGGATATGAAAATGTATTACTGACCCCCCATAATGTGGCCATTCTGCACATTTTGAGTGGTCACACGACCCCCTATGTCCAACGGTTCTGGAGATATAGTCACGGCGGGTGGTAGTACTTCGCGCAAAAAGGGGCGTGGCCATTTGACCCATTTCGCCCTCAATGGGAAATGTGTCACCAACCAAATATTGTTCGTGTACCTTCAATTAGTGGATTCGTGAAGAGTTTTGCTCTGGACATAAAAGTGCATACAAAACGCCCTCAGCTACTAGAGTAAATATAGTTAATTTCAGTAAAATACCCCCTCTAGACAACAACAAACAGTCTTGACTTTTGAATACTTTCAGTTTGATGTTGGTAGTTTATATTCTATACATGTAATAATTTGTTCAAAAGGAATGGCTTTTATAAGTTTTTTATTCAGGTTTTTAAGTCTGAGTCGGTGACTTCGTAGTCTGTTTGCATTGTGAATCTCTGATTTCTCACATGCCTTGATGTATGATATTATTGACCTGATTTATACACGAAATTGCTATATAACCCACTCTGTCGATGAACCCGTGTGCATGTATGGAGTGTTATATATCATAAGCACACCACGATATAAGACCTAAGTTAATCTTATTTGATGGGAATACGCATCTATGAAGTTATTTTTGGGATTAAAAAGACACAGATATATCCTAGCTTATGCATGTGTTTTAGCTGTGGTTCGTTAATTACGCTAGCGTATGGTCATATTATCTAATACGACACTGCTGTTTCGAATTTTTGCGAGCGCTTTTGTCGCACAGTACGTAGATCGGTGGGCTTAAAGGAATTAGTCTCTCAAAAAAATATTTTTTTTATCGTCATAATACTAATAATATATGTCTAACAGACCCATTTCGCCAAGAAAATTCAAAATCGAGCAGATAGTATTTATATTATTATGATATTAAAAAAATCGCGGAAATATCCGAAGTCAGTCAAGTGAGTGCGATCACATGACCACAACGCGGTCACATGACCGATCATCTGCATCGACGCTTACCGATGACAGCGGTGGGTGGAGCTTGAAATAATTCCGCCAATCGCGTAACGAGTTGATAAATTACGCTGGATAATTACCTAAGCCTTTACGATAAATAGCGATCACGGAATAAAACTGTTTGAACGTGCTGAATTATGAACTGGCTTTGGTAGAATGTGGATTATATAACGAATAATGATGGCTAAAATGCACTTTGATGCGATAAAAGTTATTTGAAATGAGATTAATTTATGCAGAAATGCATTGATCGAGCGAGCGAAATTTCGTGCGAAACTAAATTAAATGTTTCTGAAAGAATACAAGTTTGGCCATATACCGGTACTTCATTCTTCGTTGTATGGTACCAATTTCGGAAGCTAGTTTACACATTAGTGTCATCCAGTTGTGCGCTAAATGCGTACAATTAAATACAAATGGGTGTGATTAAAAAGGTGGTAGTTATTGTACTAGTACATGTATCATGATGGCTTAAATTCGTCATAATAATGTTCCTGTCTGTTTCTTCACACGAAACATTTTGTGTGGAGAAGTGTACGACTGTGAACAGCTTGCTAAAATCCTTCCAGTCAAGATCGATAAGTGAGTAAACAAAATAATTCACTCGAATACACAACAAACTGTTGAAACTACAATAATTATTAGTTAGGCTGCAGTTTGGCATAACGACATTTTTTTAATTGAAGGCTAGCCTGGCATTGTTTTTCAGTTTGTTGTTTGTTTTATTTTACGTTTTGATGTCACATATTGACTTTCTAGAGAGGATTTTTTTGAATTGTTAGCATAGAAAAACTCCAATAAAGAGAGTCCATGTTTTCGTCGTAGTGTAGACAATAAAGAGCGTTCTCAATTATGAACGTGCTCTATTTCGATATGTCATGGGTGATTTTGTATTGTGACAATTAAATATAAAGAGCGTCCATGCATGCTTCCGTCTCACAAAAGCGGTAGACAATAAAGAGCGTTATTAATTACGCACTGTGTTGTCTTTTTGGAGGTACTAAATAATGGATCGCTAGCCCGCTCACAACTGAACACACTACATCTACTAGCCATCTTGGAATATGTGGAGATGACAGATACTCGGGATATTTATATCGAAAGTAAAACAACAAACAAACACAAAACAAAGGCGCATAAATAGAGTTAACATTATTCAGCCCAGTGTTTATATAAATTTGGGCGCTTCTTATATATGTATGACCAGAGCGATAATGTTCGAATTCTTTCTATTCACTTTGTGGCATTTTAGAGTGCAAACAAGTTCGCGACTGACACTGATGAATAGTCACTGAGTGATTACAAATCACCGAATGAATACGCGAGACAATCAAAGCACTAATTACTGCCATCTGTTTACCAAAACAGACACGTGCCGGCATGTTAATTATTAATGGCTACAAAAACAACAACCATTCTAGGGGCTATTAATTACTTTATTCACAGAGTTATTGTCTTCTATTCCAGATAAACGACCAAAGCGTAACGTAATCTATACACCACACGCGCACATACGACTCCGCATTTTAGTATCGGCTGACTTACGATTACGTCCTCGTAGTCTGCATAAACTCCGGCTCCGAATCTGTGTTTTTAATTCGCTCCCCACAAGTACGTCACTCGTAGTTTAGTCACGGAAATCTCCGAATACCGGTGGTGGTATTATTTATTTATTTTACGGATTATTTATTACGCGATCGGAATGGGACTTGGATCATTTTAATCACAACAGGGAGGGCTTTCCGATTGCGTTTTGTATTTTCTAGAGCGAATAAGTCCTTTAAAGCATTAATGTCGTAATCTGAAATAAACGTGTGCGTCTTTCAATGGCCGGCGTTCCAAAATGAGGGGAGCTACTATCGGAATTATGCACAGTGAAGTTCATTCGTAGCCGCGGTTTACATTTTATTGAGAACATAATTATAACATATTATGGACTGTCAAATATTTGCAATGGAGTGGCCTAAAATATAAATGTCGGGTGCAATGGGAAAATCTCAATCACTCTGGCTGGACTGGGGACAATACTGGAATCGAAATCGAAATTCGTGATGCAAGCAAACGTTATTATATCGCGTTTAAATTATCATAATATTACAGAGTACATACGTGAATCTGATAATCCTCAGATATCCTTATATTTTCATGAATCGACAAGAAACACATACTTATGAACAAAGCAGAAGATACATTCAGGTTATCGCAATTTCGGTCAATGGTGAAAGCTACATGATGACGTTGCCCCTCGAGTTTCGTTGAAATCGACATGAAGACATTTTATGAATGAAATGAACATGATGAAATCGAGAAGCTTCTTGGTATAGTACACATCTCAATCGGATTGCGCACACAGCGTCAATAATATAATGGTTAATATCAATAAAATACTCCCCTCTAGACAACAATCAACAGTCTTGACTTTTGAATACTTTCAGTTTGATGTTGGTAGTTTATATTCTATAATAAATTTTTCAAAAGGAATGGCTTTTAAAAGCTTTTTATTTAGGTTTTAAGTCTGAGTCGGTGAGCTCGTAGTCTGTTTGCATTGTGAATCTCTTATTTCTCACATGCCTTGATGTATGATATGATTGACCTAATTTATACACGAAATTGCTATAGAACCCGCTCTGTCGATGAACCCTTGTGCATGTCTGGAGTGTAATATATCATAATCACACCACGATATAAGGACTATGGTGACATCGGTTACTTATTCCCAGTTCCTTATTCGGAAACATTTAATATTGACCAAATAAACGGTGCGGTAGGGTGGCCCAAACCAAACTATACTATAAAAACCGAAAACCGCACCCTCTAACCCGTGCGGTTGCCACAAGAAGTGGCCAAAATGGCAACCATATGCGTTTTGGTATTTATGAACCGATTTTGACTAAATAAATTGTGCGGTAGGGTGGCCCAAACCAAACTATACTATAAAAACCACCCTACCGCACCGTTTATTTGGTCAAAATCGGTTCATAAATACCAAAACGGCTATGGTTGCCATTTTCACCACCTCCTGTGGCTAGAGGGGAGCAGTTTTCGGTTTTTATAGTATAGTTTGGGGTGGGCAACCCTACCGCACCGTTTATTTGGTCAATATTTAATGTTTCCGAATAAGGAACTGGGAATAATTAACCGATGTCACCGAAGTGACATAAGGCCTAAGTTAATCTTATTTGATGGGAATACGCAGCTATAATTACACCCACTTCATTTTCTATAGTAAATTGCCGTTGAGTTTATCAAAGCTAATGTAATTATATCGGATAATTACATTAGGTCGAGATTTTATCAGTGCAACAAAAACGACCCAAAAGTACTTGCGCGCAATGATATTTGTAGTCCGTTGCATAGTAACTAAGGACGCTATTTTATTCGCACTAGCTTCGCAGTACACATTTTTTTTCACGAACGCTATGAAAGCTAATAAAAGAATAATAAATAACTATCCAAATGAAGACAATGACCCAATATAATAAACATTCCCAAGCTGTTTACAGAGTGTAAATTTGGTCGTATTTGCGACGTTTCGTTACGAAATGCATGACTAAACATACACAACTTTTTAGTTTTCGTTTCATTTATAATTTTATTTACATTTTCCCAGCAGGCACCACTTGTCATTTTGTAAGACCACAGGAGTGTGGAACTTGATTAATAATTGCATTAATTAGCCTAATTACAATTTTTTTGACCATAATGCTGGGCCAAAAAAAATCCTAATTAGCATAAGGCAGTTATTGATAAAGTTCCAAGCTCCTGTGGTAACTTAGGTAAGAGTATTAAATATGGTCATATTATAAAGGTATATATTCATGGTAGTGTTTTCGCACCAGGGGACCTGTGTGGGTGATCTAAATGAAATTTGGTGTACATGTTTGTCATCAAGAGGGCTTTCAAAAGAGGGTCCATTGACGTTGTTCACATTATCCGTTTAAGAGTTATCCATCTTTGTTTATCTGAATATGTTGTATTTCTGTCTGTCCGTCCGCTCATATATCTCAACCGTGGGCTATCGGATCTCGGTGAATTTGGTATGCAGGTTTGACATCAGGAGGGCTTTCAAAAGAGGGTTCATTGGCATTGTCCACATTTCCGCAAGACTTATCCCTCTTTGTTTATCTAAAAATGTTGGATTTCGGTCTGTACGTTTTTTGTAATTGTCAAGTAATTTATTCGCTCATTATATCTTTTTTCACAATTTGGTTTCCGACCTGCACCATATTTCAATTTTCACCATGGGGTTATCCCAGCACCCGTGGTGCAACCTCTTGTTGTTTCAGTATAGCGAGATGTCATTTAATTTGTGTATCATTCTTAACCCTTTGAACCCGTAACACCGATATTTAGGTGCAAACGAACCGTGACTATATCCCGTAACACCGATATTTCGGTGCAGCGACGACATGATTCGGTAGCAAATTTATATATAGTATAACGAGCATCTGACCCACTGGTTTATATTTAAATTGCCCCCACATATGTCAGCGGCGCCCATGGTGCGTATGGAATGGTTGACCGCTAGTATCGGGTAGAAATATATGCGCATGCGCATAGCATATAATCTACAAAAACATACGATATTTTAAGCGAACTATGCCGCTATATTTACGGCATATAATTTCGTGTTCCCCGTGTGTGTACAGAACAGACGTAATTTAGACACACAATTTCAGTTTAAATTACCCTCGTGTATATTAACCAGTGTTCTGCTACATATGGGGAAGGGTCTATCGCATATGAAGTTGATTTATTCGCACATGCGCAGACTAGCGCAATGATAAATAAATGGTTTATAACGTACGTATACACGACATACCCACTAATATATATATTTAAATTGGCCTATTGAAGTCAGCGCTGGCAAAGGTGTCTATATGGATTGGCTGCCCGCTAGAAATGGCTAGGAAAATATGCGCATGGGCGCAGACTATAATTCATTTTTAAAAATGCGTTTAAGTTAAATGTGGCGCTATATATGACATTTTGTTGCATGTTTCACATGTTAGTATAGTAGACACAATCTAGACAGCTTACTTGAACAATGGGGCCACGATATGTTACGGGAAATTACGTTGTTTCTGGTCTCTGTAATATCAGTCTCTGTTGTGCCACATGCAGCAAAAAGTCTATCGCATATCAAGTTGACTTACTCGCGCATGGTCAGGTATATCTTAATTTCACATTAGGATATTGGTTGCATCGAAACACAATTCGCTGATGTATAATTACAACGTTATAAGCTAGAATTCGTTTATCCTGCAAATTTCGGGTAGTTGCCTAGTAACCGTTTCTAAGGCGAGATCGGGTGGCAAAGTCTCCCGATCTTACAATGATCAGTGGTCCGTGCATGCATATATCATGCCTGCACAGTTTCATATAGGTGTCCCCTTTCAACATAACCAACACCATGCGACTAGACACTGTCTAAATTAAGGCAAAACATACCACTGAATGGTTAGTGCAATTATGTCATTCGATCAGTTGTGGTATTTGCTTAGCAACCGTTGCTACCCTTAAATGGGATATTTGGTTCACTATTCTGGTCGGGTATATCTCAAATTTCACGTTAGGGTAGAACCTGCATCAAAAAACGCAATCACTAGGGTTGAATTACGACGCTATAAGCTATATATTTACATTTTCCAGTCAATTCCGGGTAGTTGCCTAGCAACCGTTACCAAGGAGTTGCCGCGAGGCAAAGTCTCGCGATCTTATAATGATCGCTGATCCATGGGGGACAAACCTGTAAAGTTTCAGACCGGTGTCGCAATTTGAACATAATCAACACCATGCTACTAGAAACTATCTAATTTAAGCGGACATACCACTGGGAGCCCCGGGTCAGGGGTGTCGATCACTGTGGGGCGCCAGGGTTCAAAGGGTTAAGGGGCAGGCGCACGTTTTGCAAAAAATCCAGCCAAAAAATTGCAACACATTTTCATCATCTTAATTGTATATATACTCTGAGCAATTATTAAAACACGACAAAAACAATGGATTCTAATATATTTGAGAGGTTGAAAATATTATTTTCATGTTTGTCCTTTTCGGTACCAAGCACTGCTAGAATAACTAGTAATTTCAGACAACAACTCAATCACCAAATAGCTTAGTGTCTTGGCTTTATGAGGAGAGGCTTCATCAGGGATGTGGCTAGAGGGTCTCCGCTGGGGGGGTGTCCACCTTGGGAATTTCCAACTGCACCCCCCCCCCCCCTTGAGTCGGAATCACACCAACACAACTTTTTGCATAATTTCATTTGCACCCCCCCCCCCCTTGAGTCGAAACGAAATCGCACCAACACAACTGTTTGCATAATATTCCATTTGCACCCCCCCCCTTGTACCTCATGCTCAGGCCTTATTTCCTATATATTCATAAGCCATGCTTCTATTTTCCCAGTATGAGAACATTAAGATATTTTAACCTGAAAATTGCCACAAAAAAAAACAACTAGTGATCTAATTCCAGACAAATGCACACAGCTACCGACAACTGACCAGGAAACACCGGGCCGACCATGGTTGTTTGGCCCGGTGTGAGAAATTTTGAAAACTATATACAAGAAAATCGCAAATCCTAGCATCTAGACTGGCCTCAACTGAAGCTTTCCTAGTGTTGGAAATTTCAAACCTCATGCTCCCCCTCAGGTTGGAAAATTCTTCAACTGATGACCATTTATGTCTACAAGTTTGACCAAATGTAGTAAAATATTGTTTTGCTAAACTAATTAGCAGTTTTGTATTGGCCATGTGGATGGGCAATGACACACCGGGCCGACCATGGTTCGGCCCGGTGTGCGAAAATTTTGAAATCTGAACAAGAAAATCGCAAAATCCTAACATCTAGACTAGCCTCAAGCCTTCCTACTGTTGGAAATTTCAAACCCTACACCCCCACTTAGGTTGGAAAATTTCCAACTGATGACAATTCCAATGACAATGTTGACCAATTGTATGACAATATTATTTTCTTAAATTAACTAGAAGTTTTTGACTGGCCACGGGGGAGGGACCAGGACACAAGCTTTCCAAGTGTTGGAAATTTCCAACCTGTCACCCCCCCCCCTAAGGTTGGAAAATTTCCAACTGATGTCCATTTCTGTCAAAAATTTTGACAACAAATAGGAACATATGCAAATATTGGTCGAAAAACAATAAATTCCCCCAATAAATTGTTTTATAATCAAACTACAAGAACATTTTCAACCTATTGTTGGTGTGAAATTTCGTTGTGGCAGGTATGAAATTTCCAACTATTGAAAATATAGCTCTCTGCTGGGGGGTGAGACACCCCCCCCCCCCCACCCCCCCACACCCCCCCCCTCTTCCCTGGGCTTCATGCATTGGTATCATATCGTTTATAAGAATTTTTTAATTGCATAATATAACATCATACCCCCAAATATTATATTGAAGAATAAAGCAGTCACAAATATTCCAGCCCAAAGAAAACAAATGTTGATAATATTAGGTAGTGTGGTCCACTCAAGCAGGGAGCAATCAACTGGAATAGGCCACAGTGTTAAGACATATGGTGGGCATCTTTAGCTTGGTTATGAACCTATTACCCATAATTCATCTCAATCCAATTTTGCAATGATCAGCTGGCATGGCATGAACATTCTAAAATATATAGACAATTAGTTAATTGCCTTTCTAAATGAAAATAATCATTAAATTTCACGAATCAAGAATAATTGGTCTCATCTCAGATGTAATATCATGGATATATGAACTGCACTTTTGAATTTTTTTAAATATTGTTCATGTTATAAAAGTAAAGTAAATGAGGTTATAATTTCCAACGGGTTGAATGTTCTTAAATAGTGTTACACAATAATCACATGTACCAAATTTCAAAACGAAATTCTTGACAGATTTTGAGAAAGTCCATTTCGAAATACCGGGATATTTTGGCAAAACATGCTTTCTGACCCTTTAATACAGTATGGAAGCAGTCATCTTTATACATCCTAAATATCTCACTTTTCTCAATCTAACTGCATGTTCTTATTATTTTTGTTGTTTTGTCAACAACGCCCTGGTGTAAAAGCAATATGCCCATATTTTGCTTATGTGTTGCACTTTTGTGAATAGTGTTGAATTTTTGTTGCCAACATCACTTGTTATTTTAACTTAAATATACGCATTTTTGAAAATAGCACATTAGATGTTGGCTTCTTTATGTATATAATCACTGTGTTCCCACTAACAAAACAGTCAGCAATCAGAACAAACCTGTGATGTTTCCACATGCCCCGGTCGGTACAGCAACCTCGAGTTCTTTATCACACTGCGGACACATCTGAAGCAAAAATATAGAATTAGCATGATTAACGTGATGTGAGATTAACGGCTCTATCTCCACGCACCTCTATAGCAACATAGAATGTAGATAGTCTTTATCTGTATAATTCTACATCGATGGCATCTTATTCGCTCTGTACATTGAGGCACCCCTGTTGAGCTCTCTTCCACACACAGACGTGGTGACATGCATGCTTGGGGTTTGTGTGATAAACTGTGGTTTGATCAAAATTTTCAAATGTTAGAAATGTCGTGCGTGATAGAACTACAGTTGGAAATTTTACACCTCATATAGGTTGATATTATTCCCATTTTTAGCTCAACTTACTTGTAAGTTTGAGCTATTGCCATGGTTTGGCGTCCGTCGTCCGTGTGTCCGTGTGTCCGTGTGTTCGTGTGTGCGTGTGTGCGTGTGTCCGTCAACAATTTCCTTTGGCGCGGGCTACAGGTTGTACCTTTGGTCTGATCTTCATGAAATTTGTCATGAATGTTGACATTGACATGTAGATGGGAACGAGTCATTTTTGGGTCATTCGGCCAAAAAACATGGCCGCTGGTAGCCATCTTGGATTTCAAGATTCAATCCATTGGCGCGGCCTACAGGTCGTACTGTTCATCTGATCATCATGAAATTTGTCATTGATGTTAATAATGACATGTAGATGGGAACGAGTGATTTTGGGGTCGTTCGGCCAAAAAACATGGCTGCCAGCAGCCATCTTGGATTTTACTCTTTGCATGACTAAATCCTTTGGCGCGGGCTACAGGTCGTTGTTTTGGTCGGAAGTTTATGAAATTTGTCATGGATGTTAACACTGTCATGTAGATGGGAACGAGTGATTTTGGAGTTGTTCGGCCAAAAAACATGGCCACCAGCAGCCATCTTGGATTTTACTCTTTGCATGACTAAATCCTATGGCGCGGGCTACAGGTTGTACCTTTGGTCTAATCTTTATGAAATTTGTCATGAATGTTGACATTGACATGTAGATGGGAACGAATCAATGTGGGGTCATTCGGCCAAAAAACATGGCCGCTGGTGGCCATCTTAGATTTCAAAATTCAATCCATTGGCGCGGGCTACAGGTCGTACTGTTCGTCTGATCATCATGAAATTTGTCATGGATGTTAATATTGACATGTAGATGGGAACGAGTCATTTTGGGGTTGTTCGGCCAATAAACATGGCCACCAGCAGCCATCTTGGATTTTACTCTTTGCATGACTAAATCCTTTGGCGCGGGCTACAGGTCGTAGCTTCGATCGGAACATCATGAAATTGGTCATGGATGTTAACAATGACATGTAGATGGGAACGAGTGATTTTGGGGTCGTTCGGCCGAAAAACATGGCCGCCAGCAGCCATCTTGGATTTTACTCTTTGCATGACTAAATCCTTTGGCCCGGGCTACAGGTCGTACCTTTGGTCTGATCTTTATGAAATTTGTCATGAATGTTGACATTGACATGTAGATGGGAACGAGTCATTTTGGGGTCATTCTGCCAAAAAACATGGCCGCTGGCAGCCATCTTGAATTTCAAGATTCAATCCATTGGCGCGGGCTACAGGTCGTACTGTTCGTCTGATCATCATGAAATTTGTCATGGATGTTAATATTGACATGTAGATGGGAAGGAGTCGTTTTGGGGTTGTTCGGCCAATAAACATGGCCACCAGCAGCCATCTTGGATTTTACTCTTTGCATGACTAAATCCTTTGGCGCGGGCTACAGGTCGTAGCTTCGATCGGAACATCATTAAATTTGTCATGGATGTTAACAATGACATGTAGATGGGAACGAGTGATTTTGGGGTCGTTCGGTCGAAAAACATGGCCGCCAGCAGCCATCTTGGATTTTACTCTTTGCATGACTAAATCCTTTGGCCCGGGCTACAGGTCGTACCTTTGGTCTGATCTTTATGAAATTTGTCATGAATGTTGACATTGACATGTAGATGGGAACGAGTCATTTTGGGGTCATTCGGCCTAAAAACATGGCCCCTGGCAGCCATCTTGGATTTCAAGATTCAATCCATTGGCGCGGGCTACAGATTGTACTGTTCGCCTGATCATCATGAAATTTGTCATTGATGTTAATAATGACATGTAGATGGCAACAAGTGATTTTGGTGTCGTTCGGCCAAAAAACATGGCCGCCAGCAGCCATCTTGGATTTTACTCTTTGCATGACTAAATCCTTTGGCGCGGGCTACAGGTTGTACCTTTGGTCTAATCTTTATGAAATTTGTCACGAATGTTGACATTGACATGTAGATGGGAACGATTCAATGTGGGGTCATTCGGCCAAAAAACATGGCCGCTGGTGGCCATCTTAGATTTCAAAATTCAATCCATTGGCGCGGGCTACAGGTCGTACTGTTCGTCTGATCATCATGAAATTTGTCATGGATGTTAATATTGACATGTAGATGGGAACGAGTCATTTTGGGGTTGTTCGGCCAATAAACATGGCCACCAGCAGCCATCTTGGATTTTACTCTTTGCATGACTAAATCCTTTGGCGCGGGCTACAGACCTAGCTTCGATCGGAACATCATGAAATTGGTCATGGATGTTAACAATGACATGTAGATGGGAACGAGTGATTTTGGGGTCGTTCGGCCGAAAAACATGGCCGCCAGCAGCCATCTTGGATTTTACTCTTTGCATGACTAAATCCTTTGGCCCGGGCTACAGGTCGTACCTTTGGTCTGATCTTTATGAAATTTGTCATGAATGTTGACATTGACATGTAGATGGGAACGAGTCATTTTGGGGTCATTCGGCCTAAAAACATGGCCCCTGGCAGCCATCTTGGATTTCAAGATTCAATCCATTGGCGCGGGCTACAGATCGTACTGTTCGCCTGATCATCATGAAATTTGTCATTGATGTTAATAATGACATGTAGATGGCAACAAGTGATTTTGGTGTCGTTCGGCCAAAAAACATGGCCGCCAGCAGCCATCTTGGATTTTACTCTTTGCATGACTAAATCCTTTGGCGCGGGCTACAGGTCGTAGCTTTGATCGGAACATCATGAAATTTGTCATGGATGTTAACAATGACATGTAGATGGGAACGAGTGATTTTGGAGTTGTTCGGCCGAAAAACATGGCTGCCAGCAGCCATCTTGGATTTTACTCTTTGCATGACTAAATCCTTTGGCCCGGGCTACAGGTCGTACCTTTGGTCTGATCTTTATGAAATTTGTCATGAATGTTGACATTGACATGTAGATGGGAACGAGTCATTTTGGGGTCATTCGGCCTAAAAACATGGCCCCTGGCAGCCATCTTGGATTTCAAGATTCAATCCATTGGCGCGGGCTACAGATCGTACTGTTCGCCTGATCATCATGAAATTTGTCATTGATGTTTATAATGACATGTAGATGGGAACGAGTGATTTTGGTGTCGTTCGGCCAAAAAACATGGCCGCCAGCAGCCATCTTGTATTTTACTCTTTGCATGACTAAATCCTTTGGCGCGGGCCACAGGTCGTACCTTTGGTCTGATCTTTATGAAATTTGTCATGAATGTTGACATTGACATGAAGATGGGAACAAGTAATTTTGGGGTCATTCGGCCAAAAAACATGGCCGCTGGCAGCCATCTTGGATTTCAAGATTCAATCCATTGGCGCGGGCTACAGGTCGTACTGTTCGTCTGATCATCATGAAATTTGTCATTGATGTTAATAATGACATGTAGATGGGAACGAGTGATTTTGGGGTCGTTCGGCCAAAAAACATGGCTGCCAGCAGCCATCTTGGATTTTACTCTTTGCATGACTAAATCCTTTGGCGCGGGCTACAGATCGTTGTGTTGGTCGGAAGTTTATGAAATTTGTCATGGATGTTAACACTGACATGTAGATGGGAACGAGTGATTTTGGAGTCGTTCGGCCAAAAAACATGGCCGCCAGCAGCCATCTTGGATTTTACTCTTTGCATGACTAAATCCTTTGGCGCGGGCTATAGGTTGCCTTTGGTCTAATCTTTATAAAATTTGTCATGAACGTTGACATTGACATGTAAATGGGAACGAATCATTGTCGGGTCATTCGGCCAAAAAACATGGCTGCTGGCGGCCATCTTGGATTTCAAAATTCAATCCATTGGCGCGGGCTACAGGTCGTACTGTTCGTCTGATCATCATGAAATTTGTCATGAATGATAACAATGACATGTAGATGGGATCGAGTCGTTTTGGGGTCATTTGGTCAAAAAACATGGCCGCCAGCAGCCATCTTGGATTTTACTCTTTGCATGACTAAATCCTTTGGTGCGGGCTACAGGTCGTAGCTTTGGTCAAATGGTCATGAAATTTGTCATTAATTATAACAATGACATGTAGATGGGAACGAGTCGTTTTGGGGTCATTCGGTCAAAAAACATTGCCACCAGCATTTTACTTTTTGCATGACTAAATCCTTTGGCGTGGGCTACAGGTCATACCTTTGGTCTGATATTTATTAAATTTGTCATGAATGTTGACATGTAGATGGGAACGAATCATTGTGGGGTCATTCGGCCAAAAAACATGGCTGCCAGTGGCCATCTTGGATTTCAAAATTCAATCCATTGGCGCGGTCTACAGGTCGTACTGTTCGTCTGATCATCATGAAATTTGTATGTCGTAGCTTTGGTCAGATCTTCATAAAATTTGTCATGGATGTTAACAATTATACGTAGATGGGAACGAGTTCTTTTGGGGTCAATTGGCCAAAAAAAATGGCCACCAGCAGCCATCTTGTATTTTACTCTTTGCATCACTAAATCCTTTGGCGCATGTTAGACATTTCAATTAGCACCTTTCCTATTCCTCCATTTACTGTCAACCATTAAATTATTCCCCTACCTAAGTTGAGCTACAGTGTCATTGACACTTTCATTGATTTTCAAACCGCTAATAGGCGGGAACAACAGTGGCATGGTATTTCGCGAACATGGGAGTTTTGTCGGGTTCAATGGGTGGGTACAGTTGGAAATTCAAGGTGGACAGCCTGCACTTACAAAGACGTTCATGCACTTACATATTCCCTGACATTAACCCTTTACCCAACAAACCGGCCAAAACCGGCCAAATAAGGCTTCAACAGCCTAAAATATCTTCGGTCTGTCTCAATAGAACCATACAAATATGGATATCATTGGAACCGGCTCCTTGACCACATTGTGATAGTTACAGTTATGCCCTGTGCCAATGCATTCTCTTATATATGCGAGTCGACCATAGGTCGCCTCGCATATATAAGAGAATGCATTGGCATAAAAAAACACTTTAACACTTTATACCATTTTTTCTTACAATATTCTTTAACAATTTTATAATTTTTAATGTGTTAAGCCAATGAATTCTCTTATATATGCGAGGCGACCTATGGTCGACTCGCATATATAAGAGAATGCATTGGCACAGGGCCCTTCTGTTGGGTAAAGGGTTAAAACCAGGCCTGTTTGGTCTTCCTCGTATAATACATATTTTTTCTGAGCTTGTACTTTAGATAGTATTATTACTTCGTGCAATAAACTGGATCATGTTACTATACGTTTTCAGACTTTCGGGACCTTTTCACCATGAACCAATCTATTGAACAAGAGACTGAGTGTGCGTCAATAAACCTATACATAAGGCTAAAAAATGACAAACGACAGCTATATAGCAATGTTCATTCACCATGCAATTGTATCAACGGTAACACGAAAATCTTTTACTTTTTCGTGTGTAAACTTGGACGGTTGTTGCCGAATTTTGCGAATTATAGGCTGGTCCTTTCCAAAAATTTAACCGACCGCGCGCAATTTCTCGTATACGACCGGCGTGTCTATTTTCATGCAGTATCTACCTGTTTACAGCTTGACATTTTAGTGGACACAGGTTTTTGTGAGGCTGTTATTTATGTAGCCCTCTATTTTTTCCCGAGCCATGTTATTACGCATAACAAGTTCGTTAAGTGTCTTGTTTTATGCCTGGAAATTGAAAAAGAACGAGATGTTGCCACAAAATGCATTCCATGTTGATGTGAACATGTACGAGCATGGAATGCATGCATTCATTTATGGACTTACTTGTTAGTTTAGTATCTTCTTTGTTTTGCTTGTATAATCTTAGGATATATAATTATGTAGAAATGTTTGTTTTGTCTTGCGTGCGTGTGATGATTGTTTTTATTGGATGTTGTATTAATGAACATATGTATTTACTGTCTGCATGTTAGCCTATATGTTCAAATATTCGGAACAAACCATCGGAGTGTTCTCATTTGTAAAAATGCGTGTGCATTTGTACATGCAGTTTAAAGGTTCTCAATCCGATCAGACGGTCCCCATATCATCAAGATACAACAACAACAACATTTCTTCAAAATACGCTTCAGTTATCAGAATAGATTAATTGCAACAAAATCATGCTAACCACTGTCAACTATGGAATCAAATTTCACAAAACGTGTTATTTATCAACATTTTGCTTCACTATATATGGTCGTATTATCACGTGAATATCACGGAATTTGGCCGTATTACCACTTGATTTTAGAGTTATCCATCTTCATCCGCAATTTAGCCCGAGACCGTCCGTTTTACTACGTGTTTCTGGGCCACAAGTAATTGCACATCTCGATAAATAACAAACTTAAAAAATCGATATCTGATCACTCTTTGAGCTTTGACGGGTGGGTTCATCGACTCGAATCAAATATATTTTACCCCCGATGACAAAGAAATAGTAATTTAGGATCGATAATTCGGATAATGCATCTTTAAAATAAAATTTAAAGTAAATTTACTTTAATGGCTCCAGCCAAAATTAACGGATAGTGGATTAGATAGCGCGCAGCACACATCTTGTAAACAATCATGTTGATACAGGGCGTGAACTTAAGCCACTCACTGACTATACAATAAAATAATGAGTATCTCGGACTATATATATATATTATGCATATAATATAACATTTATTTGATACTTTTGCCAGAAAACTGTACAAATATATATCGATGACGAACGTTCTATTTTTGCATTCCGGCTTATCTGCTATCTGTAACATTACTTCGTACTCATCAGGCAGTCAAATAATGGAAATCTGGTTACCGTATTCTACGAAGCAGAGAATATAGAAACCAACAACAATATGTGACCCGCCATATCAAATCCAGTCGTAAGTCGGGATTTTTTTACCCTGTGCCAATGCATTCGCTTATATATGTGAGTCGACCATAGGTCGCCTCGCATATATAAGGGAATGCATTGGCCTAACAATTTTTTACAATTTTAATAATTTTTTCTTGTATTCTTTAAAGGTACTCAACCCGTAAAGAGGGTCCCCATCTCAACAGATTCCAACAACAACAATCCGATCAGAGGGTCCTATATTACTATTTCTTTGGCTTTGGGGGTAAAAAATATTTGATTCGAGTCGAGGAACCCATCAAACAAAGCTCAGAGTTATTAGATATTGATTTTAGAAAATTCTTATGTTCTCGAGATGAGTACTGATAACTGCCGTCAATTTGGTAACCTGCTCGAGATTTTACGCCAAAATTCTATTCAAACAGACAAGGATGGATAACTCTATAATCAAGTGGGTAATAATAACGAATTTTTGATTGTCTTCTGGGCCAGAAAGAATTCCCGATAATGAAAAATAATAGATTTCTAAAATCGATATCTAACAAATCTGAGCTTTGATGGGTGACTTCCTCGACTCGAATCAAATATTTTTGACACCCGAAGCCATTGAAATAGTAATTGAGAGGAGTTTTATCGGGTTGAGTACCTTTAACAATTTTATAATTTCACCCATACAGAGCCCCAGACAAACATGAGCAGACACACTCTTCTATATGCTTCTATATATGTGTGGGGCTCCCTGCAGGGTAATGGATGTTTTTTATTTTATGTCCTAAAAATTGTAAGAAACATTTATTTAAAAAAAAAAAGGATAAAAAATTGTTAGGCCAATGCATTCTCTTATATATGCGAGGCGACCTATGGTCGACTCGCATATATAAGAGAATGCATTGGCACAGGGTAAAAAAAATCCCGACTTACGACTGGATTTGATATGGCGGGTCACATATTTGAGTATACAGTACACATTTAATATTTATTTTGAGCTGATGTCAAGGAATTGTAGTATTTAGGAAGTTACAGTTCCTCAGGGGAGTCTGTTGCTCTTCATCTCCACATTGATTCTTATGTATGCGATATCAGGCTATATAATGGCGATTTAGAATCATTTGTGTTGTCTGACGTCTCTATATATGGGCACGCCAAACGGCTGAATTATAGTCGATATTCTTTGACACACTAGACTATGAGTCTGACAAAAATCGACTTACGTGGAACTTTGGTTTCACATTTGCGTGACAGATAAAGCACTGGTCTGTGGAATACTATCAACAATATCCGGTATTTGGAATCAGCACGGTGAGACAAGATCAAATTCGAATATCGTTTTAATGCACACGTCCCCATTCGTTTATTTTTGTAAAATACAGCAAAATACAGAATATGTAAAAACGTTCAATAAAAAATGTCTGTATTGTCCTTGATTAATACAAACCTATTATGCAATAGCATCATTGGCAACGTCAACTTTAACAGAAAATTGTATTCACTGAATGTGAGGTATAGCAGGGTGTATAGTCTACATAAAGCAAACGTGCGTTCAATTATATAACAAAAATATCGACTTAAATTTCAGAATATTACAAGCTAAAATTCACAATGTGTGCAATAAACATAGAACGAAACAGTTGTGTGAGCATGTTAACGTTATTGCACTCGTTTGTCGTGTCTCGAGGGAAAACTCGAACATACTGTTCTCTATTTAACCTAGCGCCACAACAAACTCGTGTAATAATGTTAACCAGTTAACACACGTGTGTCGTTCTATCTATGTATACCTGCCGACTATACAAATGTCAAAATGATGTTTTGACATCTTGTTGCAATACATTTACCCCCCCCCCCCCCCCCTCCCCCCGCAAACGAAGTCTCACAGGGGATCTAGAAATACGATACGAACGTCCGTCTGCATGTCTGACCGTGCATCCATACGTGGGCACGAGCGTAATAATTGTAGTTCTCTACCTGTCATCATAAGTATAAGGCCAGGTTGATACTTTGTACGCACATGAACCAGAATTCACTGCCGAAAAGGATGATTTTCTGATTTTTTTTTCTTGACGTTTGAGAAAATAGTTACAATTTTCTAGATATTGAGAAAAAGACTTTCTAGGATATAAGAAAATATTTCTTACCTTTTTCTAGATATTGAGAAAAAGACTTCCTAGGATTTAAGAAATTAATTCTTACTATTAAGAACATGTGAGAAAGATATTTAGACAATTCTTAGAAAACATTAAGAAAGATATTCTCAAAATTAGAAGTTAAATTTATAAAAGAAATAAATTTTTCTGAACAATAGAAAATATGATGCAAGAAAATGTTCTAATTATACAACCAAGATAATTTTTCTTATTTTATTTTTGTTCTCTCTCAAAACAAAATCCTTTTTGGTAGTGTGGAGAAATGATATCCACATGAAACGGGTTTAACCGATTCATTTTCTGCAGACACTTTTGATTTCCGTATCTCTGTTTTCATAGCCTATATTTATCTTTAATATCATCATGAGGCAGCATGGGAGAACAATATCCACATGGACTGGTTCTCAATTCATTTCTTTTGTAGTTGTGACCCTTGGGAAATTGATCAACCCATAGCGAAAAGTCCCGTTGTTGTATTCGCGGTGCGATGCACGTTTTCTTTACCTAATACTACCTAATAAGCCTTTATTTGTCTTTTTACTTCATTATCCATAATCCCGAAACTGAACACTATCGACCAATGTCGGTCTGTGGCAGTTTGGACATTCCTTTTGATTATTTTCTTCCGAAAAATTATAATGAGCATGCATTTCCGTCATCATGTCCATCCATATCCGTCCGATCATAACTTTGACAATATTAATCAGAATTCCATGAGGTTGATATTTGAGAAAGCACATGCATGCAGGTCATGTTCCAATTTGGTCACGGTCCAATGAATGCCCCTTTTAGACTCATAAATCGCAGATTTTGGATTATCCGACGGATAACTTGAGCAACAGAATATTTGGTACGTGGTTCAAATTTGAAAAGACACATGTCCTGTTCGATGGAAAATGGTCACGGCCCGAATTTGTTTTTCAAGGACTTATGCCAGTTATGCCTCTTTTTCCACTTAGAAATAATTTATTTTTGGGTTGTCCGTATGATAACTCGAACAAGGTTTAACACAGATTTTTTTTTATATTTGGAAATGGTTTACACTTCAGAAAACACAGGTCAAATTCGAATTTAGTCATGGTCCATATGATTTTTGACGAAGTCATACTCTAATTTCTTCGACTTAGAAATAATTTTTTTGGAGTTGACTAAATGATAACTTTAGCAGTCTTAAAAAGAATCTCTTGATAGTTGGTGTGTGCTTCACCATTGAAAACACGCATGCATGTCATCGTCAAGTTAGAATAATATTTTTTGCCAGAATTTGACTTCTTTATTCGCGTGGTGACTGCGCGCAACCAGATGTTTTTTCGCTTTCGTCCCGGGGGGGGGGGGGGGGGGGGGGGGGTCGGAAAAAATTTCAGGCACGTATGCTGATTTTTTTCCTTTCGACCCTTGTTGGGACCCACCCACCCCCGCGTCCAAAATTTTTTCCGCTTTCGGCAGTTTATTCCCCGACCATTTTTTGACACCCCCCCCCCCCCTTTTAACACTAAAACATATATTTGCGGTGGGAAATTCACTGTAAACAGCTGTATATGAATTTCTGTGCATACTATTTGTCATGGATGTTAACATTGACATGTAAATAGGAACGAGTCATTTTGGGGTCATTCGGCCAAAAAACATGGCTGCCAGCGGCCATCTTGGATTTCAAAATTCAATCCATTAGCATGGGCTACAGGCTATACTGTTTGTCTCATCATCATTAAATTTTTAATTTATGTTAATATTGACATTCTAAGGTGTTTTAAGCCAAATTCATTGCAAAAACAGTCAAGAAGACTGGAAGGAAAAATATTTTTGAGTTGCGGAAAAAATTGCTTGTTGGTCCCATCGACCACCCACCCACCCCGGCATACGTGCCCCCCCCCCTGTTTCATCGGCGGTTTCCTCGTTTGGCGGGTTCCATAACTCCCCGCCCCATTCTATGTTGACCCTAACAGTATTCCATATTATATAAATGACAGAGCAGGTAAATTTTAAGAAATTGGTGTCACATACTGTCATATATATTACTAGCTGGTGGACCCGACTTCGTCCGGGCTGTTTCCCCTCTGCTTTTTGGCGAATTGCGCGATTTGACCTTGAATTGTCCATTTTGAAGGTCAAGGTGAGGTGGGGTCACGATTTGACCCGTCAAAAACACTGCCCGGACAAAAGTACCCGACAAAAGTACCCGTCGAAATCCATCCGGTTTTACCCGATTTGACCTCGAATTGATCATTTTGAAAGTCAAGGTCAGGTCGGGGTCACGATTTGACCCGTCCAAAACACTCAGTGGACAGAAGTAACCCTATGTATCAAATTTGGTCGAAATCCCATAAAAATTCGCGATTTGACCTTGAATTAACCCGAGTTCAAGGTCAAGGTCACGTCGCACGGGCAAATGAATCGCATAATTAGATTCCTTGTATCATGAAGAAGAATATATATCAATTTGGTGGAAATCGGCGCTAAAACTAGTTTTATCAATTTTGGTACCCCTCTCCCCTTCCGTTCATCCCTGACTCAATCGACGCCACTTTTGACATATTTAAACCACACCGTTGGATTCTTCATATCATTGGGATGATTGTATGTAAGTTTCGTGGCAATCGGCGACAGAAAAAAAAATCTGCCCCCCCCCCCTTCCGGGCACCCCTGACGCGAACGGCGCGATTTTGCCATATTTAAACCACGCCATTAGATTCCTCATATTATGGGGATTATTACATATAAGTTTGGTGGCCATCGGCGACAATTTTTTGTTCTGCCCCTCCCTCTTTTCTGCCCCTGACAACAACGGCGTCACTTTAGAAAATTCTAACCCCGACCATTATCTTTCTCGTAAAAAGCTACTCCTAGTAGACCCATTTGGCATCATCTAGATGGTCCCCTGTGAATTTCTATAGAACACAGACAGACAGATAGACAGACAGACAGACAGACAGATATTCGCAAATATAGATATAGATTATTACTTCGTGCAATAAACGGGGTCAGGTTACTATACGTTTTCAGACTTTCGGGACCTTTTCACCATGAACCAATCTATTGAACAAGAGACTGAGTGTGCGTCAATAAACCTATACATAAGGCTAAAAAATGACAAACGACAGCTATATAGCAATGTTCATTCACCATGCAATTGTATCAACGGTAACACGAAAATCTTTTACTTTTTCGTGTGTAAACTTGGACGGTTGTTGCCGAATTTTGCGAATTATAGGCTGGTCCTTTCCAAAAATTTAACCGACCGCGCGCAATTTCTCGTATACGACCGGCGTGTCTATTTTCATGCAGTATCTACCTGTTTACAGCTTGACATTTTAGTGGACACAGGTTTTTGTGAGGCTGTTATTTATGTAGCCCTCTATTTTTTCCCGAGCCATGTTATTACGCATAACAAGTTCGTTAAGTGTCTTGTTTTATGCCTGGAAATTGAAAAAGAACGAGATGTTGCCACAAAATGCATTCCATGTTGATGTGAACATGTACGAGCATGGAATGCATGCATTCATTTATGGACTTACTTGTTAGTTTAGTATCTTCTTTGTTTTGCTTGTATAATCTTAGGATATATAATTATGTAGAAATGTTTGTTTTGTCTTGCGTGCGTGTGGTGATTGTTTTTATTGGATGTTGTATTAATGACCATATGTATTTACTGTCTGCATGTTAGCCTATATGTTCAAATATTCGGAACAAACCATCGGAGTGTTCTCATTTGTAAAAATGCGTGTGCATTTGTACATGCAGTTTAAAGGTTCTCAATCCGATCAGACGGTCCCCATATCATCAAGATACAACAACAACAACATTTCTTCAAAATACGCTTCAGTTATCAGAATAGATTAATTGCAACAAAATCATGCTAACCACTGTCAACTATGGAATCAAATTTCACAAAACGTGTTATTTATCAACATTTTGCTTCACTATATATGGTCGTATTATCACGTGAATATCACGGAATTTGGCCGTATTACCACTTGATTTTAGAGTTATCCATCTTCATCCGCAATTTAGCCCGAGACCGTCCGTTTTACTACGTGTTTCTGGGCCACAAGTAATTGCACATCTCGATAAATAACAAACTTAAAAAATCGATATCTGATCACTCTTTGAGCTTTGACGGGTGGGTTCATCGACTCGAATCAAATATATTTTACCCCCGATGACAAAGAAATAGTAATTTAGGATCGATAATTCGGATAATGCATCTTTAAAATAAAATTTAAAGTAAATTTACTTTAATGGCTCCAGCCAAAAACGGATAGTGGATTGGATAGCGCGCAGCACACATCTTGTAAACAATCATGTTGATACAGGGCGTGAACTTAAGCCACTCACTGACTATACAATAAAATAATGAGTATCTCGGACTATATATATATTATGCATATAATATAACATTTATTTGATACTTTTGCCAGAAAACTGTACAAATATATATCGATGACGAACGTTCTATTTTTGCATTCCGGCTTATCTGCTATCTGTAACATTACTTCGTACTCATCAGGCAGTCAAATAATGGAAATCTGGTTACCGTATTCTACGAAGCAGAGAATATAGAAACCAACAACAATATGTGACCCGCGTAATCAAATCCAGTCGTAAGTCGGGATTTTTTTACCCTGTGTCAATGCATTCTCTTATATACGCGAGTCGACCATAGGTCGCCTCGCATATATAAGAGAATGCATTGGCCCTGATTGGCCTAACAATTTTTTCTTGTATTCTTTAACAATTTTATAATTTCACCCATACAGAGCCCCAGACAAACATGAGCAGACGACACTCTTCTATATGCTTCTATATATGTGTGGGGCTCCCTGCAGGGTAATGGATGTTTTTTTATTTTATGTCCTAAAAATTGTAAGAAACATTTATTTAAAAAAAATGATAAAAAATTGTTAGGCCAATGCATTCTCTTATATATGCGAGGCGACCTATGGTCGACTCGCATATATAAGAGAATGCATTGGCACAGGTTTAAAAAAAATCCCGACTTACGACTGGATTTGATATGGCGGGTCACATATTTGAGTATACAGTACACATTTAATATTTATTTTGAGCTGATGTCAAGGAATTGTAGTATTTAGGAAGTTACAGTTCCTCAGGCGAGTCTTTTTCTCTTCATCTCCACATTGATTCTTATGTAGGCGATATCAGGCTATATAATGGCGATTTAGAATCATTTGTGTTGTCTGACGTCTCTATGGGCACGCCAAACGGCTGAATTATAGTCGATATTCTTTGACACACTAGACTATGAGTCTGACAAAAATCGACTTACGTGGAACTTTGGTTTCACATTTGCGTGACAGATAAAGCACTGGTCTGTGGAATACTATCAACAATATCCGGTATTTGGAATCAGCACGGTGAGACAAGATCAAATTCGAATATCGTTTTAATGCACACGTCCCCATTCGTTTATTTTTGTAAAATACAGCAAAATACAGAATATGTAAAAACGTTCAATAAAAAATGTCTGTATTGTCCTTGATTAATACAAACCTATTACGCAATAGCATCATTGGCAACGTCAACTTTAACAGAAAATTGTATTCACTGAATGTGAGGTATAGCAGGGTGTATAGTCTACATAAAGCAAACGTGATATAACAAAAATATCGACTTAAATTTCAGAATATTACAAGCTAAAATTCACAATGTGTGCAATAAACATAGAACAAAACAGTTGTGTGAGCATGTTAACGTTATTGCACTCGTTTGTCGTGTCTCGAGGGAAAACTCGAACATACTGTTCTCTATTTAACCTAGCGCCACAACAAACTCGTGTAATAATGTTAACCAGTTAACACACGTGTGTCGTTCTATCTATGTATACCTGCCGACTATACAAATGTCAAAATGATGTTTTGACATCTTGTTGCAATACATTTACCCCCCCCCCCCCCCCTCCCGCAAACGAAGTCTCACAGGGGATCTAGAAATACGATACGAACGTCCGTCTGCATGTCTGACCGTGCATCCATACGTGGGCACGAGCGTAATAATTGTAGTTCTCTACCTGTCATCATAAGTATAAGGCCAGGTTGATACTTTGTACGCACATGAACCAGAATTCACTGCCGAAAAGGATGATTTTCTGATTTTTTTTTTCTTGACGTTTGAGAAAATAGTTACAATTTTCTAGATATTGAGAAAAAGACTTTCTAGGATATAAGAAAATATTTCTTACCTTTTTCTAGATATTGAGAAAAAGACTTCCTAGGATTTAAGAAATTAATTCTTACTATTAAGAACATGTGAGAAAGATATTTAGACAATTCTTAGAAAACATTAAGAAAGATATTCTCAAAATTAGAAGTTAAATTTATAAAAGAAATAAATTTTTCTGAACAATAGAAAATATGATGCAAGAAAATGTTCTAATTATACAACCAAGATAATTTTTCTTATTTTATTTTTGTTCTCTCTCAAAACAAAATCCTTTTTGGTAGTGTGGAGAAATGATATCCACATGAAACGGGTTTAACCGATTCATTTTCTGCAGACACTTTTGATTTCCGTATCTCTGTTTTCATAGCCTATATTTATCTTTAATATCATCATGAGGCAGCATGGGAGAACAATATCCACATGGACTGGTTCTCAATTCATTTCTTTTGTAGTTGTGACCCTTGGGAAATTGATCAACCCATAGCGAAAAGTCCCCGTTGTTGTATTCGCGGTGCGATGCACGTTTTCTTTACCTAATACTACCTAATAAGCCTTTATTTGTCTTTTTACTTCATTAACCATATAATCCCGAAACTGAACACTATCGATCAATGTCGGTCTGTGGCAGTTTGGACATTCCTTTTGATTATTTTCTTCCGAAAAATTATAATGAGCATGCATTTCCGTCATCATGTCCATCCATATCCGTCCGATCATAACTTTGACAATATTAATCAGAATTCCATGAGGTTGATATTTGAGAAAGCACATGCATGCAGGTCAAGTTCCAATTTGGTCACGGTCCTTTTAGACTCATAAATCGCAGATTTTGGATTATCCGACGGATAACTTGAGCAACAGAATATTTGGTACGTGGTTCAAATTTGAAAAGACACATGTCCTGTTCGATGGAAAATGGTCACGGCCCGAATTTGTTTTTCAAGGACTTATGCCAGTTATGCCTCTTTTTCCACTTAGAAATAATTTATTTTTGGGTTGTCCGTATGATAAATCGAACAAGGTTTAACACAGAATTTTTTTGATATTTGGAAATGGTTTACACTTCAGAAAACACAGGTCAAATTCGAATTTAGTCATGGTCCATATGATTTTTGACGAAGTCATTCTCTAATTTCTTCGACTTAGAAATAATTTTTTTGGAGTTGACTAAATGATAACTTTAGCAGTCTTAAAAAGAATCTCTTGATAGTTGGTGTGTGCTTCACCATTGAAAATACGCATGCAGGTCATCGTCAATTTAGAATAATATGTTTTGCCAGAATTTGACTTTATTCGCGTGGTGATCTGTGCGCGCAACCAGATGTTTTTTCGCTTTCGTCCGGGGGGGGGGGGGGGGGGGGGCAGTTTTTCCCCGACCATTTTTTGACACCCCCCTTTTAACACTAAAACAGATATTTGCTGTGGGAAATTCACTGTAAACAGCTGTATATGAATTTCTGTGCTTACTCTTTGTCCTGGATGTTAACATTGACATGTAAATAGGAACGAGTCATTTTGGGGTCATTCGACTAAAAAACATGGCTGACAGCGGCCATCTTGGTTTCAAAATTCAATCCATTAGCATGGGCTACATGCTATACTGTTTGTCTCATCACCATGAATTTTTACATTTATGTTCATATTGACATTCTAAGGTGTTTTAGCCAAACTCATTGCAAAAACAGTCAAGAAGACTTGAAGGAAAACTATTTTTGAGTTGCGGAAAAAATTGTTTGTTGGTCCCATCGACCACCCACCCACCCCGGCATACGTGCCCGGAAAAAAATTTGTCCCACCCCCTGTTTCGTCGGCGGTTTCCTCGTTTGGCGGGTTCCATACTCCCCGCCCCATTCTATGTTGACCCTAACAGAATTCCATATGATATAAATGACAGAGCAGATAAATTTTAAGAAATTGGTGTCACTTACTGTCATATATATTATAGAGAGACCCGGGCGTTGCACACCACGACCAGCAAACTGTGTGGCAACTGTGTGCCACTGTTTGGCGTTGCACACGAGCCAAGTCTACCCGGACAAACACAATGTGGAATCTGGGGTGTAGTCTGGTCGTTGAAGCATTGGACCTAGAACAAATTGTTTACAAGCTGTTTTTGGTGTCATATTGTCGGACAGAATGTAGGGAACAACATTTCCAAAATCCGCTTTGGGGAAAATTCTCTATTGAAGATGGCGTCCATAATGTCGGTTGTTATCGGAAAATACTGAATTCTGCGGCAGGTGCTCCAATTAATGCCAAATTCGTAATAAATTGAAATATACACAAACATTGCTTAGTCGTAAACCATATATGTAGAATATTTTTCCCAAAATGGCCACCAAAATGGACAAAATCTAATGAAATTTACATTTAGTGCAAAATTGAATAGCTAGTCCTATACGAGTGAACAAACGCTCGAATATTGCGAGGAAGAATGACTACAAGTATAAGAGAAACTTTTTATTAGAGATGTACGAATTCTTTCTGATGTATCTCACGAGAGAGCAAGCGAAATCAGGGTCTTGTGGAACGGTTAAATCTGGACTTTTGGGCGTCCAGAAACGGAAAAATGACGCAGTTTTATCTGTACCGCTAATCTTGAATCGTGTGAAATATGTGTAATTAAACAGCTAAACGGGATTTAGTAGCGATGTATTGACTATGAGGCCTTTCTCTAGAAGCAGAAATATATGTATTCAGAGCAGTCTCACGAATGAGACCGATCACCATTTATTTTGAAATCTACGGTATAAAACCTTAAAAAATTAATTGCTATACAACGGTATGAATTATGTTCATATTGTACTGGGGAGAATGCGTAGATGCTATTGTACGTGTCTCAAAATAGTAGTTATAGTTGCCTCAGATCAAGTGATAAAACACGAATATTTCGCTTGTATCACAAGAATGCGTGATGGTGTACCATGAACTAAATTTATTAAATAACAAATGAGTACCATAGACTGTCTTCAATAAATTCAAAACTTGACCAAAATTGCCTACATAATCTGTGACAGAGACTGTATACCTGGAAATTATATTTGGTTGAATTCACCAAGGCCACATCTACGCGAAACTTACTACGTTGTCTTCAACCGCATCACCGCGTTTACCCATTTTCCATAATGTTACACATGTCTGTTGCACACAGAACCACAACTAACAATATTGGGTGAATGTTCAACGTTGGAATAACATCTTAAACGATGATCACCTGATATTTAGCACGATTACGTGGGTGGTAATGGTAATACATTTTCAAACAAAAATATACTGAAAACTAATAGTGTGCATTGCGCTGTAGCTTATTCTAGTTGTAAAGTGGCTACTGAAGTAATTTTAACAAAATTGTCTACCAAGAAACCGGGTTGGTAGCAGAATGAAAATTAGTCTTACATACAATGTACTATGTACAGTCTCTTTGACCTGGTGAGATTCGGTGCTAATCCATTGAAGATATGAGTGTTTCTTTACAGTATAATAACCATTGCGACATACGTGTATCGTTTATTATCACCGGGAGTGTTGACAATTCCGGAAATATAACTAGTATTTATACCTCTAGAGTATGCACTTAAATTTCGGCGTTGCATTCAATATTTAATCACCATGCCGATTGAAACTGCCATGCACTGTGAGGCGAAACATTAGTTCGTGTGTTGCATGCACGAGCTATTTTTGTTTTGCCCAACAGTTGGATGTTGGATAAGCAGAACACCCAAACGTTAAAGACGTAAATCATTGGGGGTTGACTTGCTGTGCAGTGACCGATGATCCTTCAGATTGATCGGTTTTAATGATGTGTGTACCTTTAAAGATATTTAACAACCGAATTGTATATTGCCAATACGTATTTCACTCTTATGTGGTTACCCAATATGTTGCTTTCTACGTGGTATGGTTTGGAGTTGCGCCATTTTGACAGCCATTTCATGGCCACGATTGTATAATTTTCTGTCCGTGTCACTCTACTCGCTCCCGCATTCTAATTTAACACAAACTGATATAACGGCATAATTCTGATGCCACTATATATCGTATAATGACTTATATCGAGAACTGATGTAGTATAGACAACCATGTTGGACGCCATCGTGGATAACAAAGTTTCCCCAACGCGGATTTTGGATATGTTGTTCCTGATGCTTTTCCGTGTCGAATGACACCGAAAACAGCTTGTAAACAATTTGTTCTAGGTTCACCTCAAAATCGAGTCTCAACGACCAGACTAGTGGACGAAGAGGAAGTCGTGTGTTCGAACCACGGCATTGGCAAACAAATGGAGAGGGGCCGGTTCTCAATCCTTATCTTAGTTGAGGGACCCCTCAGTGTGCCATTGAAATAATAATTTGTTCACGAGCATACGAAGTCAAACAGCATACCGCGAGCCAGTGCCTTCACCATGCATTTGATATATACGCCAGTCCCAGTAATCGAATGATCATACAGTATGAATTTACAATTACGGATGAAGTGCATTGGGCTGTTCTGATTACCGTACATCCTTTACGTGCCAACGTATAGCCCATCTCCAGAATGCTACTCAGCTGGTTAGGTCATAATGCATACCATGCATCTTCGCAGTCTATAGCTGGGTTAGAACCACATGCCCTTGTAACAATCTATAATATATATAGGTATATATAATATTAAATTGTTACAAAGGTCTGTGGGTTAATTAGAACAAGAGGCCCTGGGTTCGAATCAAGACATGCATGGGTGAAAGACGGATCCCATTTCAACCTTGATCTGAGTTGAGGGACATCTCACTGTGCCATTCGGATCGCATGTGGACATTTCTATAAGAACTGAAGCATTGCACACGTCATAACAGGTGTCATCGGTATATCTACCACATGTTCAAGTGGTGCTGCTAGTCTGCTATGATGTTGGTGGGTCCAACTAAATTGCTATGATGCTGGTAAGGAAAACTGACGTCGTTACGAAATAAGAACCGTTACTTTTTCTAAATTTATCATTTTCGCGGTATTTGGCTCAATTTATTGTTCCGAACACGGCAAACAATGCCAACTTATTAAAAACGGTACTTAACAACATCAGTTTGCACAAACAGCTTCATAGAAATTCAGCAGAACCACCAGCAACATAGCCCATTAACAGGAGTGTACCCATTCTAAAATAGATATGGACCAATTTTGCTAGTAGGGATGGTTTACATGCATGCACACAAATGTATATGGAATCCTATTAGAGCCACTTCCTAATGGCGCTTTCGGCGCGCGCCGAAAGCGACAAAAAGTGCGCCATTAGTAACGCGCCGAAAGCGACAAAATATGCGCCGTTACGGCGCACTATTTGTCGCTTTCGGCGCACTTTTTGTCGCTTTCGGCGCGCGCACCGAAAGCGACAAAATGTGCGATATTAGCGCATGTTTCGGCGCGCCGAAAGCGACAAAATGTGCGCCGTAACGGCGCACATTTTGGCGCGTTACTAATGGCGCAATTTTTTGTCGCTTTCGGCCCGCGCCGAAAGCCCCATTAGGCATACTATTAGGTCCACTCCCTAATGGCGCGCGCCGGAAGCGACAAAAAGTGCGCCATTAGGGTATGTTTCGGCGCGCGCCGAAAGCGCCGAAAGCGACAAAAAGTGCTCCGAAAGCGCCATTAGCAAGTGGCCCTAATAGGATTCCATAAATGTATCTCCGTTCTTCACAGAAAGTAAGCATGCATAATGTATATAATGTTACACAACGATCGATCTGCATCGATATTGTTCACAAGCACCGGTGGAGTTTACCTGCACCATATTCATTGATACAAAACATGATTTTCTATATATGTACGTTTGAGACAATTGTTCACGTGACATGTCACTTGCATGTGCATGCATTATTGTGGTGTTGCTTGCGACAGCACTATAGTTAGTGCGTGTACACCGCGTGCTATGTGATGTAGCACAACGTGTATATATATTACCATGGTAATCTATTAAGCAGCATTTTCACTTCGACCTTGGTCTTATCAGATGAATCACGAGTACACGAGAGTGCTACTATAAAGCAGATTCATCACAATACAATTACGACAAAGGTACAGAAGGGGAATTGTGTACAGATTATTACATCTTTAATATATCACCTACGAAACACCAGTAACTTTGTCTGGTGGAGTAACTGTTAAGGTTATGTTGCATAAACTGTGCAGAATAATTGAATACAATGCGCAATGGTGTGGAATCTGCCTCCGGTTTAATCACACCGTGGTGAGGAATGTAATGCACTGGACCGTTGTAATCTGTAATATCGTGTTCAGACAATTTGCGTGCTACTCCTCGTTCAAGCGCCTCGCCGATTTGCTCCGTTGTATTTTATGTGACAATTGCCTCCTCTTCTGATTGTGCGCCTCTCTAGTGGTGTGAATCGTTAATGTGATCGCTAGGTGATCTCATTCACTGGTACCATGCATGCTGTCCATTTTGATGCGACAGAATCAAGACGCATGCAACCCCCTCCTTCTCAATCAGCATAAGTTCCCGTTTTCCTAAATAGAAAAGTGTTTACCTCCAATGTGACATTTACCACACTTTGAAATTACATGTACACCATTTGGCTCACAGGAAGTCCACAGATAGTCAACTTCATATAATCAGTCAAGAGATTCTTTCATTTTATCTGTATTGCAGAACAATTCAGCGAATTCGAACTACGTTTGATCGAGTTTCTCTTGGTATATATATCTATATAAGTATGTGATATCCAAGACGACAGTAGCCCAAGCTGTTTTTCGTCGGCTGTAAATTTCCTGATTCCTAGTGAATTCTTGGCATCAATTTACAACGATCGGCCCCGATTAAGTGATCTACCCTTCCGGTTGGACGCTCAATGTCACTTGTGTAATAACTCTATTCTGAATCTCACGTCCATTTTGCCGTATGCCACACAAGCAGAAACATCATGGGGAAACCGTTTTGTGAAACCAGCATTTAAAGGAACCATTCGGTTGTGACATACATGTACATGCTCACGCCTCCACGACCACCATGCACATGCCAAATGTGCTAAACTTTCAACGAGTTGCCTTATAATTTCTGATATTCAGTCATGCATGTCCTCCTGATGGCATTCATTTGTTGTTCCGCTCGCCAGCTCGATGCGTTCACGACATTAACCTTATGCTTGTGAGGTGTGCTCCGGCGTGAAGCCGATTTATCCTCCAAAAAAAATTCCCAGACAGTCTCGAAATTCGCTCGTCCCTTCGTGTCCCTGGTTTAAACATATGTATTTACCAAAATGATATGGCGACGGGATTAGAGGACAAGTGCTAGCCACTTAGATGGACCTCCTCTCTCGACGACAACACTAAATACAACTGTACAATATACTATAGCAGCATGGTAACAGTGCATATATACATGCATATATAAGAAAATATACAACATAAGTTTTGTCCCTCTTACGCCGTTTTGCAAGAGTCCATGCATTTGCGTTTCTGTGTGACCGGTAGCCTGCATTCGCTGCTATCCATTCAACACCCACGTTGTCCATTTCACTTTCCAGATGAGCTTGCTTTAGGTCTCTACAATGTTAACAAGTCCCACGGATCATCGCCGTCAACGCCAAGAAGCCATTTTATGTCTTGTATAATAACATCCGTGAGGAATTCACGCTCACCATACTTTGTGTCTATTAGTTCCATTATTTTCCATTAATATTCATCGGCACCGAGCACGGTAGTTACGGCTTCCTGTGAAAGGTTACTTTTCAAAGCATATATGGGTCCTCTCCAAATGTGGGAACCATGTGTCTCTTGAAATCTCTAAGAATTCTCGTATATTTTCTTTTGTCACCGGAAAAATTAGGAGCTTCCAATTTCTTTACCCTGAAAGCAGGCCCAGCTTCGACAGGTTTCTGCTTCACGTCAGCTGGTGTTCTCTCTTGTGTCTCCGCCTAACCAATCAACATCAGATAATTGTTTATACACCCTATCAATGAAGTAAGCTCTTTCAATTTTTCATCGTCGGTTTTCGTATCCAACATGTTCATAATTTTTCATTTCAAAATTGCTAGAAGCATGTTTTAGCTGTTGAAACAACTTATGCACACTATCCAGATCCTCGGCCGTCAACACTTCGCATAGCCGATTGAAGATTCGTGTGGATTTTATTTTTTCATTTACAACTCACTACACTATGTATGATGTTTGCTGACAAATCACTGCAACAGTTATGTTTACATAACAACGGTTTTGACACGATAAACTGTGTTATTGAGAACTATCAATAATAATCAATAAAGTTTAGTTATTTTTCCATGTTCTAGCTTCTTAATGGTGATGCTTTTACAGATTTTTTTCACATTTACCGATTGCGAGTGCCATGTGTCACTTTAATACCAAAGAATTATTGCTGTCCCTCTAAAACATCGAGATGGTATGAAATAAATAAATATAAATTCAACATAAAACAAAATAGCGTCATTCAGTGGCATTTCTCGTTCCAAACGTGTTATTGTATACTCTAGAATGAAACAATAAAAAATTAAACAGATATTGTAATAAATTATTTGATTTCCAGAATACACATTTAAGAGTAATGTCTATTTGGTGTTCCCGAATTAAGTTCGGTGAAAGTCCTGCATATCCTTCCAAATTCCAATGATCTGATTGGCTTAACTAATTGTGTGTTGACCTGCTTTTAACTTTCATCTGCCATCGGTATGAATTCCCTAATCTATTTTCAAAACGTGACACTATCATCTCAGTCCAAATATAATGTCTCAAATGTGTTCCCGAATTTAGTTCATCGAAAGTCCTGCATAACTATCCTTACAAATTCCAATGATCTGATTGGCTTGACTAATGTTGTGTTGACCTGCTTTTAACTTTTCAGCGCTTTAACTTTTAACTGGCCATCTGTATGAATTCCCTAATCTTTTACAAAACGTGATACTATCATCTCATGGTTTTCTTGAGTGACAGCTCTCATTACAAACTGTTTTTTCTTAATTCTTTTTCTCGTGTTACTGCAGGAACCGTCGTACATAATGTGATGTGTAGTTTTAGTTAAACATTAACTCCCACTGATGAGACCATGCATGCAATGGCAAATTGGACTTATGTGGCATCTTGAATATTACCAGTAATATTTAAATGCGCTTATGTCGTCTTGCACATCCATATCTAATCCATTTCGGTCGTATATTGCCTCATCCGATGTATGTATACTCTATGAACATAGATATCGATGCATGGACAGAGAGAGAGAGGGAGAGAGAGAGAAGATATATATATATATATATATATAGAGAGAGAGAGAGAGAGAGAGAGAGAGAGAAGAGAGAGGGGACGAAAGAGGGTGGGTGGAGAAATCAGGTTTACCACTTCACAGTAATTCGATGTAATATATGTGGAGTAGCAATCTCGCTGCTTAACTTCTCACACGTGCCCAGATATACGAACTTACGATACCATCCCTTTCTTTGGATCATTTATCAGGAAAAACCAGCTTCGCCATCACTGGATGGTTCATGGTGAACTACTTATGCGATATACGCACCAGCTTGATGCTGAATGGGTCACTATCATCACGCGCGACGTGCGGTTGAGTACCAAGCTTAACGGTACTCAATCCGATCAGACACTCCTAAATTACTATTTCTTTGGCTTTGGGGGTAACAAATATTTTATTCGACTCGAGGAACCCACCCGTCAAAACTCAGAGTGATTAGATATCGATGTTTGATATTTGCTGCTTCTATTGTTTGTGGACCAGATCTTTTCCATGACCACGTGCTCAAACGGACAAATTGCGGCTGTAAGATGGATAACTCTAAAATCAAGTAGTTATTATTGTTAATAGTAACCACTTGATTTTAGAGTTATCCATCTTACAACCGCAATTTGTCCGTTTGAGCACGTGGTCCTGGAAAAGATCTGGTCATGCACAAACAATAGAAACAGCAAATTTCAAACATTGATATCTAATCACTCTGAGCTTTGATGGGTGGGTTCCTCGACTCGAATCAAATATTTTGTACCCCCGAAGCCAAAGAAATAGTAATTTAGGAGCGTCTGATCGGGTTGAGTAACTTTAATATTTCGCGCGGTCGAGTACATCGCTTGACGAATAAGTGCGATTGAGTACCTCGCTTTAGGATATTTTAGCTGGTTTTGTCATGATACACTTTTCGATTTAAATACATTTACAAAAGTGGCTTTTCCGCTAAATGTATATAAATATAAGCATTAACTGTCATGTGGACTGTTTTATGGAGATATAACCGTGAGGTAAGTGGTCATAACTTGTATGTAAAACCCTTCGGGTTTTAAACAAGTTATGACCACTTACCCCACGGTTACATCTCCATAAAAACAGTCCACATGACAGTTAATCCTTATGTAAGGATACCGTGCGTCTTTAGACTTTATCAGCTTCCATTTTCATTATGTTTTGGACATTGGAATTCTCCAAAAAATAAAAGCAATTTAGCAGACGATATCGGAATCTCGTTTTGCTGTGAGAATTCGTAAAGCGAGGTATTCAACCGCATTGATTTGTTAAGCGATGTACTCGACCGCACGAAATATTAAGCTGTGTACTCAACCGCACGTCGCGTGGTGATAGTGACCCCTTCAGTCTTGCTGACTGCATGCATTTACATAAGTATGTACTTACATGCATATGTATTGATATTACACAACTCTTCATTTGGGTACATAGCTTAGCTTGGTTTCTGTTTTGGCGTGATCACAACCTCAATTGGTGCTATCGAGTGAATATGCACTATTCATTGTTCTGTAAATCTGCACCATTTAATGTCGACTAAAAGGTCAGACCAAATAAATCAGACGACGACATGTTACAGTAATTTGATATGTGCATTTTCGCTGACCCCTGATTCAGTCGAGTCTGCGAGAAGACGCAGGGGACGGTGCGTTCAGTCGTGGGTTGAGCATTCGGTCGAAGAATGACAGCAGATCGATTTTACGGACAACGTTGTGCTTATATCGTATAGGATCATACGAAAACGCATTACATAGGGCCATCCAAAACACCACCGCATCCCCCAAATATACAAATACACAACTGGATATGACGATTTGCAAGTCGTTGTAACGACTTCCAACAACTCGTTATATCGACTTACAGCTCATATATAACAACTTCCGACAAATCGTTGTAACGACTTCCAACAACTCGTTATAACGATTTCCGAGTCGTTATGACTTACAACTGATTATAACGACTTCCGACAACTCGTTAAAATGACTTCCAATAACTCGTTATATATACCGACTTCTAAGTCGTTACAACGACTTACAACTCACTATAACGACTTCCGACAACTCGTTATAACGACTTGTAAATTTTTCTACAAGTCCTTATGACGACTTGTTTTTATTTCTACAAGTCGTTATAATGACTTCCAAAAACTCGTTATCGATTTGCAACTCGTTATAATGAGTTGTTGTAAGAATCGTTATAGCGAGTTTTTGGAAGTTGTGTATTTGCGCGCGGGTGCGGTTAATTGTTTTTCGGATGGCTCTAATGCGCTATCATAAGGATCAAGTTAACTTCAAGATGTACATAACTTAAGCTGGTACCTATATATGACGTGCCGGTACGTAAACAAGCCATTATCCACTTCACTTCTCCCGGACTATAAACATTGTCACCGCTCTGATATGGGCGTCCTTAGGGGAGGGCACATTACATAACGATAGCGTCGTAGTGTTTCACCTATATATATATGAGCCAGGGATGAGTCGATTATCGCACTCAATATTATAGGCAGATGTGCACGGTTTGCTTCAGGCTTGCTATTTATATATACATGTAACATGCCATAGTATGCAAACTAAAAACTAGAGTGATGAACTCTACCTCCCAGAGAAATAAATTTAGCACTCCCGTTCGACCCCAAAATTATGTATACATAACTTGGTAAAAAAGTATCTCAAAACATTCCTACGCGGAAGATTTCCGAACAAATTCGTCGAAAGAGTGCTGAAAATTCCTGTTTTGTTTCTTATATTTTTCGATAAATTTGAGATCGTTTCGTTTGTTTGTGGTTCAATTTTTTAGCCAGCGCGCGGTTGTATAAAATTGCAACTGTATACCACGGGAAGACGTTCTAGAGCGGTCATCACTCCGAAACGATTATGATAACGCAACCGGACGTTCAGTCTCCAATTCCATAATTCCAATGAATACAAATAAAATGGCACCCTTTTTACGGGGCCCGTACATTGTGTTCGGGGTTGTATTTTGATGATTTCAATGCGTCTTTCTGTGACATATATTTCGATACCGGGAAAAAATTAAAAGCGAATAGTAAATTAGGCGTATTTTGGAGTGCAAACCGCCATGTGACTTTAACAAACTCCACAAAGTCCTAAATTGTTCTCAATCAGAGGGCTAATTGCTGAGGATTCAACAGTCCACCAACTGGAGATAAAGTGATTTTCGGGAGTTAATATATTCCACTTAGAAACAGTTTACCATGCATTTAAGGGTTTGACACTTTATATAGAGCACTCTCGATGAGTAAAAAAATTCCACCCCGGAAAGCCAACTTTGAGCACTCTTCGAATACTAGTGAAATTGCGCGTACCGGACTGCTAGCATATAGTGCTAGGTTGCTCTCCGTGTGGCGGTAAAGTGCTAAGTGTAAAAATTTAACCTCTCTGGATAGTCAACTTATAACACTCCACATCGTACGTGATTACTCATGTTAACCCTTTACCCAACAGAACCGCCCTGTGCCAATGCATTCTCTTATATATGCGAGTCGACCATAGGTCACCTCGCGTATATAAGAGAATGCATTGGCTTAACACATTAAAAATTATAAAATTGTTAAAGAATGTAAGAAAAAGGCCAATGCATTCTCTTATATATGCGAGGCATATATAAGAGAATGCATTGGCACAGGGCATAACTGTAACTATCACAATGTGGTCAAGGAGCCGGTTCCAATGATATCCATATTTGTATGGTTCTATTGAGACAGACCGAAGATATTTTAGGCTGTTGAAGCTTTATTTGGCCGGTTTTGGCCGTTTTGTTGGGTAAAGGGTTAAATTATATATGTTGATATATTCATTATATGTGCCAATGCCCATATTGGGTGTATTTTGCATTAAATCTGATCTTTTCTCATGGATAGGGTAAAACCAGCTTATGCATACACAATGTTGGCTTATGTTAAAATATAACAACCATTTTTTAATTTATTATATAATATTTAAAATGTTATAAGTTTGATGATCTTTTAAAGTAGAAAATAACGAAAAGCGACCGGTGATGTTACCGGGAAATGGGAACGATTGGCAACAGACAGAAAACAAATCCGTATGGATTTCGGTCAACGATAACTGCCCCTCCCCTATGTGATCATTAATAAGCAAACTTGTCAGTGTTATAGTTACCTGAAGGTAGCCATAGAAATAGCTAACTATCTGCATCATTATTCTTGCCCAGTTTATCGAATTTATGGATAACAAATTGTGTTCCTTTTTGAAGTGGACGTCTTCAAAGCACCGCTTAATTGGATCGTCCAGATCGTCAGATGTTCCGTCAACTTTAAAGTATAAAAGAGAGCATACTCGTAAAAACTCGAGAGTTTGTGTGCGCATCGTCAAATCGCACATTCTTGATAATATGTATGTTCACTTCATCAAAAGATCTCTTCACAGATACGACCGTGCTTGTTCGTGTTCGATTCGGTCCACTCAGTTAATAACTTATGTTGAATCTTGTTGAATTAGTATTCCTACTTTAACATATCATATCGATAATGTTATGGTTCGGAAAATACAGAAACAAACATGAATATGGTTACACTTGTAACCGAAAAACAACACCCCACCACCACAAACAACACGTGTTTGCCTCAGAACGATTTCATGGCGTCCTGCATGTAATATATAAAAACTGATCAACTATAGCACAGTCGTGGTCTATTGAATCGGTCCATAATCTTAATCTTAAAATGAAGGCTATAAATGCGTCAAGATATATAAATTATATGTCCATGATCACAACTCCAATAATAATATAGGTGTATACCTATTATAAAAAAAATTAAATAATTTCACGTTGACAACTCATATTTCCGATAGATATGCTCCGAAACACACACAACAAAATTTAAGTTCTGAACCGAAATTCAATATTTCAAAAATTATTGTGCAATTTCGCACGACTTTTGAAACTGCATATTTGAAACTTGACAAAATATCAACCATAAAGTCAACACTGAAGACAACAATTTAGTTATTTAAAGTGACGTGAAACACCCCGGTATGGTGATCAAATAGAAATGGAGAATAATCTTGCTTAAAGCAGTTATTTTTACGAATATTAATCCAAATAGACAACACACACCGCCATTCTGATATATAAATTAAATGCAATGACTCTCGACGGCAAAATAATTTGTATTTGTTTGTCGCCGTAATTGGGCGTAGTTCAGACGATGTTTTCAATGGAGTGGTATGGTCGAGATCTTTGAATTTTTTTCGATGTTAGTAGAATGCTACATTCCCCAGGTTGGCGTAACGCCTCAGTACTAACTTATCAGTTTATATAGCACACGAATAAGTCCACAATATGTCTTTAACCCTTTACCCAACAAACCGGCCAAAACCGGCCATATAAAGCTTCAACAGCCTAAAATATCTTCGGTCTGTCTCAATAAAACCATACAAATATGGATATCATTGGAACCGGCTTCTTGACCACATTGTGATAGTTACAGTTATACCCTGTGCCAATGCATTCTCTTATATATGCGAGTCGACCATAGGTCGCCTCGCATATATAAGAGAATGCATTGGCCTAAAACAAATCTTTTTTTACCATTTTTTCTTACATTCTTTAACAATTTTATAATTTTTAATGTGTTAAGCCAATGCATTCTCTTATATATGCGAGGCGACCTATGGTCGACTCGCATATATAAGAGAATGCATTGGCACAGGGCTCTTCTGTTGGGTAAAGGGTTAATACGTTGTTGCCATACCAATGATCAAATATTTTCACATTTTTGTCAAATTTCAGATTGTCTTTTGTCCGTAAGTTGTGTATATATAGTAACCAGAGACGTGGGTGTTAGCTTGATAATTATATTCCAACAGTTTGAAAGCTTGGTACACCAGTTGGAAACTCCCAACGCAATGGAGACTTCCAACGCAACGGGATGCAAACGAAATCATCCAGAGTTGAGAATTTTCGTCTGGTTCAACAAAGTGCATTGTGATTGGTGGATACCAAATCAAAGACATCTAGCAACATATCTACTTAAACTTCAAATGATTAATACATGCGTGCGTAGTTCGATTATGTTGTTCATATTTTGGCACAGACCTCTATACACGTGGACATTGTCGGCAATCGCGGTTGTCATCCACAGTTCCTGGAGCTTGGAACAACGCCCCTTTGGGAGGAGTACTATAATATCTAGCCATTCTGAGCCCCGTACGGCTTCTATGGCAGCACTTCCAGTGTCCCCGGATGTAGCTGAAAAAAATTGGCAGATATTTTTCACAATATTTGCAGATATTCCATTTTTACTATCCATGTATATGAATGGTCATGAATACGAGCACTGTGAAATGATGTTACACTTGCGTTACGTTGTGGGGGTAGCTACCGGTATATATATTAGCAAAAGGGGGTTTAGTTCTATAGATGAAGGTTTTGCATATATCAAGTAAAGGCTCGCGAGATAATATTATAAAATAATTTCTCTGGAAATACACATATAGGCCTCTCAACTTATTGAAAATCGGTAAAAAACGTCACGTGCATGCTTGAATGAGTAGCGCACACCGTTAAAGGGGCACTGTACAAAAATGTTGTTGTTGGTTATCCGTCAACGACTATCCCGGATTCCGAATCATTTAGGGCCATTGCTGTGTAAATAAAGTAAAATATATATAGGTACGTCTGCTATCGTGCATGGTCAGCTCTTGACACTACAATTCATTGACATCAGCTCAAAATAAGAAGTAATTAAGGGGCACTGTACTCAAATGTTGTCGTTGGTTTCTATATTATCTGGTTCGTAGCTTAAGGTAACCATATTTCCTTCAATTGACTGTCTGCTGAGTACGAAGAAATGTTACATTTGCCAGATAAGCCGGAATGCTAAAAATAGAACGCTCGTCATTGAGATAATTTTATACAGGTTTCAGGCAAATGTATCAAATAAATGTTATATTATATGCATAATAGTCCCATATACTCATTAATTGTATTGTATAGTCATGCAGGGAGTGTCTTGTGCTCACGTCCCCGTATCAACATATGTTTTTGCCGATGTGTGCCACGTGTTGTCCAAACCACTATCCGTTAATTACTATGATTACGTCTTGTACATGGAAATTCGTAACTTAGTTTATGGCTGGAACAATAAAGTAAATTTATATTAAATTATTAAATTTGATTTTAAGATAACCTATTAACCCGAACATTTACAGACTATATCGATGTTATTACCCGGAATTTATTCAAATTGGCGTACATTATCCATTTAAAAACTCCCTCCCATGCAGATGCTTCATCGGTACATATTTCAACAACTGAGTTGACAGACTTGTACCAGTTGTGCCATTCAGATCGTACCATGACAATTTCGATTAGAAATTATTATATTTTTACGCTCATTATATGAAGCAATCAGCGTTATTGAGCCAGTGACCCCGTGAACCTGGTACATTGTATACACATGCACTCACCAGTGAACGATACTCACCTACCAATGCGATGTGGTGCTGTTTCTTCTTTTGCAAGAAATAATCAAGAAACAACCCGACACAACACAATGCTAAATCTTTGAATGCCATGGTAGGTCCATAGAACTGCTCGTGGATGTTCAAGCCTCCAGAAAGTCGTTTTATTGGTGCCACTTCCGGGTGCTGTATTTTATTGTATCCTCGCTCCACAATATCTGAATGGGAGAATTATATATTGTGTATCCTAGACATGTACTGAATGCAACACGAACCACAAGCTCTCCCATGGTCACAATCCCCTCATGCGGATGGCAGCGCTCTTCAAAATCTAAACTTTTGCAAGATTATTATGCATGAGAAAGTCGCTTCCATTATTTTCTGCCACTTTTTTTCTTCATGTTTTCATATCTCGAGTGTTTTTTTTTAATTCTTGCCGAGTAAATCCGACCGAATGCGATATGTTCATCCTGACTTTCTGATGCCGACAATTGCAAGAGACGCCGTGGGTTTGCCACCATGTTACCAATGCCGATCGACTGCTGCCAAAGAATACGGTATGTTGATCAACATCAATGTCCGTAACGCAACAGCTTTTTTTTCTTCTTTTTTTTTAAACATATTTTATTTGTAGTATAATACAAAATGGACTGGGGCACAAGTTACAAAACTTAATGAGCCCCTCTCCGGTATACATTGATACAAACAATTTGTTTAACAAAATGGCACAATAAGTAACTTATTTACAGCTGCACGTGGTGAATGAGAAAGATGATGATGATGGCAGGTTGTAACAGCTGATACCGGCGCCATCATTTTATTACATTCCAAATAATGCAAAATATAAGCTATTGAAACTGTAAATAATATTACTCATTGTTGAAATAACAATAAGACTTGTTGGCTTCATTCATGTAAATGGCCGGCATTGGAAATTTGCGCTTTCCTAATAGACTTGTTCTGAGTGAGGCATTGGTCGGTGCCGACCAACTGCTGGCAACACGGTATGCATATGTCGATAGCACAGACGCCAGTACTGCATGGGTGCCATCGTATGAGTACATTCATGATAATGTATGAATGACATACAGCCAAAACTTGTCAAATAACATTCAATATTTGCCTCATGGTGATTTACACACGAGTTTGATTTCGCGTCGGCTTGTCGGTATCTTGCCTATACATAAATGGGTGGTATCGGCAACATGCGACATTTATTTGTCACTAAATGTGTATTGACAGTCATTGCAGCCAACATTCAAATTCGTGAGTTAATTTAAATGAAAATATGGTCTTGTTTTAATTAGACTGGTATATTGACTGCACTGATCGGTGCCAATCTACTGCTGGCAAACAACACGGCTTGCCGATGCCGATACAACGGTCAGTGTCGGCTGCCATCATACCTTTACACCCCAAATAATATTAAATATAAACTACTAGCTGGTGAACCCGACTTCGTCCGGGCTGTTTCCCCTCTGCTTATCGGCGAATTGCGCGATTTGACCTTGAATTGACCACTTTGAAGGTCAAGGTCAGGTCGATGTCACGATTTGACCCGTCCAAAACACTCCCCGGACAAAAAAGTACCCGACAAAAGTACCCGTCGAAATCCGTCAGGTTTTACCAGATTTGACCTTGAATTGACCATTTTGAAGGTCAAGGTCAGGTTGGGTCACGATTTTAACCGTCCAAAACACTCCTCGGACAAAAGTAACCCTATGTATCAAATGTTGTCGAAATCCCGTCAAAATTCGCGATTTGACCTTGAATTGACAATTTTGAAGGTCAAGGTCAGGTCGGGGTCACGTTTTGACCCGTCCAAAACACTCCCCGGACAAAAGTATCCATGTGTATCAAATTTTGTCGAAATCCGTCCGTTTTACCCGATTTGACCTTGAATTGACCTTTTTGAAGGTCAAAGTCAGGTCGGGGTAACGATTTGACCCGTCCAAAAGACTCCCCGGACAAAAGTATATGTAGGTATCAAATTTCGTCGAAATCCGTCCCGTTTTACCTGATGTGACCTTAAATTGACCTTTTTGAAGGTCAAGGTCAGGTCCGAGTCACGATTTGACCCGTCCAAACACACCCTGGACAAAAGTAACCATAGGTAGCAAGTTTGGGCTAAATCTGCCGGGCAGTTTTCCCGCCCATAGCTAACAGACAAACAACACACAGACAGAAGTCCCAAAATATATATTAGACTAGCCGATTAGCCCGACGTTGTACGGGCTATTCAAAAACCAAGTTTCAAGTCGATAGCTCCACCCGTTTCCGAGATCTGGTCTACGCATGCGCGAAGCTGGCGTCGCATTTGCTCGGCGGCCCGACGTTGTCCGGGCTATTCAAAAACCAAATTTCAAGTCGATGGCTCTACCCAGCCCGACGTTGTCAATTATCTACCAGTTTCCGAGATCTGGTCTGCGCGTGCGTGAAGCTGGCGTCGCACGGGCTCGGTGACCCGATAAAATTCGTATCCGGGGATCCATTCACATACCAAATTTCAAGTCGATAGCTCCACCCGTTTCCGAGATCTCGTCTGCGCATGCGCGAAGCGGGCGCCGCACGGGCTCGCCAATACGACAACGACGACCGCCTGGTCAAACTACACACACGTACCAAGTTTCGTCCCGATCGGTCGAGAATCGTAGATTTGTATAAATGACATACAAACATACAGACAGACAAACAGAGGTCTTCAAAATATATATGAGACTAGCAGGTGACCCGACTTCGTCCGGGCTTTGACCTTGAAATGACCATTTTGAAGGTCAAGGTCAGGTCGGGGTAACGATTTGACCCGTCCAAATCACTCCCCCGACAAAAGTATCCCTAGGTATAAAATTTCGTCGAAATCCGTTAATTGTTTAATTTAATTTGAGTTAATTATGCCTGTTTAATCAAGAGAAATGATGGTACCCGTCCCGTGATGGTACCCGTCCCTAAAAGTGGTACGTTTGTGGGTACCCGTTTCAAGGTGAAGATCACCTCGGCCGGAAAATCTTACCCGATGAAAATCTCCCCCGTTCCTTGGAACCCCTAAGTACGAAGACAGAAATAAGAACAGCGATGCGTCGAAAACGGAAACATAAGACGATCGATGGAATCAACTAATAAGTATTGCCCCCAATGACATAAATGACGATGTCGGAAATAATAAGATATCTCGAACCCGGTGGTCGTAGAATTCGATTTTTCATGGGAGAATGGACAGACTCCACGCTTTAATTGTATTAGGCAATTATCGAAGAGACATAAACGCATCTATTAACAATTTTGCCAGCCTTGGGAAGACTCGTAGAAGCGAGTTCTATGCAATGGAAATGCATGCATATTTCCTATGTAACGGTTTAACAGTGTCTAAACGCTCTTTATCAACGACACCGCGGATACGAACGCTCTTTAACTATCTCGCGATTAACACATGAACTACCCATTGCGGTGGCGAGGGATTGGAGAATGAGTGCTCTGACGTTCTCAGAAGCGGTGCGATGACATTCCATCTGTGATTTTACCCTTATAGGAAGGTTGGGCTCAATCCGTCCGACAGTTTTCCCGGCCATAGCTAACATACAAACAACAAACAAACAGACAGAAGTCCCAAAATATATATTAGATTTAACACTTTTGAGTATCAAACTGTCCATATAATTATGTCAAATAACGTTGCGTTTACACTGACATAACTTGAGTTAGATTTTCTGTCGGCTTTCGGGTTTGTTGCCTGCAGTTGACTGTCATACCGATCATTTTATTTTGCTATCATTTGCTGCCAGTATATGTTCCTGTACCGGCTGGTGCCGGTAAGTGTTGGTATGCCCATACCAGCACTGTCGGCATGTACCGGAATGCGGCATGTACCGGTTTGCAACGGCATATGTACAGAAAGCAGAATTCTTTCATCGATATATACGTATGTGAAATATATGCGAGGTGTTACTATCCCCATCAATTCTGACCGCCATATAATTAACGAACGCCTATAATTCAATCGCCCGAGTAAAAGGTATACAAAAATGATACAAAAAACGGACAATAATGAAAATGCTGTTTCAGTATTCCGATTTTCGCCACATGCAGACTTGTATTACTGGGAAAGACGTTCGCGAACTGTTGTCGTTAGAATATAGTGAGAATATGTTGGATCTTATAACAGCTTCCTTTTGTGGTTTATGTTAATAAATTTGCGTTTATTATAAGTGACATGCATGTTTGTAATTTTACTGTTTCATTTTCGCTCGTTACAGCAAAACTTTGGAGGCTATATGAATCATGCTCTCAAATGCCTTGTCGACTTTGAGCCGTTGTCTGAATGAACGATTAAATTATATTTTTATGCAAATCGTGCATCACTTGACTTATTCACACCATTATTATGCATTTTTATATTATTTGTATTCAATATATCGCATAGCCTGTCCATACAGTCAAAGGTGCCCTCTCGTTATTGCATCTTAAATGATAATTTTGCAGCAACGTGTTCGTGACCAGGCACTTTTGGTTTTCCCATGGTCGTCGATTTTTCAATATTCGGCCTCAACCTGATTCCGGCTTTCGATGTTTCCGTATATAACACGCGGTAATTACCACATTTGGACTCCGTGAGCAAATTCTTTTCACATTTACTCAATTTGTTGTCCAATAAACGCTACTGTACAGTTTCTTATCCAATTGACACTTTTGTTCCTTTGACGGTATCTACGGTCCGATATGAAACTCTTAGTCATTGAGTTACAGATGGAAAACTAACCCCAATATTCCGGATTTTTGGCTACTACATATTCTAATTGAAGGAAACATTATTCGTGAAAGACAGTGGGGTTGATGTCTATAATAGTGGCTCAATGTCTAACGGTTTCCATGTGAGTTGATCGGATTTGTGTTTGATGTCACCTTGATGAGTTCATTTGACATAATGTTGCATATATATACACTGATGTCTATTTTGTGTGTGATGCTGTGTGAGGTCGTGTGCATGTGTGTGGGTCTTTAAATGAGGATGCGTGTGCATTCGGTTGTGTGAGAGTGCGTGTGAGGGTAGGTGAGTTCGTGTGCGACTGAATGCTAGGTGAGGGAGTGCGCGTGTGTCTGACTCTATTGTCAAATCTTAGATTCCCATATCTTTGATGAAACTTACTTGCATGTGTAGAACGTGTCGGTCAGCTTGCATCTGCATGTCTGTCAGTCGTGTTTCTTCCTGTCTGCATGTTTATCTGTCAGCATGTATGTCTGTCTAGATACTTATGTGACTGTCTGTCTGTCTGTCTGTATGTCTCTTTCGCGTGTATGTTTGACTGTAAAATCGTCTAAGCCTAGGCGTGTCTGGACGTGTTTACGTGTACGCCTGTGCGCGGCTGGGTGGTTGCATGTGCCTGAGACGCAGTGTGTGTGTGTGTAACTGTGTGCGTAATCTCGCTTTATTTGGTGTTGCCGTATTCCTTAAATGTGCATATATTCCACTGTCATTTTTGTATTAGAATTGTTTGTAACTATGTTATTTAAATGTAACTCTCCGATAGTGGAGGCAATAAAAGGATATATAAAGGTTTATGTTAATAAATTTGCGTTTATTATAAGTGACATGCATGTTTGTAATTTTACTGTTTCATTTTCGCTCGTTTTTAACGAAAGGACCGTGCGGACTATATGTCTACAGTATTGCACATTTGTGCTCCTGTATTCTATTCCTTGTTGTTTTACTCCGGGTTTGGCTCTGGTGCATGCATTTGTCAGTGATATTTCAACTGTTGAACATTATGGCCGACACTATCCACCCATGTAACTCAACTAACGCCCTACACTCATTGGTAGAAAATATAAGCGTCTATTTGGTCGGAAAAAACCATCTGAAGAACCGTTGGAAGCTTCATAATATTCATAATAGTGTACCGTGGATGGCTTTCTCTGGAATTTCGTTTTCATCGACGAAAAGCGGTAAAATACGCTTAGCTATGTCTTTGTACGAGAGCTGTGACCAAGATTGTAGTGTCTTTTGCTGGAGTTTCGGAATCTCTTCGGGCATAACGAGGCCGCCATCTTCTAGATATCCGGAAAACAACGCCTCCTCGAACGTCAGATTGTTACATCCGCCTCTAGTGCTGCAGTACCTCATATCTCTTCGTTAAGGCTGAAATCATACATCAGTAAGGCTGAATGGGTCATCTCACCAAACAAAGTGCTGAAGGATATACGCAGGTTTTGAAAATGTGCTGAAGGATACAAGGGTTTGAGATCGGCACTAACACAGTTACCTCAACTGTGTTCCTGAGAGTCTGGCGCCCAATCAGAAGTTCGTTTTCAGCTCATTTTAATTATCATTGGAACGTAAAACAATTTTCTCTTACAGAAATCACAGCAGACACGAAAACGAAACGTAATTTAGAACGAGATTTCAAAACATGTGTACCCTTCATTACATTTTCAAAACAAGTGTACTCTTGAGCACATTATTTTTGGTGAGAGTGACCCCTTCGGGACTAGTAAAGCTAACTTTACACCCTGGCAAATTTGCCAATAAAATGTTCGTGCAATTCGGCAAAACTGTTTTTCATGAAATTATTGCACGAATTATTCAATTCAAAATTTTATTTATTCAACATACGTTATACAACTGAGTAAAATAACGAAGGAACAGGAATGAGAATGCACAATCTGAAATATAAAATAAAATACTTTAACAGACTGTAACAGGAATAAAGTTTGCACGTTCATCTGGATATTGTATAGCCTTATTTTATAATTGTAAGGATAAAGGTGATGCTCTGACGTTTAATCACGGGACACACCTAAGTAAAGATAAATACCCAGTAACTATGAACAAATTACCAAAGAACTTAATATTAATCCTTAAATTTTAAAATTAATTTAAAACCAATCCTTGATCATTAATTCCATTAAAACTAATTTGCCTTATACGTTATAGTATGTTTTTAACTTATTAAAACACTATAGATCATGATATTCAAGTAAATTTAATTACTTTTGAATTTATTAAGGAAAATTTTACATTCCTTTTTTAACATTTTTATTTCTGTGATTATTTTCATTTTCTTTCAGTGATTCGTTGGCAATGTATTCCAAAGCATGGTGCCATACATGCTAGAACTTGTTGAACGCAATGACGTTCTACGATATTGAACAACTAAGTTATCAATTTAGCGTCATACCTGTTAATTCAAAATAAGTTAACAAATTTACAGGTAAACTACCCTGTTTGGCTTCAAAAGCTAATAGCAGATTTCTCATCTTAAAAGCTATTGATACATTTAGATGGGAGGTTATATGCCTTATTTTAAATTTTTCTGATAACTGAACATCTATATAGTTACGAAAACAAAACAAAACTAATTAAACTGCAGTATTCTGATACCGAGGCAATTCCCTTGCCTAACATTTGAAGATTTCAAACATATCTCAAGGTCCAATCCAGGGTTATTATTCAATAATGGATCAGGGGACCATATTTTTGCTATAAATTCAATTAATATGAACGCAATATTCATCGTATTTTTCAGATAATGGTAGATCCGTTCTGTGTCAAAACTCCAACCCATGTTCAGCCTGACACCCTTCCCAGCTCGCATGCACAGAACGGGCTTCACTTTTAAGGATGTCCCCGTAGGCCGTAGCCGAGGTGGTTAGGTCGTGGATAAGATCATCGCAGTCTGGACAAGACGAGGTTGGCTCGGGTTCGAACACTGTCTCCGACATGGGCGAAAATCGGGACCAATTTTCAAGCTTGATTTGGTTTGAGGGACATCTCAATGCGCCATTCCGGTCAATACATGGCCATTTCGATAAGAAATGGGAATTTGTTCATGCTCCCTGAAGAAAGCACATTTGAACCAATGAACACTCTTACTAAGTCCGTGCCTCAATGAATCTGATATATATGCCAGTACACGTACCAGTAATCATATGGTCACAGATACAATTTCGGAGGGAAGTGCATTATGCTGTTCCAATAGAATGGTAGAACCAATCTGTGTCAATAATCGAGCCATGTTCGGACTGATATACGCTTCCCAACTCTCGGTGTTATCGGTCGTGGATAAGATCGCCCCCAGTCTGGGTAGACGACTTTGGCGAGGGTTCTAACCCCGACACGTGCGAAATCGGGACACCGATTTTCAAGCTTGATCCGAGATGAGGGACATTCCGATCGATACATGTCCATTTCGATAAGAAATGAAGAAATGAGAATTTGTTCGCGCGCATTGAAGCAAGTAAACATTGAAGAAGTGAACCCTCATATACACAATATGTCCACACAATTCTGGGGAAACGATAGCCATATACATGTGGTCCAATTTAATAAGTTATCCGATTTCATGGTAAATATTGTGGTCCCCCGATATATAATACTCACGATTTCGAATACAACCTTCCAACAATGTATTCAATATGTGTTATGTACGAGTTACGTGATAAATGAACTATATTTGAAATCCTGGTTGACGCTATATACACGTTTGGGAGATCCTGGGTGACATAAATTATTCACGAATGGCCATGCGATAATGACCAATTCAGCCTCGTTATGATTCCCGGAACGTGACAAAAGTGAGTAATTATTTGGTTTAACTTTGATTTAGGAGATTATATATATGTCTCATTTTAAATTGCTCTGATATAATTAAGTGCATCTAGTTACGGCAATTCCCAGGCCAAAATTGTCAGGGACAGCTCAACTTACGCCCAATCGCAGTGCATGTGGTCCAAATTAATAAGTTATTCGATTTCACGCTAAATATCGAGGCCCCTTATAGTATGGTCGTTAGGCGGTTAGACCCGGAATAAATTGGTAAAGAAGCCGTTTTGGTCTCAAAACGCGCGGACTATAGTTTGCTGAACAACATATACAAAATCCGCTAAAATCCGCTTTGGGGAAACTTCTCAATTCAACATGGCGTCCAAAATGGCAGTTGGTATCGGGAAATGCCGAGGTTCTGTGGTAAGTGCATCCATTAGTGCCAAATTTGTAATAAATTGAAATATGCAATAGCGGTACTTTGTCGTAAACCATATATGTAGAATGTCTGTCCCAAAATGGCCGCCTAACTGGACAAAATCGAATGAAAATTACATTTTTGCAAAATTGATTAGCTAGTCCTATAAGAGTGAACAAACGCTCGAATTACGCGAGGGAAGATGATCGCAGAGTACAGGAGAATCTTTTTGTTAGAGATGCACGAATTCTCTCGAATGTATCTCATGAGAGAGCAAGCGAAGCAGGGTCTCATACGACGGTTAAATCAGGACTTTTGGGCGCCTAGAAACGGAATAACAACGCAGTTTTATCTGTAATTTTTGTCTTGAATCTTGAGATATATATGTGTAACTTAACAGCTAATGGGATTTAGTATGGATGTATTGAATCTGTGACCTTTTCGAGAAGCAGAGATATATGTACTCAAAGCAGTATCACGAGTGTGACCAATTATAATTTATTTTGATATCTACAACACCAAACATGTTAAAATTCACTGCTACAGTACAGTTTGAGAGATATTCACAGAGTACTGGGCAAAATATGTAGATCCTATTGTTCGCGTCTGGAAATATTGGTCATAGTTCAAGCGATGAAACATGAATATTTCGCTTGTATCACAAAAATGCATATTGGTATATTATGAACGCAATTTATCAAACCACAAAGGAGTACCATATAGTATATTCAATAAATTCTAAACTTTACCAAAATTGCCTACATACTCTGTGGCATAGACTGGGTTTATACGTGAAAATTATATTTACTTATATTCACCAATGCCGTATATACGGTAAATGTATTACGTTGTCTGCAACCGCATAACCGCGTCTACACATTATCATTAATGTTACACACATATGCTCCACACACAACCACAAATAGCAACATTGGGTGGCTGTTCAACGTTGAAATAACAGCTTTAAACGCTAATAAACTGATATTTAGCACACTTTAGTGGGTGGTATTGGCAAGATATTTTAAAACAAAAACATACTGAACATTAATATTGTGCATTGCGTGGTAGCATATTCCAGTTGTACAGTACTGACTGAAGTCATTTTAACAACACTGTCTACTAAGAAACCGGGTTGGTAGAAGCATGAACTTTAGTCTTAAACTGAATGTACGATGTACCGTCTCTTTGACATGGTGAGATGGTGGGCTAATCTAGTGAATAGATGAGTGTTTCTTTACAGTATAATAAGCATTGCGACATACGTGTATGGTTTATTATCACGGAGAGTGTTGAAACATTCGGGAATTTAACTATTATGCATACCACAAGGCTATGCGCTTCAGTTTTTGCGTTACATTCCATAATGAATCATCATGCCGAATGAAACTACCACACCCTGTGTGGCGTAACATTGCTTCGTGTGCTGCATGCCCAATATTATTATGTTTGGTCCGGCTGTTGGGTGTATTCTAAGGAGAAAACCTGAACTTTCAACACCGGATTGACTTGCGTTGTAGTCACCAATAAATCCTTCAGATGGATCTGTTTTAATGATCTGTGTACCTTTAACGATATTTAACACCAGACTTGTATATTACCAGTACGTATTTTTACGAATATGGGTTATCCAATATGTTGCTTTGGTAGTGGCATGGCTTGAAGTTGCAGCCATTTTGACTGCCATTTCATGTCCGCGAGTGTATTATTTTCCGACCGTGTTCCTCTATTCGCTTTTGTACTCTATTTACACACCCACTAGCATGTCTTTGTAATTCCTAGGCCACAATATATCGTATATTGACTTATTTCGATAACTGATATCATATAGGCAACCAAGTTGGACGCCATCTTGGATAACAAAGTTTCCCCAAAGCGGATTTTAGCGGATTTTAGATATGTTATACTGAGGACTCTCCTGTGTCTATTGACACCAACATCGCTTCTTTACCAATTTATTCCGGGTTAACCCATCATTTCGCGTACTACGACCATACTATTAATATATATGATACTCACGATTTGACGAACTAACCGTTGTGTGTGTAGTTAACTATCAATAGCCGAGTTACCCATGCATAAATGTAACACATGCATGCCGCGCGGGCGTGCGCGATTGTACCACATATAGCAGTGTACACATGAGAGTAATCTGAGCCAAGATACGGAACATATCATTGTTGATAAAATCATGAGAGTGTTTCATTCCTCCATGTGCTGTCTAGTTTACACATATTTTATTGCCATATAAATGTCCGAGGCTGAATTGTCATAGGTGAGGTGTATATGCAAGTCTGGAGTGTATGAATTGCTGTGTGCGCGATGCGGGACATTGGTATAGTTAGAAGGACTGTAAGACCATTGGTGATGTTTATATGTATTTTATATATACCTGGAGTGACTCTATGGATTTGGGTTGGTGTATATGTATATCTTGATTGGCTATATGGCCATGGGTGTCGCAAATATATACACACGGAGTGAATGTATGACCACTGGTGAGTCAAATGTATAAAAGAAGTGATGTATGATCATGAATGTGGCGAACAGGTATATCAGGAGTGACTATATGGTAATGGGTGGGGTGTGTATGAATTAATTGAGTGGCTATATGGACAAGCATGTAACAAATATATATACATGGAGTGACTGTATGACAAATGGTGAGACGAATATACAAGAGATATACAAGAGGTTACTGTATGTTTACGAATTAGTGAATAGGTATACAGGTCGTGACTATATGATCATGGGCGAGGTGTAGGAGCATACCTGGTGAGCATGCATTGTTACTTACGGCTATATGGCCATGTGTTGCGTGTATGGGTATACCCAAGTGTGGCTGTATGGTAATGGGTGAGGTGTATGTGTATACAGCGAGTGGCATATGGTCATTTATGTGGTGTTCATGTATATATGGAGTGACTGCATGGTCATGCGTGGGTTGTACCGGTGTACCTTTGGGTGACTATCGCTTTCCTATCGCTATAACACAATGATATCTTAATCGATAGAGATGTAATATCAGAGTGTTCTCCACCTTAATGGCGTTTTATATGCAATATGAAGGAAAAAGTTTTCCTGACAATAGTTTATAAGTTAATCAATGTTCATGCTAATGGGCCAGAATAGCCACATAATATGATCCCTCTCAGTTCCGTTTCAAAGTTCTGTCCATTTACGTTCAAAAACGTGGACAGAATCCCAGATGAAGTTTTCGGCAAAATTCATACTGCATCCATTAAAATGATTTTTTGTCATGCCTCATAAGGTACTGGGACAACCAGAATATAACATTTTGTTGTCAGTTGATTAAGTAGCATGTTAATAACCAAGTGAGTCACAGTTTGCTATCTTTTCGGAACAGCAGAGAAAAATGTTCGTAATATATGTAACAAATAAACTTTTTACAAAATTTGGTTGCCATTTTGCAAGCCATCTTGAGTAATTTTGCTAAAACACCGCATGGAGACACATTTAAGACAGATACAAATATATAAAGCACCTTTGATACCAAAGATACTTCCATTTTACTTGAACAAATGGTCCAAACATGAAGTGATTTTTTTGCCGATTTTGATGCCAAGTTTGTGTATAGAAAAATCCCATAATTCTGGTAATTTAGTGGTTAAAATAGTAAAAAATAACCAAGGTGCATCAGAAATGTTAATATTCAATGTCTATAAGACCACTGGGGGGGGGGGGGGGGGACTGTTTCACAAGAATCGATTCTATCGCCTATCGGGTTCCGTCTCTATCGAATTAAGTCCCGTCTCTTTCGCGACTTGAAACAAATGTTTTCAAAGTTTTGACCTCCATTTATACACTAAATGTTAAAACAGAACGTATTTTACAAAAACTATCGCTTGATTGTGTCTTTGTGCGTAATTATTGGTGATAATAATGCGAAGTCGGCTATTCTTTGCACACTTAGAAGAGTAATGTGTTTGTGTGCATTTCCTTTGTAAATTAAGCAGCATTTTGATGCTCCTTTTATCGACCTTTTTACCTTTTAATTAGACTGAAATATGTCTTCTTGTATGATCGAACACCAGGACACGATTACAGCACAGCTCTCGATGGCTCCTCACAGTAAAAGACCCTCAAATTAATCCACCAAAAGAAGCAACGCAATGTTCCGGTTCTAATGTGATTTTTATGTTCACGATCGGTTCTTTCGCACCCCGTTTAATGCAATATTATATTCGACCAGAGAGTTCACTTGTGTTTCTAGTTGCCATATTACCATATATGGTTTAAACTATAGTCACAGCAACACCAATATGAGTTGTTCAGTAGTCCCAAAGCATCATAGGTTGGATATTAAAATTATCGGTCGATCATCTTTAATATCTGACCTATGATCGTTTGGGACCACTAAATCTCATCTATTGATTTACTATGGCTACAATTTAAAACCATATATGACCATGGATTGTCATTGGGCAACTATAGATGTACAATCAAATAATCTGATCGAATATGAATGTACTGTAAACAGGAACGAAAGAACCGATCGTGAACATAAACATCACAATAGAATCGGAACCTTTTGTTGCTTTTTGAGGCACTAATTTGAAGGAATTGTACGGCGAGGAACCATCGGGAGGTATTGTATTATAATTATCTAATGTTCAACCATAAAACTTGACAAGTTTCAGTTCAATTTAAAGTAGACAAGGCCGATAATCTGAGCATCAAAGTGCTGCTTAATTTTCATGGGAAATGCACCCAAACGCACTACGTCTGTAACTGTGCACAACATGCAGCCGATTTTGCTTTACTGTCATCAATAAACACGTATAAAGACATAATCTGTCGATTGTTATTGGAGAAAACATTCTGTTTTGACATTCAGTCTATAAACAACGGTCAAAACTTTGAAAACATGTTTTAGAAATCGCGAAAGAGTCGGAACTTAATTCGATAGAGACGGAACCGGAAGGGCGATAAAATCGATTCTGGTGAAACAGTTTCCCCCCAGTGAAGACAGAATAGTCAATTTTGTTCATCAACAACAACTTATAAGCGGTTACAAGGCATGCTGGTGCAATACTTACATTTTTTCACATTTTGGCTGTTATTTTGAGCCAAAGTGACAAATTTGATACCATTGAGTTGGAATATCCATATGAAATAGGATGCATCACGTACATGCACAGTTCTTCCCATTTCTTGATGAAATATGACTAGCATCCCAATGGTATTTATTTGTGAAATGTTATACGGCATTCTGTAAAAGAAAATTTTCGAGTGCACATGATCGGAAGGGATGGGACCCCACGAATGGCATATTTCATTGCTCCAATGGTCAGTTAACATGCTAAATGGAAAATAAAGTCACAATTCTCAACCAGTTCCAAACAGCAGAAACTTATCTTAAAGATATCAGTATAAAACGTAACATTTTCCCTTTCCGGCCGCCATTTTGGCGGCCATCTTGGGCGGGGAGTTCCAATTGTGACATAAAAAGGTGACGTTTTGTCTTAGCTTCACAAAAATGTATACATGTGTGTATATATATAACAAGATAGAGGATATCTTCCTCTTCAAAATGGTATAAAAACCAACTTTGTCCAAATGTGTTCTAGGTTGAACCTAATATTTGAGTTTATCGACCAGACTATAACGGTATGTGTATGCTGGGAGTTGCGGCCAGGTCGGGCGGTTCCCCACCAAACAAAGTACAACAAAACCATAATCAGAAATGATAACGCCCTCAAGATCATATTATTAGCCATAAATATAAATTATAATATAAAATATATTGGTTACATGAATTCACCGCCTCAGAATTCCGTTAAAACAACTAAGCCTTCGAATTTTTACAAACAACTACGGCTTATTACTGCAGGTTTCTCATTCACAACACGAGAAAGCTTCTAAATGCGGATAAAAAATCGGAGGTATTGTGTTCCCGCCAAGAGTGCATGGTCCAGCCATTGTTCATACCTAAACATCCTAAGCAATTATCGCGGTCATAATTGTTACATACTGCAACTATAAGACATCCAGCGGATACACACCCCACGAAAATCCGAAATGTGTTGTCCTGCGAGAAATCCCATCGCTATATAGCTCAATTTGACACGGACAGATTAGACTTCCTACAATATCCATAAACAAGATAATATATTATATACCCATGATTTTAATGATAGAATATAAAATATATTGGTTTCGCGAATGACCAACTCAGAATTCCGTTAAAATAACAATCATACCAATCAGCACCTAATTAACGAACCGGCGGCCGACTCGGCCGTCTCCGACCACAACCATCAGTGGGCTGCAGAACAAAAAATATCTATAAAAGTTGAAATATAAGACTTACAAATTATCTTTTAAATTTCTTTTATTGGTAATTGACATAGCTTGTCACAAACCAAAAATCAACATTATTGACATAATAATGTAAAGGACATTGTAATACGACCCTGCCTAACTATGCTTAAAAGCCATGTTCTGATTGGCCAGTGGCCCGAGTTACCATGGCTATCTCGTTCCAGTTTTGTGGTACAATTCTACTTTTTCCGATTGTACCCAGTTGTACCACGAAAAAAATCGGTTTATTCAGATCGCCGCACGCGACTTTTCCCGTCTTTTCTAACTCCGCGCAAACGGGACATCAACGGAGTACACCCGCAACCCTTTGAATTTTGCTACATCTTGACAATCTTGCGAATTTTCTAGCGATTTGTCGCTTGAAACCAGTTTGGTTGCCAATGAATATGGTCCAAATGATGTTATGGTATATTGATATATGTTACGACCAAAGAAAGTTACTTAATAAGTATATTAAATGACAAAATAAATCCATGGGGCCGGGCTGTGCATTCGTCGATTCGAATCTCGATCATATTCGATATTTCGGAATAAAGTTGAAAATGAAAGCGTTTGTTCACCAGTACAGAAGGGGGATAAGATTAGTTTAGTAAACTAGATCATTTAGATCGCTTTGTGTAAGGAAAATGGTCCATAGTCGATGATCATATTCATGTTGTCCCAACAACGTTCAACACAGAAATGACCGCAATCGTATTTCCTGTACAATTTAAATGAAAGGCACGGGCGCCGCTGAAAACACATTGTTTTTTAGCCAATCACAACGATTATTTTCTAGAAGAGGTGCCTCGAAAAGTCAACGGGGGAATTTCATAACAAGACAAGATTACCGGAGTACTCCATGCAAAGAAATCGAGTACGCCCAATACGAATTACACCACGAAATGTTTTCTCACCTGAGACCGAAAAGCGCAGTATTTCGTTGACTATTCAGTCGAATTGTGACCATAAACTTTCAGTCGTATTACAAAAGAAATAAATACACGGTGTATTGGTGTGTATGGTCAAGTTGTACCACAAAAAAATGATTGTAGGACTCCGCTACGCGTCGTCCTACAATCATTTTTTTGTGGTACAACTTGACCATACACACCTCTACACCGTGTATTTATTTCTTAAATAAACGAAATTGAAATTCCCAACTACACCGTTTACCGGTGACTGGCCTCATGATCGCGCAGTTCGACTTTTAAATAAATAAACCGGAAAAAAACAATTTTCTATTTATAAAAGTTCCACCAGTATACACCCGATGGGCGTGAATAATGCGGCAAAAAAAAAAAAAAAAAATATATATATATATATATATATACTTGTAATACGACCCTGCCTAACTATGCTTAAAAGCCATGTTCTGATTGGCCAGTGGCCCGAGTTACCATGGCTATCTCGTTCCAGTTTTGTGGTACAATTCTACTTTTTCCGATTGTACCACGAAAAAAATCGGTTTATTCAGATCGCCGCACGCGACTTTTCCCGTCTTTTCTAACTCCGCGCAAACGGGGCATCAACGGAGTACACCCACACCCGTAACCCTTTGAATATTGTTACATCTTGACAATCTTGCAAATTTTCTAGCGATTTGTCGCTTGAAACCAGTTTGGTTGCCAATGAATATGGTCCAAATGATGTTATGGTATATTGATATATGTTACGACCAAAGAAAGTTACTTAATAAGTATATTAAATGACAAAATAAATCCATGGGGCCGGGCTGTGCTGCATTCGTGACATTCGTCGATTCGAATCTCGATCATATTCGATATTTCGGAATCAAGTTGAAAATGAAAGCGTTTGTTCACCAGTACAGAAGGGGGATAAGATTAGTTTAGTAAACTATATCATTTAGATCGCGTTGTGTAAGGAAAATGGTCCATAGTCGATGATCATATTCATGTTGTCCCAACAACGTTCAACACAGAAATGACCGCAATCGTATTCCTGTACATTTTAAATGAAAGGCACGGGCGCCGCTGAAAACACATCGTTTTTGAGCCAATCACAGCGATTATTTTCTAGAAGAGGTGCCTCGAAAAGTCAACGGGGGAATTTCATAACAAGACAAGATTACCGGAGTACTCCATGCAAAGAAATCGAGTACGCCCAATACGAATTACACCACGAAATGTTTTCTCACCTGAGACCGAAAAAGCGCAGTATTTCGTTGACTATTCAGTCGAATTGTGACCATAAACTTTCAGTCGTATTACAAAAGAAATAAATACACGGTGTATCGGTGTGTATGGTCAAGTTGTACCACAAAAAACTGATTGTAGGACTCCGCTACGCGTCGTCCTACAATCAGTTTTTTGTGGTACAACTTGACCATACACACCTCTACACCGTGTATTTATTTCTTAAATAACACATTTCAATTAGTACCACAAAGAAAATTCTATATTGGGTAACTCCCATCATACATGTAAGTAATTTTGTTTGTATTAGATTTTGTAGTGAGAATGTAAGAAGTTTTGTAGAATAAGACTGATTCAAGTCCACTAGGTTCACGAGAATCGTTCTGGCAGTGCAATGTATTTATGAACGGCCATGAACATTTCAATATTATCGCGGTCGCTAATCAAGGGGTTTCCTATTACTAAGTTTTCCAGGGTTATATTGCCAAATTGTATCAAACCATCGAAGAGTTCCTGTCTTATTTGTAAACACATTCAATGAAGTAATGATAAGCATCTAATGAAGTAATGATAAGCATCTTCGATGGGGTACCACACGCGCATGATGTAGATAAAGCTATAGTTTTTTAATTTATCGAAATTTGTTCAGTGTACTTTTACCTGTATTATCGTACCTTGGCGGTCTTGTCACATCGATAGATTTATTGAAAGGGTCGATTTTCAGACATCTTTGCTCGGGTTTTAACTGGTTCCATTCATTAACACAGGACGCGGGGGAAATGTTGTTGTTTGTTTGATTGTTTGTTGCGCGAAAACTGGGTGCCGCTCGAAAAGGAATAAAGTTGGTACCGTTCCCCATCATGCAGGTTGTAATCTGTAGAAGCTTCTACTTTCTATGGTAAGGCTTTTAGTAAATAATTTGGGGCGTTTTCTTTTGCGATTTTAGGAACCAATGTAATTTTTTTGACGTGTCGGCGTTCAGATAAAGTGGGGCAACCCACTTCTGAGAGTAGGCGGACGTTGGGCACGGAACGTGTACAGTCGGAAACTAATCGTGCGGCATCACAATGTAAGTTTTCCAATTTTGTGAGATGAATATCGGTGGCACACGCCCAGACGGGGCTTTCTTATTCTATAATCGGTTTAATAAACGAGAAGTACATACTTTCTAGTGTGTGGCGATTAAATGTGTTAATTTCCGTATTTACATGTAACTGTGATAATCGGAATGATGCTCTCGTGTAGATTGATAATATATGCATATCCCATTTGAAATTAGGTTGTAATTCAACACATAGATGTTTATGCGATTGGTCAAAGCTCACCGGTGTCCCAGCAAAATTATGGCAAATGTGTTGGTTGTTTATAGAAGGGCGTTTGTTTTGTCTGTTTGAAGTTCACTAGCCACCTAGCGGCTCAGTCATGCAGGGAATTTAAATCTCAATTGAGATTTGATTCAATATCTTCTGTAGTAAGTGCGGTTTGCATTATACATGTGTCATTGGCGAACAATTTCAGTTTATTCTAGTCGTCAATAATAGACATTACATATGTGTATATAGGTAAATACAATATATGATCATTACAGGTATATATGTATATGTATGATATAAAATAGGAATGGGGTTGTAGATATTCGGTAGTAACACTGTTTCAGTTCGACAGGCTGGTGGTAGTAAGACTCAGGGGGCCTAAATATTTCAAGGACTTTCTTAATAAATATTGACAAGTTTTTAACTGGCTTGTCATACAGGCGCGTGACCGGGGTTATGATATCGGCTATGCATGTCACTGATGTATATAAGAAATAGGGTATATGGCCGATAACGGACCCTTGAGGGACACCAGCACAAATTGTTCTGTATGACGATAAGTCATTATCAACCCTTACTATCTGCATACGATTATGGAGCTAACTGCCGAGCCACTTTAATAGGCTTCAGAAAGTTTCAGGAGTATGCTGCGATGCCAAACTTTGTCAAAATGCTTTTGAGACATCACAAAAAAACGCTGCAGGTTGTCAGACCATTATCCGCCGCTTGCGATAGTTTGTGATATATTTCTAATAGCTGTAATTCGGTACTGTGTCCAGGTAAGAAGCTTGATATTGATACAGGAGACTATTGTTTTGCAAATGACTAAAGACCTTTTTAAATATTTTTTTTCTCTCGAATTTCTCTCGAATACTATTCAACACAATAGAGAGATGGGTCTATAGTTATTTGCATCCCGTCTATCCCTTTATTGTAAATTGGAATAACATCGGCTTATTCCATTCAGTTTGGAAGATAGATGAGTTAAGTGACTGACTAAAATTTATCTTTAGTGGTTTACAAGTACCTGTTTTGAGAACTAAGCGTATAATTGGTCAGGAACGTCGAGCTCGCATTTAACAATACATGCTATTCACATTCGAAGCACTTCCCTTCATTAATATTGCAACATTTAAACACCACTTTTGAGAACTAAGAGTATAATTGGACAGAAACGTCGAGCGGTGAATCGGAAATTAGCACCCCGAAGAACGTAACAGATTCTTCGTAGAAAGTCGCAGATTTCTCACAAATTACGTAATGTCACTGTAAAATATTTACAGAAATGGGAAGAGTATCAATCCCTGTACCCATTTCTGGCACATAGGATGCTTTTTAGTCAACGAATTTCTGAAAAACTTTGAAAATAATTGATATCTGTTCCGGGCGAAATATAGCTGCCAGGAACAAATATCTATATGTATAGGTTATATGGCTCAGCCAATCAGAAAACTCATTAGCCAGTAGGCAGAGTTATCTCAAACCAGGAACAGGAACAACAACAGCGTCGTATTAAATAATAACTGGTGACTCACAAAATCAGATATAGTCTATATACGACCCAAAGCGTCCGACTTTGTTTCGTTATTATACAAACGTTGACTTGACATAGAACGAGATGACCTTGAATGTATTTGGATTGAAGTTTATACCACAACAATGGCAACAAAGATACTCATTGGAATTATATATCGACCGCCAACGATTGATTGTTGGAATAGTATCCTGGAAACTCTCGATTGTGCAACTGACACATGCCCCCAACACATTGTCTTTGTGTGCGATTTAAATGGCAACCAATATTCACCTTCATACGGAAATATCAAAGGAATATGCTAAGTTTGGTATGAAACAGATGATAAAACACAGTACAAATTTTACAGAGGACTCAGAAACTTTAATTGATGTTATACTAACCTATGGCGAGTGTAATGTCTTTTCGAGTGGAACACTTGACCCTGTTTTGTGGGTGGGTGGGGGGGGGGTGGGTTACATCCGTTTCCACGTCCCAGTATTTGTCGAAATTGATACCGCCTACAAACGCTCAATCAAGAAAGCAAATCCCCAAAAAAATACAATTATGACCGTGCCGATTCCGATGGCTAAATATAGCGCAATTTCCTCTGTGGACTGGCGATCATTACTTGGAACACAAAACCTCGAAGACATGACTTCAGCTTTGACTAAAGCAATCCATGAACAAGTTAATGAATTCATTCCACATAAAATTATTCGATGCGGAAAAACCGAACCTGAATGGCTTACCCCAAAAATCAAAACTAGCATTAAAGGTACTAAATCAGATCAGACGGTCCCCTTACCACCAAGATACAACAACAACAACAACAACAACAACAACTACAACATTTCTTCAAAATACGCTTTAGTTATCAGAATCGATTTATTGCAACAAAATAATGCTAACCACTGTCGACTATGGTATCAAACTTCCCAAAACTTGTTATTTATCAACATTTTGTTCATCAAAATATGGCCGTATTATCAATAAAGTATCACAAAACTTGACCGTATTACCACTTGATTTTAGAGTTATCCATCTTCATCCGCAATTTTGTCCGAGGCCACGTGTTTCTGGGCCACATATTATTACACATCTCGAGAAATAACAAAACTTCAAAAATCGATATCTGATCACTCTGAGCTTTGATGAGTGGGATCATCGACTCGAATCAAATATCATTTACCCCCGATGCCAAAGAAATAGTAATATAGGAGCGTCTGGTCGGATTGAGTACCTTTAACCAGCGCAAACGCCTATACCATAAAGTTGTGCTAACTCGTAATGAACAAAACTGGAACACGTACAAAATGGAACGAAACGACATTGTTTCAGCAATAAGGAAGTCCAAAAAATACATGTTAGATAGAATTCAGGCATCTCTAAATGATCCAAATACACCGACATCAACATGGTGGAAAACTTTTAATAAATTGAAAAGCCGAAATTCCAAATCTGATATTCCTCCTCTAGAACAGAAAGGACTTATATATTGTTCACGATATATCATGCAATATCCGCATATTTGCTAATGATAATTCGATTTTTCTGCCGATTAACGACCCAGTGGAAGGAACTCGTATCCTACAGAAAGATATGGAAATGCTCGAAGCGTGGTCAAAAAGATGGTTAGTAAATTTCAATGCATTAAAAACTGAAAGTATGTGTATATCTCGAAAAACGTTCCCACTCGTTCCCACCCGCTTTATATGAATGATGTCCCCTTGGAAGTAGGCAGCCAACACACGCTTCTCGGTATAACATTCAGTGAAAACGGATCATGTACAACCCGAATTGAAACTGTGTGTGCCAATGCATGACAGACGCTGTCTGTACTTGGCAATACACATTCGTTCTCGATAAAGCTACTTTGGAAAAATGTTATATCACCACGGTTAGACATATACTTGAATATGCGAGTACTGCTTGGGGAAACTGTAATATCACCGATTCATTGAACATAGAACGTATTCAATATATGATGCAGCACGCATAGTAACCGGCGTAACTAGATCTGCCAGTTTTGAAACCATGTTAGAAGAAACTGGATGGGAACTCTTAAGCAAACGGCGTGAGAAATCCAGATTATACCTATAAAGCACAAGATGATACAAGGCAAATCCCATAACTACATGAACAATTCGCTTCCCGCTCGTTTATCTGAGGCATCCGAATGAAACATGGAAACTCGAAATGCGAACGACTATATAGTCCCTAGATGGAATACATAATCGCTCGAAAATTCATTTATTCTAGAAACCACCTCTCTGTGGAATTCATTGGCAGAAGAAACTAAAACCATATCTGATTTTGACGTATTTAAAAAAGAAATTAGCATTACTGTAAAACGAAAGAAGCCTTGGTACTATTATTCGTACAATGGAAGAGCTCAGATACTTTATACTCGCCTGTGTACGGGATGCAGTAACTTAAATAGTCACAAGCTCTCTAATTATATATCCGATACTGACCTTTGTGTGTGTGATGCGATTGAAGACACGTACCAATTTATTTTTCCAATGCCCGCAATACGAAGACGCCCGCCGCGAACTTTTAAACAGTTCCCGACAATCTTATACCAAGTGACACTTTGTGATGACAATCTAAAAAAGAAAACGAAGATGTATGCATTAGGTCACCCGTGAACTATTTATCATAGAATCATTGACCTATATTATTTTGGCGACGATCGTATCATCATATGGATGTGGTCAGTGATCTGTATGCATGGTGTGCCAAATTATTTAGTAATGCAAAGAGTAAAATGCAAGATTCTTGGATTTTACTCTGTGCATGACTAAAACCTTTGGCACACCATACAGGCTACAGAGTGAAGATGGCTGCCGGCGTCATGTTTTTCATAATTTTTTTTTTTAATTTCGATTGTTCCCATTTAGAGGTGATCATAAACATGCCTGTAAAATTCAAAAAATTCTCCAATAAATGCGGGCTGCAGGGTGTACCAATGGATTCAAATTTGAAATGTAGCAGGGAATGCTGCTGGCACCCGTGTTTTTATACAAATTTTGAAAAAATGGATGGGTCCTATCTAGAGGTCACCCCGAAGTTCCATATGAATTTTGGTGATGATCGGATGAGGGAGGTGGCCTGTAAGGTGTGCCGAAGAATTTAGTCAATCAAAGATTGAAATCCAAGATGGCCGCTGCGGCCATGTTTTTCACAGAAATTAGGACAACTTTGATGTCTCCCATCTAGAGGTCACCCTGGTGATCCATATGAAGTTTGGTGATCAAATGAGGGATGTGTAATTTGTGATCAAGGAGTTAGTCATACAAAGAGTAAACTGCAAGATGGTTGCCGGCAGCCATGTTTTGTGGCCGAATGACCCCCAAATGACTTATTCCCATCTACATGTCAATGTTAATAATGCATCATCATCCTTGCCCAGTTTATCGAATTTAGGCATAACAAATTGTGTTCTTTTTTTAAATGGACATGTTCAATCTTCATGTTCAACATTGTCCGGATCATCAGCTGTTGCATGTGTCAACTTGAAAGTATACCACTATTTTTGCATAGTCAACGACAAGACATGCATTATTTATTATATTATATCGAACATTGTTTCCGGATGATAACTTTATAGATTGAATCAAGTGAACTGAACCAAATTTGGTATATTAGTTTACCACCCCAAAATACAAATCAGGTTCGAATATGGGTTTCGTCCGAATGATTTTGACTGTGTTATGCTCCTTTTTCGACTTAGATTTTACCTGATTTGCGGTTTCCGGATGATAACTTTAGATTGAATCGAGTGGACTGAACCAAATTTGGTATACATATCAAGTTCTAATATTATTTCGTTTTAAGTCAAAGGTTTCAAACAAATTGATTAAACCTTACCCCACTTTACTCCAGAAACGGGCGTATTATGCCACGCCCCGACGGCGTGCTCATGTTTTTAAATCTGAACATGAAAATCGCAAAAAAACCTATAGCATATATAGACTGGCCTCAAGCTTTCCAAGTGTTGAAAATTTTCAAACTGATGACTATTTAAGTTCACAATTTTGAACAAAAGTATAGGAAAATTATGTTTTCTTTAACTAATTAGCAGTTTTTGGCTAGCCACGGGGGTCACGAGGGACCAGGACACAAGCTTCCCAAGTGTTGAAAATTTCCAACCTAACACCCCATGTGGTTGGAACATTTCCGACTGATGGCCATTTCAGTAAACATTTTTGACCAAAAGTATGAATATATGCAAATTATGTTTAAAAAAACAAATTCCCCAATAATATATAGTTGGAAAAGCAAATTACAAGAACAATTTCAACAATCGTTGGTGTGAAATTTGCACACCTCCCTGGTAGCGGGTATATCCAAACGGGATAACATTTTATTTAGTGCGTCTACTCGCATTTAATTTGAAACAAACGTCGCTCTTTTGTCGACTCGAATTCAAATACCACCAAATTACGTCATGCTCGTTGTGGTTTTCCAGTTTCAGTTGGAATTCCCTCAATAGCATATTATTATGCAGCCCGTTTTAATTTCTACGATATAAATTGACGGAAATGCGACGTTTGTTTCAAACACGGATCTCAGACCCATTAGCAATTATATTTGTGATGCCCACACGCATTCTACATCGGTAGTGCGTCTACTCGCATTTATTTATAACAAACGTCGCACTTTTGTCGATTCGAGATTCGAATTCAATTAGTGTCTTGAGAGGAAAGTCAATCATTAAATTTTGATGAAACGCAGATTTTTGACGTGCTGACCAGTCACGTTACAATGAATGAAGTTCAATGTCAAACTATTAAGAAGAAAATAGACACAATCTCAACTGAAGACCATAGCATGCCTGTTCAACAAATAAACATCACGTACTGCACTCGAGAAAGTTCAAAAGAGAAGTGCTCGTTACATCAAGGGCGAATACAGAAGAACAATTTCAATGCTGGCATAACCGACAGGCTATATATCTGGAAAGACTCAGGGACTGAATTCGCTTCATGCTTTCTAAAAGGTTGTCCACGACAAACTACAATCAGTTCCATGAGATGAAAATGCAAAACCAAAACGGCGTATCAATAAAATAGCTAATCATGCTGTGGTGAGACCCAAATTAGAGTATGCGGCTTGTGTCTGGCCACCTTATACAGCCACAAGTATTGATGAAATTGAGAAAGTACAGAATAGGGCTGTAAGACCGATCAAAAATGAATATTCAAAATATGAAAGTGTTTCAGCCATGACATCAGACCTAAATTTAAAATCATTAGCATCTAGAAGGACCATCTCACAATTGTGTCTCTTTCAAAAAACCATTCATAACCATGTAGCAATGCAAATTCCATCCTATCTTGAGAAACCGACTAGAAAAATGCGATACCATCATGAGGGAACATTCCGCCGCATTCACATAGGCCCAAGTTATTTCAGATTCTCATTCTTTCCGGCAACTGCAATTCTTTGGAACAGTCTAAATCTCCGATCCTGACAAATTCAGGAAGAGTGTGTATCAGCAAATCACATAACTGGCTCATATATGATCATTCTTTTAACTTGATATTTTAAAACTATTTTAAATTCTCCTCTGTAACATAAATCTAAAGCTCAACTATTCTATCTCTCAATACTCTCCTTTCTTTTTCTCATGCTAACCTATTTGCAATGACGCGCACTGGACATAATCTCAGAAAGGAGGTCTCCAGAATCAGCAGATAGATAGATCACACAATCACAAAAGTATAAAGATGAGAAAGAACCAGTTGCACTTGTAGAGGGATTCCAGAAAAAAATAATTCCACTGCTGAGATACAATCGAGGCGAATGCAACTATATGCAGAAAGGAATACATATATGTGAGGACAACTCCTACATGCACGGAACAAGCTCACATGACCGTGCCAACGCCCGTTGCTGGTGGTTCTGCTGACAGCTTTAATACCACGGTTGTAGCGAAACTCAACTAACATCAATTTCCTTACAATACTGAAATTCCATAACAAGCCATACATTGTATACAATTTAAATTCATAAATCAGTCTAAAGTAACAGTTTTACGATTTCATTTAGGTATTGTTCGATGTGTGTTGGCGTAGGCGTGTAACTCCAAATCACCAATTAAATGTCTATGGTAAGTTTGTTTTCACTATAAGATGATTTATTAGCATACAACATACGGTATTGCAATATTTCCTTTTTGCGGCGTCTCAAGTTGCACATCTTATCGTGTTATTCGTGGTGTCCTGTTTTTTCGCTTGCTTCGGTTCCTTCGCGGCGAAGCAAGCGAAATAATCTCAATTATTTCGGTTCCTTCGCCCCTTGCTTAGTTTGTTTTTTCGCTGCGAAGGAACCGAAGAAAGCGAGAAAACCAAGCGAAGGAAGCGAAAAACTTATGTAGCGGAAACAGGACACCATACATTTCCCATGCAGTGACATAAGCTTCTGTTGATTGGTCTCGGTGACTCAAAGTTATTAAGTTATTCCCCTGCGTCTATACCGATAGATCAGGGAAGTACACCATCTTCAATCATGACAAGCCATATATGTAGAATTAAATGGAAAATATAAAAAAAACGAGCCAGGAGACGCCAGAAGGCAACAGAGACCGATGTATAAAGTACGTGGAAGATCGCACGTCCTATTAGATTCTCAAATATCGGTTGACGATAACACGATGTCTGTTGGTGGTGTCAATTGGAGCTCCATATGCCTGTTGGCGATCTTATTGACTGGTATACAGACAGTACAATAAGGTTGTTCTATCTATCCCAAGAACGGAAACTTAATACAAAAATGCATATTGCCATGGAAGTTCCCCGATCATCGCAAACTGTGAACTCTTCTTTCCGATATAGAAAGCCTAACATCATATATACGCAATCTTAATTTGTAAATTTTTTTATTAAAACATGAGAAACGAAAGAGCGAGTTGCTTCCTGACTGATCTGTTAACGTCATCTGGCTGTTGAGGGAAATCTTGATATTCATGAAAACAAATGGTCACGAATCAATTTAAAACAAGCACAACAACTCTCATAGACCATCATTTGTTCAAAGTCAAATTATAAGTCAAATGTTGAACTAAGAAAAACTACCTAAGAGATGGCATTTCGATGGTAAATAAAACCACATTCATTAATCAAAAACAAAAAAGCCTTATACAGGGAAGGGTAAAATGAGGTACATATAAAGTCATATCTGATCATTGTTGTTACACACCTGTTATTTTGCTTCGTAAAGTGAGCAACCAATCGGCTTCCTTCCCGAGATCTGTGTAGCACGTGGTAAGGCTCAGAAGTCGGTCCAATTGTTCATTTGGTTCAGGTGTCAATCCTGCAAGTTTTACCGTCTCTGGGAATTTGACAGGCGATTCTGTAGATATGCATAGTCTCGCAGTCCCACCATCACTCGGTCTGCAATATACGAAAACAATTGCCGAAACACGAGGAGTCCGAGCCTATTGCAAATTGCCTTATTCTATACATGTCGGTTGTTATATATGTCATCTATGTTATAGCTTCCATTCATTCGAACTTTGGTCGATTCGGATTTCAGCTCATTCCGACCTTGGTCGATTCGGACCTCAGCTCATTCCGACCTGGGTCGATTTGAACCTCATTCGAACCTTGGTCGATCCGAATCTCATTTCAGTCGGCCCTATTCGATTCTGACCATGCACAAATGACTCGGATATCGATTCGGATTCGGGTATCAGCTCAATCCGACCTTGGTCGATTCGAACCTCGGTTCATTCGAATGTTGTTTAATTTCTACACCAGCTCATTCAGACAATGGTCGATTCGGACCATAAATTACTCGGGCATGGGTCGAATCGGATGTAGGTGATTCGGACCTTGTTTTATTCCCACCTCAGCTCATTCGGACCTTGGTCGATTCGGACATTCGCTGATTCGGACCTTGGTTGATTTAGACCTCAGCTCATTCGGACCTTGGTGGATTCACACTTCAGCTAATTCAAGCATTGGTCGATTGGAACCTCATCTTGGCCTTGGCCGATTCGGACCATATTAATTTAGCTTCGGGTCTAATTGTTCTATTCGAAATTCAGCTCATTAGTATAGTCGTTGTAGTGATTTTGAAGAGTGAACCTAGAAACAATTGTTATAAAGCCAGTTTTTGTGTCATTTTGACCGGGATTATTTCGACAACAATATATCTAAAATCCGCTTTGGGGAAATTTGTTTACAGACATTTGAATACATACAGGGTGTTTCGTCATTATGACACAAATTTCCGATTGCAAATAGACGCAGACAGTTTAATTGTGTGAGTTCGCAAACCACGCACCGTGGCAAGTTCGCGTGGATAATTGTCATATGAGTATACGATAGTACGACCCACTACAGTATAGGCCACCCGTGCCTTCCACTAATAAAGAGCGTTGACGTAGAACACCAATGCATGCGTGCGTTCCACAATAAAGAGCGCGTACTACGAGCGTTGGAGGACAACGCCATTGTACACGTTAGCCATGTGTGCGCTCACGTTATAAAGTGCATGCGTTATCATAGAACGCCATAACGCAAGTCACTGCAGTTGTTTCTCATTTATCACTACGACTTTATATCTCTAATTGTGAAAGTAGTAAAAGTAGTTTTTTAAGAGTCGGTCACACGTTTCCTGTTGAAACCTAACGGTGACAACGTACGCAGAGTCGTTATTTCATGGGAGAATCCAGATTATTGATCATGGTTTACATGCCATAGTTGGTTACAGTACACCAATTATTCTCCATAGGCGACAGTGTTAAAGGTACTCAACCCGATAAAACTCCTCTCAATTACTATTTCAATGGCTTCGGGGGTCAAAAATATTTGATTCGAGTCGAGGAAGTCACCCATCAAAGCTCAGATTTGTTAGATATCGATTTTAGAAATCTATTATTTTTCATTATCGGGAATACTATCTGGCCCAGAACTCAGTAAAAATTGCGTTAAAATTACCACTTGATTTTAGAGTTATTCATCCTTGTCTGTTTGAATAGATTTTGAGTACACATCCAGAGCAGATTACGGCAGTTATTAGTACTAATCTCGAGAACATAACAAATTTGAAAAATCAATATCTAATAACTCTGAGCTTTGTTTGATGGGTTCCTCGACTCGAATCAAATATTTTTTACCCCCAAAGCCAAAGAAATAGTAATATAGGACCCTCTGATCGGATTGTTGTTGTTGGAATCTGTTGAGATGGGGACCCTCTTTACGGGTTGAGTACCTTTAATGTCCGGGGCTATGCTCGATTCCTTGTGAATGCAGGAACATTCTAACCTAGTCAATTTTGAAGAATGACTCTTCGGACCCAATATGACCCAAACAAATTAATAGGTCCGTGTGTTGTTTCCGTCTTTAAATGTACTGCTTTTGATACTGCCCTAATTCCGCACAAAAAATCATCACCAAATTTTCAAACATACCCCCATTAAATGCCAGGTTAATTATTTCACCCACTCTGGATCAATATTCTTCTAGGTATAATATTTCCATGGTGGCTTTGATTTTTTCTTGTTTTTGCATTAATTTGATCCCAATCATAATCAACCATTCACCTGCCAGATGTGATTTTATGCTGACTTGAGTGTGGGTGACAGCACACCAAGGGGGGGGGGGTAAAAATTTTTTATTTGGTGTACTATAACCTATAGTGAGCAATGGACATATAATAAAGTTGCCCAAACGATATTATATTGCGGCCATTTATATACCGACGTCAAAATAAATAACTTTGATTCGAAACGTGTCTGTGTTCTTATTTCATTAACCCTCTTCTGCCACCACCCATATCTGAATGTGCTAAAAAAATATCTTGACTTGAATGTGATTTTTTTTCATTGAAGATGCATTTTGGCAAAGTAAACAATGACGACGTACATACATGCGGACGATCTGATAGCTTGTAGATATCACTTCCAGAAAATATGTGATACGATTCGCCAGGCGAATTGGGCGCACTTGGGGTTCACATTGGGCGCACCCACCAAATTTTCTAAAATAATCGACAGAAAACCCAAATTTGCCCGTCACAAGAATGCATTTATTGTCGGAAATTTGGGCGCGCTAGATCGTTAAACCAATTCTGCAAATTTCCAGGGTTGTCCTTTTTTTGTGAAACTGTCATCTTAAAGGGGCAATTCGACTTTGTTTTGACCAGATACTGGACCGATTTTGCATCATGTGTTAGAGTGTGGTCCATAATGAAACAATGATTTACGCCGACGTCGTGCTCAATCCCGATAAATCCGCCTTTGCATTCATCTGGAATGTCGGGAGCCCCAAAAGGTGGTCTCACGTTCATTAAAGGGGCATTCATTGGCCCGCAATAGGCCGAAAATGACGATTTTCGGTTTTACAACGAGAAGCAGAAATGATATGGGAGGGGTTAATTTTAGTTTTATTTGACGGCTCCTGTGCCTTAGTAATCTGTCGTATCGTGTGCTTCAAGCTCCCAATTTGTTTTCTGAGGATAATGATCACCGGACATGTTCCAGAGCAGAAATCTGACGAACGACCATTTCTTGCTATATGTTACAGTACACCAATTATTCTCCATAGGCGACAGTGTTAATGTCCGGGGCTATGCTCGATTCCTTGTGAATGCAAGAACTTTCTAACCTAGTCAATTTTGAAGAATGACTCTTCGGACCCAATATGACCCCAAAAAATTAATAGGTCCGTGTGTTTTTCCCGACTTTAAATGTGCCGCTTTTGATACTGCCCTAATTCCGCACAAAAAATCATCACCAAATTTTCAAACATACCCCCATTAAATGCCAGGTTAATTGTTTCACCCACTCTGGATCAATATTCATCTTGGTATAATATTACCATGTCCGGGGCTATGCTCGATTCCTTGTGAATGCAGGAACTTTCTAACCTAGTCAATTTTGAAGAATGACTCTTCGGACCCAATATGACCCAAAAAAATTAATAGGTCCGTGTGTTTTTTTCCGTCTTTAAATGTACTGCTTTTGATACTGCCCTAATTCCGCACAAAAAATCATCACCAAATTTTCAAACATACCCCCATTAAATGCCAGGTTAATTATTCACCCACTCTGGATCAATATTCATCTAGGTATAATATTTCCATGGTGGCATTGATTTTTTCTTGTTTTTGCCATAATTTGATCCCAATCATAATCAACCATTCATCTGCCAGATGTGATTTTATGCTGACTTGAGTGTGGGTGACAGCACACCAAGGGGGGTAATGTTTGTTATTTGGTGTACTGTAACCAGTTCCGCAAATGAACAGACCAGATTACACTCTGTCCAATACAGTTATATAAACGAACAGACCCTAATAATTATTTCGTGGATTTTCGTGGATTATTGCGGAATATATACGATCCATATCAAATAATTTAAAATACGTAGCTAAATGTGTGCTGTCGATTGTATACGTGGATAATTTTACTGAAATTAGACATTATTCATAGTAACGCTAGGGACCACTTCGATTGATGGCGAATTTGAAGCTTGTCAATTTCAACATGTTCATTTCATATATACTTATATTCATAAAATGTATAGCCCACACGCATGTTGATTTCAACTAAACTCGGCGAATAACGTCATCATTTACCGAATTCGAGTGATAGAACCTGAATGTATCTTCTGCTGTGTTCGTAATTATATGTTCCTTCTTATTCAAGATATAGTATGATTATATGATATATATGTATTAACAACTAAGCGCATGTACTGTATATCTAGTCCTTTAAAAAAATCCATATTTAAACTGTTATGTTTCGTTAAATGCAGTCATTTCGCAGTCTCTGTAGTGCCGAAACACGGGCATTTGTTTGGTCCAAGTGTTGTCCATTACTTGGAAAATAAAGATTACTCAAGATTTAAATTCCGTCCGATGTCAAGCAGAATAGCATCGGCCATTCCATTGTGCAGGGCGCGCGTCCACGTTTGGTTATAACACCATCAGTGTTCGGACTTAGGAATGAACCATGTGTTTGTTTCCAAATGACTAGTGAACGAGTAATCTTGGTTGTGTTTCTCTGTTGCCAACGATGAAGTTGAAAGATACAAGCAACCCGTCAGTTAAACCGAAACGCCCAGTCAAATACTAACTAACTGTTGACTCAGTGGGGTGGGTGGCCGATACTGTCGACCACAACATAGCAACTTTGGATGGCAGGGGGACCTTCCATGGAATGGGGATAATTTCTACACCCATGAATCAATCACCACTGACCATGATATGTTATCACGAGACAAAAGCGATTGAGGGTTGATGAACTCGTGATTGATAAGGGAGTATCCATCACTAAATATGTTGATGTTATTGGCAAAGGAATTTCCAATATCAAACTGAAAACTCTTCTTCGTTTGGCCACACCCTATACCCTCCCATCTGATCTCAGCACAGATCGCACGTGGCCCTCAGCCTATTTGTTCAGTAAGAGTGAAACACCTAGCACGAACTGGTCATGTTTCATGCAAAGTGCTTGCACACTGGACGACACTGACCGCTGAGAAATCAGATGTTCTGTTCCGTCCCATCATTTACTCTACACTCATGTGTGTTGAGGAACATGTACGTAGATTGAACAGTGTCGAGAGTCTTGCTTGATCTCTACCTAGTTGGTTGTGCGCTGTTCAATAAGTTGATAGCTGAAGTTGTCCCAGTCGAGAAGGACGTCAGTTCTGCGGACAAGCAATCGATAAGGGAACAAGATGACGCAGCAGCATCACAAGTAAAACAGGCTGATGTCCACGTTAATGTTGGCGAAAACACGAATTGGCAAAGGCTCCGACTGATTTCGTTCAAGAAGGCGAATATTCGCAGAAGGGAATTGATACCGTTCTTGGTAGCGAAGCTCTTCTCCATAGAGTGAAGTGGATAAAAAAACTCAACATGAAAGGAAGTAGCCATGCATTATCTGAAGTTCGTCTGAACAATGTATGGCTCGAGTTGCATCGTGTTCGATGGTTCGGTCATAGCTTGTCTATTAAATATCATGAGCACAGCCGGCGATCTGACAAAACGTGCCGACATTCGGGTCACTGAAACACAGTGAGCCACAATAACCAGCAAATGTTCCTCCCAAATGAGAGAAACAAAAGTCAGTTCAACAAATTGATGGGGCGCCTCTTATCGGATAATGGGCACGCAGTTCACTGCAGTGGTGACGTTGATACTCAGATAGTTTCTCGTGCCCCAGAATTTGAATCGCATGGAAGAAATATCATGGTTATCGGGGACGTTACAGATCTGATTATTTTTTTGAATCGTCACTGGAAATCGAATATGGCCGACAATCTGATGCTCGGAAATCTGGCAAAGGTGGTGTTGCCATATAGCGATTCGGCGACACCGTGCGCAAGGCTGGACAGTTCGCACATTACCATATCCTGTTTGCACATGTATGGGGATGCTGTGATACCACCTCTGCATTATTCGGACATGGGAACACGAGTATGCTCAGAAAGATAAACGAGTCTTCTGAAGTTCGCAAAAATATTACTCATGTAGGAGTCTAGTGCAAATCAGAAACCATCGACGAGGCCAGTATGCGGCTTTACATTGTATGTGGTGGTAAGAAAGAAGACTAACTAAATACACTTCGCCATGCGAAGTTTATGGACATGGTATCTTCAAGGACGACTGCGTTAGAGACTAAAATCTCCTACCAACCGAAAGAGCGACATACTGGCACAGAGTTAATCTGCCGGTCATGCATCGGAGAACACTGAATAACGACGTATTGAATCATGAGAGATGGGGTTGGGGACTTCGTGTCACGGAACTTGCCCCAGTTATGACTGACCAGAATGAAGCCCAAGGCGTATTGCTCAAGTCGGTACGGTGCAAGTGTAAGATGGCACAAACAAAACATGTGATGTGTGTGCACATGTCGCAAACATGGGTGTTATCGCTTATAGAGAGGGCTGCATTAATTCAAAATAAATACTGGCAGGAGGTGACGAGGAAAAGTATATTGATACATCTGACAAACAAGTGCCGACATTATGACTCATTTTCATATTCTGGTCACCACTGGCCGATTTCTATCAACAAGATAATTTTTTTTACAAATTTGTAATTTTTGGTGGTCATCTTTGTGGCCATATTTCTGGTTCCCTGGGCCGATATTTGGTCAATGTGACACCCGTGGAATCTTCTGTCAAACGTGATGACATTTCTTCGAAAGCAATCTCATTATCTCTGCCTGACAATGGACTAATGCTGTTTTGGGAATATTTTTGGCCGCCATCTTGGACGCCATATTGAATCCTGGATTTTTAGCGGATTTTGGATATCTTATTCCCGATACTTTTCCACACAAAACCAGCTTTATAACAATTTTTTCTAGGTTCAACCTCCTGACGACCACACTACATCGGCCCCTGGTCGATTCAGGCCTCATTCGCGCCATTCAGATTGGTTGATGGGGATCACTTGTTTGTTTAAAATATCGACCTTTCGATAACATGAAGTGTGCAGCTATGCATGGTAACAACGAGAGTCCATGGTACGCACATATTGTACGTGTATTGGGTGCGTGCGTGTGTATGAGGGTGTGTGTTATTTGGGCGGATTCGGCGCTGTGTTCATCGGAGCACATTGTTTAAACCCCACTACATTCATTTCTTAATTTGATATAGTTTTTTTTTAAAGCTGAGTGTATTCTTATTTATTTTTACCAAAATCTGCCGAGAATTTGAGACTAGTCCACGAAGCACATTAAGTCAGCACAATATAAGATTTCCAAGCATTTATATATACACACGACAATTAAACACCCCAAAAATAAGCAAGTTCCCGGGCCATCCATAATCTTGCTGCCGATTGCCAATTTATACAATTATAACCAGTATCATCAGACTGGTGAAGTGAGATTAATATTATCCATCATGACCTGGGGTGTGGGATGGAAAAATCTCACCCGAGGGGCCAGATATTAATATCTGGCCCCGAGGGTGAGATTTTTCCATCCCACACCCCAGGTCATGATGGATCATTTTTCTCCCAACCCAAGAGTCTCATTCCGATTTTTTGTTTTATACCAATCTTTGGCACATTCCAGTAGCTTCGTAACGGTATATCTTGGGAGAAATCTGATGCGATATTCGTGATTAACTGGGATGATTTCGGTATATACCAAAGGTATATACGATAAAAACAAAGCGCGTTACCCGTGCGCGGAGGGTTAATACGTTAGAGTGAAATCGACACGGTCAAGATTGTGAAAACGACACGGACACGTCACATCATTGCACCTGCATAAATTCCGAGAAACGCGCGTATTGATATGAAGTATATACAACTGGACTAACCGTGTTTGTCATCGGAAATGACCATATCGATACCATTTGAAAAGGAAACATGTGAATATATGATAGACAAATGTTAGTTAGACGCGTTCGACGATGACAACTGTTCGAATGTGGAATTATTTCGTTCGTCATTTGTGAAGCGGCTATTGTTTACCTGTTACGAAATGTGCAAGTTTCGCTTGGGGGGTCTTCCGTTTTATGGAATATGTTCACAAATTAGTCGTTTATATTTCATGTTATATATGTAACTCTGTGTCTGCAAGTGAGGTTATGTTGAAGGTTTTTCGTGATTAACAGTTGAGGCTTATCTCCATTTGTATTAGCGTCCACGAATTCGTCCGTATTCATTTACTTGAAACGTGAAGCGTAACTGGTTGGTCGCCATTGTTTTGATCTGTTTTAGTTCACACAAAACGTGATGACGGATTGTTAAATTAGTTCGGGCTCTTAGTTAAATAGGTAAAGCAGTCACGTGGGTGGTGTGAGATAGATGGTCACGTGTTATGTGAGACAGGGAAATCTCACCCAGCTATCTCACACTGGCTGCCTGTGCTAAAGTGTGTAGGGGGTTGGAGAAAATGTTAACCTTCTGAGTGGGTGTTGAATGCTTGAGTGAACATAGTTAGAATCGATCCAAAAGTCACAAAACCGTTGTATATGAGGATATACAACTCATGTGAACCATATCAAAGTTATGTATGTAATATAAATACTAAGCAAGATATTGGCTTACCGAGCATGGTCTCATTATTGACGAGATGTCGCGAGACACTGGATCCAATACTAATGCATATGACTGCTAATCACTCTTGCATGGAGTCACCACCAGTCGTGCTAGTATGTTATGATATTGGTTGATCCTGCTGGTTCAGCTATGATGTTGCTGGTGCAAAAATTATTTACCGTTATTTTTATTAAATTGAAATTTATAGGACTTTTTCACGTCTAAATGATTGAAAAACAAGATTGTCACTGCGTGGAGTATTTAGGTACACATGTATCAGAAGATATTTTAACAGTGGCTGGTGAGATTATTGCAAACCGACCTGAACCCATAACTTGCGCTTTCAGTCGTTTTACAAATACGAACGCAGCCATTTTTTATTCTGTTTTATTTGTATGTTCGTGTCCAATGTACACCTCCGTGTACGTGGTATCGCCAAACCCGAAGGTATCGCCAAACCAGACCATGTGGTTTTGATAAATGAAAATATCTTCCATCAGATGAATGTATATATCTCCCAGTTGAATGGTGATATCCATTATTCCAAACATAATTTCGTAAAGCGGAATATTCCCTCAATGGGATATAGCGACCATAGCTTGCTCTCATCCCGATAAATTTCATGAAAATTCCGGCTCATTTCCGATAGTAGACACTTTTTGACATTAGGTAGTTCGTTTGAAACATAATTATCAGCCATTGGCGGTGGATAATGTGTGTATCAATAGAACAATATATGTTAAATTAGCCTTAAAATTATCTAGCCTCAGAACGGTTCGCCAAAATTCTACCCGCGACCAAGTGTGGGTACCCACCATAATTTCTGGTGTCAAAGCCGCGGATCGATCCTGCGATGAGATGTCGCCAAACCCGATTTGGGATGTCAAAGATGTGGATGAGATATTTCGCATTTTTACCGTTTCTGTTTGAAAATATCCCCATTATCATTCGGACAGGCCGGCACATGGACCATCTTTATGATGCGGGTGCATGTGCAAGGGCGTGTATGTTTGTGTTTGTGTTTTATGTGCTAATGTCATATTAATAGTATAGGCTATTCTGTGTTATTCGATACTTTTGGACCGGATCTGTACAACGAATGGAAACATTAAATCAGAGTAAATCATGAGTTAGCAGGGACGTGGCTAGAGGGTTCCTGTAATAATAATTCTAGAACCGAACAAGCCGAAAACTGAATCTGCGAACAATACGATTTGAAAGTCATCGTGACGCTGAACATCCATAACAATTTTGAAATGCATGCTCAGACGGAGTCCGCAGATAAGATAAGATAAGATTCATTTCGGTTAAACATACACATCAAGTACAGTATATATACAACCTATACGATAACATAGTAAAGTCTTATGTAAATATTATGCCAACTGCATGTGGTCCTGGAGCTAAATTAGAAAAGTTATAACCTATAGTGTAATTGACATGTGTACATAACAATCATGACAGTATAAACGTGTTTCACGGTGAAGTGTATACAACATACTTACTGCTATTGGAGCAGTAAGTATGTTGTATATATAGCATGTATATACCCACATGGTAAATAGATAACCAAAGGACGATTTTGGGTTCCTACATGCAACTGTTAATTGCATTGTGTCATTATTTTCAATGGTATAGTGGCAAGGGCATTGTGTATACGTTACACAACTCATATCCGAATGTCTAACCCCTGCCCCTCTTGGCACCCGAACGCCATATAATTATCCCTGGTTGGTTATATATTTACCGTGGATGGTTTTCTCTGGAATTTCGTCCTCATCAACGAAAAGCGGCACTATACGGTTAGCTAAGTTTTTGTAAGAAAGTGTGAGTGTGTGACCAAGATTGAAGTGTCTCCTACTGGAGTGTTGGAATCTCTTCGGGCACAACGAGGCCGCCATCTTCTAAATATCCGGAAAACGACGCCTCCTCAAACGTCAGATTGTTACATCCGCCTCGAGTGCTGCCGTACCTCACATCTATTAATTATATCTGAAACCACACGACACTATGTGTGACAGTTAATGCAGGTTAATATAGAAATGTTACTGCAGAGTAATACCACCATACTAATCAATACAAGAAAACTAAGATGCATGCATCAGGTCGGCCGTGAACTATCTACCATAGAATTGTTGTAGCTATCGATTATACATTTTGAAACACCTGTCTGTATGTATGTATGTGTGTATGTATGAATGCATGTGTGTATGTGTTATAGACTCTAACACTGCTCGAATTTGGTATTTAACGTGTCAACTTGACCTCGCTCATAGGCATGTTTCTGGACCTTGACCGATCCGACTAAAAATTTGTGTGTAGGACTACTTCGATCCCGGGAGCAATATGGACGGGTCCAATTTCACGTGGGACCATGTTCTCGAACGTGCTGATATAGGCATGTTTCTGGACCAATTGAATAATAGTTTGGCCAGACGCTGTATATACTGGGTACTGTCCAGATGGAGGCGATCACAAAAATATCCCTAACTAGCCCGAACGAAGTCGAGTACATCAGCTAGTCTAATATATTTTGAAAACCTCTGTTTGTCTGTCTGTCTGTCTGTCTGTCTGTATGTATGTCATTAATAAAAATCTACGATTCTCGACCGATCGGGACGAAACTTGGTACGTGTGTGTAGTTTGACCAGGCGGTCGTCTTTGTCGTATTGGCGCGACCGATCGGGACGAAACTTGGTACGTGTATGTAGTTTGACCAGGCGGTCGTCGTTGTCGTATTGGCGAGCCCGTGCGGCGCCCGATTCGCGCATGCGCAGACGAAATCTCGGAAACGAGTGGAGCTATCGACTTGAAATTTGCTATGTGAATGTATCTTGCCCCGGATACGAATTTTATCGGGTCGCCGAGCCCGTGCGACGCCAGCTTCGCGCATGCGCAGACGAGATCTCGGAAACGGGTGGAGCTATCGACTTGAAATTTGGTATGTGAATGTATCTTGCCCCGGATACGAATTTTATCGGGTCGCCGAGCCCATGCGACGCCAGCTTCGCGCATGCGCAGACGAGATCTCGGAAACGGGTGGAGCTATCGTCTTGAAATTTGGTATGTGAATGTATCTTGCCCCGGATACGAATTTTATCGGGTCGCCGAACCCGTACGATGCCAGCTTCGCGCATGCGCAGACCAGATCTCGGAAACGGGTGGAGCTATCGACTTGAAATTTTGGTTTTTGAATAGCTATCGACTTGAAATTTGGTTTTTGAATAGCCCGGACAACGTCGGGCTCATCGGCTAGTCTAATATATATTTTGGACATTTGTCTGTATGTTTGTCTGTTAGCTATGGCCGGGAAAACTGCCTGACAGATTTAACGAAATTTGATACCTAGGGGAAATTATTTCCAGGGAGTATTTTGGACGGGTCAAATCTTGATCCCGACCTGACTTTGACATTCAAAAAGATCAATTCAAGGTCAAATCTGGTAAAACGGAAGTATTTCAACGAAATTTGATACCTACTGTTACTTTTGTCCCAGGAGTGTTTCGGGTGGGTCAAATCATGACCATGACCTGATCTTGACATTCAACATTGTCAATTCAAGGTCAAATCGGGTAAAGCCGGGCGGATTTCGACGGGTACTTTTGTCGTGACTTTTGTCCGGGGAGTGTTTTGGACGGGTCAAATCGTGACCCCGACTTGACCTTCACCTTTAAAATAGTCAATTCAAGGTTAAATCGCGCAATTCTCCGAAAATCAGAGGGGAACATCCCGGACGAAGTCGGGTCCACCAGCTACTATTATATATTTCTAGATTTAGTTACAAACTAAATACCTGTATATTGTACAAAGAAATGTTTGACAAATATATCTGTATCAATATTACCATGCGGGTCATTAAAATAGATACGACGAAACAAATTTTGAAGGGTGCATGTATCAGGTAAATTTTTATATTTCAAATGATGACAGGAATGCGGAAAGTTGAAGTACCTACGTAATACTGGCTATCCGCATGAAGAGATATACATGTATATAAAAACAAAAATAGAAGATGACTGCTGGCGACAATGTTTTCCAAAAAAATTCAAAGCATTCGATAGCTCCCATCTAGTTGTCAGCCCGAAGATCAATATGAAGTTTGGTGACTATCAGATGAGGGATATGTCTGTACAGTTGCTAAACAATTCAGTCATGCAAAAGAGGATCAAAGAGTAAGATACCAAATTGCTGCCTGTGGTAATGTTTTTTAACGAAATTCGGGAAAATTAGATTACTCTCACGCTGGTTATCCAGAAGATCATTGTGGAATCTGGTGACGATCGGACAAGGGGTGTCGTCTGTAGGATCAACCAAATTATTTAGCCATAAAAATAGTAAAATTGAAGATCACCGCTGGCAGTGATGTCTTCACAAGGACAGGTTGAGAACAAAATATGGCTCACATCTAGCGGTGACCCAAAATATCCACATGAGAAAAAGTTCTCCAATAAAAGCTGGCTGCAGGGTGCGCCAATTGATTCAAATTCGAAATTTAGCAGGGTGTACTGCTTGTGGCCATGTTTTCCCCGCAAATTTGATAGACTGATGGACAAAACCACTGAATCCGTTGAATCAATATACATGTATACATGGATTAATTTATATGCATTGTTATACAAAGTACTGGTATATAAAGGTACTGAAAATAACTATATTACTAGTATACATAAAATAAACCATATATCATGGCTATGGGTTCATGACAGCTGAGAACTTGGTGTGAATTAAAGAGTGGTGGTTTCTCAAGCATATCTAACCCTCCACGTTAGAAACATGCCATTAAATGTCATAAGTATAATCTAGCTTGAGGACAGAAGTGATCCATAAAACCCCCCTTAATTCAACCAGGTCCTCGCGCGATGTATGGTCGATCACATGATGATCTAGGGGGGATTAGAATTGTTGTATAAAAACAGCACTGCGTGTAAATATAAAATAAAATAGTGCTACATCTTATTACAGATTATTGCCATATATAATCAGTGATTATACCGACAGTCTGACAAAATAAAGTTTCAGTGACACTCTATCCGAAGAGGGGAATAATTTCATCTGTTACAGTCAATGGAGCAATTATGAATCTGGAAAGGTGAAATTTCTAAGTAATACTAGATATCGACATAACGCGATAACATATAACGTAAATGCAATATGGCCTCTGGCGACCATTTTTTTCCTATGAAATTATAAAAATATTTGATAGCTCTCATCTGATAGATCAATATCAAGATAAATATGAAGTTTGGTGATGATCGGATGAGTGAAGTGGACTGTGCTAAACGGTTTAGTAATGCTTAAAAAGATTCTTACCTTAATATTTTTATGTTCACTTTATAAACTTTACTGAGTCATCTTTGTCATGTATTGAGTTTGATATCTTTTGTTAACAGTTTATAAATCATGTATGTCTCAATTTTGTTATTTTAATTTATGTGTTTATTATCATTAAATAAAGTTGCATTCCTTAAAAAGATTCTTACCTCAATGTTTTTATGTTCACTTTATAAACTCCACTGAGTCATCTTTGTCATGTATTGAATTTGTTATCTTTTGTTAACAGTTATAAATTATGTATGTCTCGTGTTCGTTATTATATTATATACACTTTATAGTGTGTTTCAGAACCCAAAAAAAATGAATAAAATCAACAAATTTGTAAATTTAAAAACAATTCAAGCGTTGTTCTATTCCATGTCCCAGCCCGGACATATACACCAAATTTCAATAATATTCATTGAGAAACAACGGACCAAACGCCATATAGCACCCCGTATACATCTTTTATTCCGAGTTGGCACACGTCGATTGGGGCGAGTTAGCCCTGGGGCGAGTACGCCGATTCCGACACCTTCTCTATTTGCATCAGGTATACGTTTACGCGTAATTTAATTTACAAAGTTCCCCAATTGGTATCGTAAATAGAGCGACCTTATTTGACAGAGAATGCCTCTGTTATTGATTATCAAGTTGCTATACATTAAAAACGACAAATTCACATGCTCGTTCAAGCGCAGTAGTCTATTTTCCCCATATTAAAGGACATCCACAAATACTAAATAACGCTAACCTACTGCGAATGTTTGACACGACAACTGTTAACATATTTGGGCTGAATTCATCTGACGCGGTATTATTCCTCAAAATAAACAACAAAACCATCGTTACTTGGAAATGTAGTTTGGGCTAACATTTACATAAATCCTCCACATTATTTATCCCGACACACACGTCAGATGAAAAACAGACATGAAGTAAACGGCCAAATTGGCCGAAACAACTATATAGACCATGTCTTCTCGGTCCACAACAGCTTGGGATATCGGTTGAGTTGATGCTGTTTTTTTGGACCTAGAACAGTTGAAAATGAAATATGTCATTATGTAGACTGCATGCTAGTTATCCATCTCCATTCACAACAGAACCAGGGACGTGGCTAGAGGGTATCCGTTGGAGTGTGCCCACCTTGGAAATTCCAACTCCTCAACTTCTCCCTTACCATGGCACTATATACCTGGTATCAGAAAATTTAGATCGGAACCTGAAAATTGCATAAATCCTAACATTTAGTTATCTAATTGCAGACAAGTTGATACGGCCACAGGCGAGAGACCATGACACACCGGGCCGACCATGGTTCGGCCCAGTGTGAGAAAATTTTGAAATCTGAACAAGAAAATCGCCAAATCCTAGCATCTGGACTGGCCTTAATCTTTCCTAGTGTTGGAAAATTCCCAACTAATGATAATTTCAGTCCATACTTTTGACAGAATGTGGTAAAAATATGGGTTTCTTAAAGTAATTAGCAGTTGTTGTTTTTTTGCCATGGGGGAGGGATTGTGACACACCGGGACGACCATGGTTCGGCCCGGTGTGAGAAAATTTTGAAATCTGAACAGAAAAAGTCGCAAAATCCTAGTATCTAGACTGGCCTCAAGCTTTCCTGTTGTTGGAAATTTCAAACCTGACACCCCCCACACTTAGGTTGGACTAGTACAAACTGATGATCATTTCAGTCCACAATTTTGATAAAATGTAGGAAAATATTGTTCTCTTAAATTAACTAGCAGTTTTGATTGGCCATGGGTGAGGGACCTGGACACAAGCTTTCCGAGTGTTGGACATTTCCAATCTGACAAAGCCCCCCCCCCCCCCCCAAGGTTGGAAAAGTTCCAACTGATGGCCATTTCAATCCAAAATTGTTGGAAAATCAAACTACAAGAACAATTTCAAACCTATTGTAGATGTAAAATTTCCAACTAATGTTGTGTCAGGTATTAAATTTACAACTATTGTTGAATTTTTTTACCAAAGTTGGGGGGGGGGGGTTGAGACACCCAACCCCCCCCCCCCCCTGTCGCCACTTCTCTGAACAGAACTGTCAAATCTGCTTCGTTGTGTCGGACCTTCGTTGTATTGGACCTTCGGAACATTGCAGATGGATGTTCGGAGAACCAGAGACCTTTGGAATAACTCAATAAAGGGATGACAGCAACCATAACTAGAATACACTCAGAGAGATGCCAACGTGCGCAAAAATGTAATAAACAATAATTAAAAAAATAATTTCACTGTATTTTACTTAATTTATTTAATTTAATTTAATGTTAGCAAAAAAAGACAATTACCATTTCTCATTTCTCATTTCATCACAGATAAAAGGCAAATTACTATATTAATCATTTAAGTAATTAAAACCAATTCCATGTTGCCGAAAGGATGAGACTTTAATATCGATTACTTTTTTTTCAGCGGCATATTTTGATTTTCATTTTCCGATAGTCAAAGTTGACCAAAGGAGCAATTATAAGAAATAATTAATACTATTTGTGTAAATATTGATAGCAGCCAATATGCAACAATAAATATCAATAAATAATCAATAATTAATCAATAACGATCATTTTATGTAATAATAAACTCTTCAAATGGTGTTTGTGTCAACAAATGCGTTTTGTTTTGTGTTACGTCATTCGTCGTATTTGACCCGGAACTCGGCTGAATGTTAGGATATTCAGCCTATAGTGTGGTCGTCGGGAGGTTGAACCTAGAAAAAATTGTTATAAAGCTGGTTTTGGTATCATTTTGAGTGGAAAAGTATCGGGAATAACATATCCAAAATCCGCTAAAATCCGCCTTGGGGAAAATTCAGGATTCAAGATGGCGTCCAAGATGGTAGCCAAAAATGAACAATATTTCCAAAACAGCATTAGTCCTTTGTCAGGCAGAGATAATGAGATTGCTTTCGAAGAAATGTCATCATGTTTGACAGAAGATTCCACGGGAGTCACATTGATCAAATATCGGTACCAGGGAGCCAGAAAGATGGCCACAAAGTTGACCACCAAAATGACAATTATGTATTTTTTATTTTATTGATAGAAATCGGCCAGTGATGACCAGAATAAGAAAATGAGTAATAATTTCGGCACTTGTGTATCAGATATATCAATATACTCAAACCTCATCCTCGCATCGCCTACCAGTATTTCTTTTGAATTAATGCAGATCTCTCTAGAAGCGATAACACATTTGAGACCAAGTTTGCGACATGTGCACACATATAACATGTTTTGTTTGTGTCATCTTACACTTGCACTGTACCGACTTGAGAAATACGTCTTGGGCTTCATTCTGGTCAGTCATACCTGGGGCATGTTCCGCGACACGAAGTCCCCAACCACATCTCTCGTGATTCAATACGTCGCTATTCAGTGTTCTCCGATTCATGACCGACATATGAATTCTGAAACTGTGATATATGTATGCCGCTCTTTCTGTTGGTAAGAGTTTTTGGGCTCTAACGCAGTCTTGCTAGAAGATAGCATGTCCATAAACTTCGCATGGTGAAGTGTATTTAGATAGTCTTCTTTCTTACCACCACACACAAGGTAAAGCCGCATGTCGGCCTCGCCGATATTTTCTGATATGCACTAGACTCCTGCATGAGTAATAGTTTGCGAACCTCAGCATACTTGTTTATCTTTGTGAGGATACTCCTGTTCCCATGTTCGAATAATGCAGAGGTGGTATCACAGCATCCCCATACATGTGCAAACAGAATATGTGAACTGTCCATCCTTGCGCACGGTGTCGCCGAATCGCAATATGGCAGCACCATCTTTGCCAGATTTCCGAGCATCAGAGTGTCGGCCATGTTCGATTTCCAGTGACGATTCAAAAGAAGAATCAGATCTGTATCGTCCGCGATAACCATGATAGTTCTTCCATGCGATTCATATTGTAGGGCACGAGAAACTATCAGAGTATCAACGTCACCACTGCAGTGAACTGCGTGCGCATTATCCGATAAGAGGCGCCCCATCAATTTGACGAACTGAATTTTGTTTCCTCATTTGGGAGGAGAATTTTCTGGTTATTGTGGCTCGCTGTTTTTTTAGTGACCCGAACGTCGGCACGTTTTGCAGATCGCCGGCTGTGCGCGTGATCTTTAATAGACGAGCTATGACCGAACCATCGAACACGATGCAATTTCGGACGTACTTCAGATAATGCATGGCTACTTCCTTGTATGTTGAGTTTTTGATCCACTTCACTCTATGGAGAAGAGCTTCGCTACCAAGAATGGTCTCAATTCCCTAGAACGAAATCAGTCAGCCGCCTGTTTTACTTGTGATGCTGCTGCGTCATCTTGTTCCCCTATCAATTCATTGTCCGCAAACTGACGTCCTCCTCGACTGGGACAACTTCAGCTATCAACTTATTGAAAAGCGCATAATCCACTTCGTAGAGATCAGACAAGACCCTCGACACTGCCTTTCAATATATCATGGGTCACTGTACCAACCCCTTCATCATCGAGGCGATACTCCCCAAGAAGCGATCACTAAAGTATGAAATCCTCCGAGTCAACACACTATGTTCATCGACTTAGAGGTTATTGTGTTTACCGACTTGAACCACACACGCTGGTCGAAATGGATACATAGGGTTTGGTGTTCAATCTACGTACATGTTCCTCAACATACAGGAGTGTAGAGTAAATGATGGGACGGAACAGAACATCTTATTTCTCAGCGGTCAGTGTCGTCCAGCGAGCAAGCACTTTGCATGAAACCAGTTCGAGCTAGGTGTTTCACTCTTACTGAACAAACATGCTGAGGGCCACATGCGATCCGTGATGTGATCAGATGGGAGGGTGTAGGGTGTTTTCAGTTTGATATTGGAAATTTATTTGCCAATAACATCCTTTATCAAGCACGAGCTCATCAACCCTCAATCGATTTTGTCTCATGATCACATATTATGGGCGGTGGATTCATGGGTGTAGAAATTGCAATCATCCCCATTCCATGGAAGGCCCCCCTGCCATCCAAAGTTGTTATGTTGTGGTCGAACCGACTGAGTAAAGGCACTGGGTGAACAGTCAGTTAATATTTGACTAGACGTTTTGGTTTAACTGACGGATTGATTGTATCTCTCAACTTCTTCGTTGGCAACAGAGAATCCCAACCGAAATTACTTGTTCACTAGTCATTTGGAAACAAACACATGGTTCATTTCTATGCCAAGTCCGAACAGGGATTGTGTTATAACCAAACGTGGACACGCGCCCTGCATAGTGGAATGGTCAATGCTACTCTGCTTGACATCGGACAGAATTAAAATATTGAGGAAGCTTTATTTTCCAAGTAATGGACAATATTTGGACCAAACAAATGCCTGTGTTTCGGCACTACAGAGACTGCGAAACGACTGCATTTAACGAAACAAAACATTTTAAATATGGATTTTCTTTTAAAGACTAGATATAAAGGACATACACATAGTTGTTAATACATAGATATCATATAATCATACTATATATTAAATAAGAAGGAACATATAATTACGACAGAGCAGAAGATACATTCAGGTTCGATCACTCGAATTCGGTAAATTATGACGTTAATCGCCGAGTTTAGTTGAAATCAACATGCGTGTGGCTTACATTTTATGTATTAATTATGAAATGAACATGCTGAACTTGACACGCTTCAAATTCGCCATCAATCGAAGTGGTCCCTAACGTTACTATCAATAAAGTCTAATTTCAGTAAAATTAGCCATGTATACACTCGACAGCACACATTTAGCTACGAAATTATTTGATATGGATCGTATATATTCTGCAAAAATCCACGAAATAACGATTAGGGTCTGTTCGTTTACATAACTCGTTGGACAGAGTGTAATCTGGTCAGTTCATTTTGGAACTATGGCGTGTAATCCATGATCAATAATCTGGATTCTCTCACGAAATAACGACTCTGCGTATGTTGTCACCGTTAGGTTTTCAACAGGAAACGTGTGACCGACTCCTAAAAAAACAACGTTTACTCCTTTCACAATTAGAGATATAAAATCGAAGTGATAAATGAGAAACAACTGCGAACAGTGTGAACTATTGCTTACACAAGTGCAGTGATGTGTGTTATGGCGTTCTATGATAACGCATGCACTTTATTACTTGATCGCACACATGGCTTACGTGTATAATGGCGTTGTCCCCCAACGCTCGTAGAACGCGCTCTTTATTGTGGCACGCACGCATGCATTGGAGTTCTACATCAACGCTCTTTATTAGTGGAAGGCACAGATGGCCTATACTGTATTGGGTCGTACTATCGTATACTCATATGACAATTATCCACGCGAACTTGCCACGGATGCGTGGTTTGCGAACTCACACAATTAAACTGTCTGCATGTATCTGCAATCGGAAATTTTGTGTCATAATGACGAAACACCTTGCGTGTATTCAAATGTCTGTAAACAAATTTCCCCAAAGCGGATTTTAGCGGATTTTGGATATATTGTTGTTGAAATATTCCGGGTCAAAATGACACAAAAACTGGCTTTATAACAATTTGTTCTAGGTTCACTCTTCAAAATCACTACAACGACTATACTACTATTGCGTCGAATTACGAAATCGCGTTTTGAATGTCTCTCTTTTCCCGCACGATAATAAGAGGTCTTCGCACGAACCAAAAATGATAAAACTTCTCAATTATAAGTAAAAATACCCAAATGAAGGAGTCTATGTAGGTCCCGAAGGAGTTTATAGACTCTTTGATGTAGAGTTCTGATGGAGAAAATGTAGGTCGATCTATTTTTGTCATAACTCTGACGTATTTTGACCTGGGAGAAAAAATCGTAATCGAGGCTCACTACGAGCATGCCAGTTTTAAATATAGAAACAGGGAATCCTGACAAATGGCGATATCGGCGACAAACAAATAATCGAAAACAACACATAAAATAAACATAGCAGAAACGCGGAACAGTAAAAATGTCAGAACGCCACGAGGTTTTACGTCGTTTTTGGTGACGTCATGGAGTGTGACATCAAGCTACGAACGAATCTGTCTGATCGCCATACTGTTGCGCGAGCGCACGTAATAAGTAGAAATAGGACACTTCGATTTTACGTCATTAGTGTCAATGATTGATGGTTAACTAACTAGTTGATATTCTCTCTTTTCAGTTAACTTTGACCATTTCCAAATACTCAGAGCCATCGGGAAGGGGAGCTTTGGCAAGGTATGTAAACTTGTAAAGTGTTATTTTGTATATATTCATTACTATTCATATAGACTCGTATTAGCAATTATACTGGGAGTGGTGTCTTCTAAAATAATTAATTCCATTGGGAAACAGAAGACCTACCGATCGATCGGTAATTATCCGAAACCTCGATGGACCAGTCCACCGGGCAGTGAAGCTGATGGGGTCATTGTCAGATCTGGCAGGCGGAGAGAGGCTCCGACCATGTAATATGCAATACTAGTATCGTTGACTACACTGTCTTGTGGCCGATTTGACTGACTATAAATGTGATCGGAACCTTGTGACAATGATTCCATATTATGGGTTCATTGTCACAGGTTCCGATCACATTTCTAGTCAGTCAAATCTAAAGCGACAGTGACCGATGCACTATTGTATTCTATATAGGATACCCTGCATGCTTGTGATTTTACTCTATTGGTGAACAGTAATACTAACACACAGTGGTTCTTGGCAAAATATAGTGCTGCACAGAAGAAGGCATCTTGGATTGTACATTGAACGTCGTGGTACAGGACATTGGGGGCGAGTTAACCCTCAAACAGATTGAGAGAGTCGATTTAGCGTTAGTCTATAGGAACATATTTGGTACCCCCCCAACCCCGCCTCTACTTGATGTTAACTCCCCCAGCACACCATGCTTACATCGGCTCAGTCGATTGGTTCTTATTGTTTAGCGATTTCGTCGTCAATGCGAACGAAACATGACATACTAAAGTCAGCATTAAATAAGGCTGCTACCCTTGCGTAACCATTCACACTCGGTGGTATGTGGACTTTATCAACAGACTATATTTGTTCTACGATTGGCCATGATCTCCCGCTACATCGTGCATGATAGTATAGTCTGATATTTCTTGACGGGCGAAGTTAGATGATTTCAATATAATCCTCGCTATTATGAGTTACTCCTTTAGTCACACATGCTTGACATTAGACAGTTGCTTATGACAACTTTAACTTAGTATCGAATATACGGGTGCGTTCGCACGCTGGCAATTTTGCAGACAATTCGTCATAGATTATTGCGGTGTGCTATAGGATATGAACGACACTCCCAAAATAAAGTTTAGTCAAAATTGTTGGGTTATATAAAGTCGAAGTTGGGTTGGATTAGATTATGTTAGTTTATAATCACTGGTTTTCAGTAGCCCCTTGATAGAGATTTGTTGGATGTGATCTCTCTTTGTCATATTTTCTTATCTTCATTACTATTGGTATCAAACTAAAATAAATACACGGTGAAGGCATCTGTTATGTCGGAATTATATAGGTGTGGTATTGCTTGTGTCTTGGGTAAAAACTTATATTCTTTTCTACAGGTTGTTAATTTATTCCCGAAAAGGAAGTAATTATATGTTACACCTTGTGTCGGACTTTCATATTATATACTAGGTTCGATTTCTGGGTTAATTCAATATCTCTCCTCCATTCAGACGTTAAGGTCCTAAATGAATCCATTGATTGGACTTATTTTGGGGAAACTTAATTAATTATCATAATTTCATATTATATGGTCAAAACTCATCCATTGAGATGAAATATAATTATGTATTGACATATGTTTTCTCTAACCCCAATTTAGTTACTTCAAACCCAATATTTGGTTAATTTAACCCAAAGTTGGTTACAAAGTTGGCTTACCATAATCCAATCTTTGGTTACTTTTTTTCTAACACAACTAGTTTAGTTAACAGCTCTAACTCAACGTTTAGTCGTATTCGATTGACTAACCGTTTCGGTATAGTTGACTAAACTTTAGTTATATACAACACAATATTTTTAGTGCGCAGGCACCTCATTATATTTATATGCCCGTCGTTTACCATGCGCAGTGAGATCTATGTAAAATGATTATACAACTGACATTTCCCCGATATAATAATGTACGGCAGCGTAGAACCGTCACCTCCTCTTTTGTTACTAACTTGTTTAAACATGTTACTAACTTGTTTAAACAAGTTAGCTAGCTTGTTTAAACAAGTTAGCTAACTTGTTTAAACAAGTTACTAACTTGTTTAAACAAGTTAGTAACAGAAGAGGAGGTGGTGACTATACGATGTCGTAGAAAATGGCTATCCGTGATTGGTCAGGTGCTAAATCAAGTTAGCTAAATTGTTTAAACAAGTTAGTAACTTGTTTAACAAGTTAGCTAACTTGCTTAAACAAGTTTGTTAACTTGTTTAAACAAGTTAGATAACTTGTTTAAACAATTTACTAACTTGTTTAAACAAGTTAGTAACAAAAGAGGAGTTGGCGGTTCTACGCTGCCGTACGAATCCGACCATTTATTAGACGCTTTCCACTTCATTAAAAGGAAAGTATGCTACAATTGAATTAAATTGAGTCGTAGATGCATGCTGAATACACACGGAGTCACACGCATACTCAGAAGAGCCGCGGGTATATCAACATGAAAATTATGTTGTATTTATGAATTCGAGCCATACACTCGATTACGATATATTATAATTCAAGACATCCGCTGGTGAATTATCAAACATTTATTAATACCTGGATTTGGCGACATAAATCTTTATATAGCTAACATTTTATTTGACGCATTCGTCTGGAAATGAAAAGAATCTGAAGATCTCTTTGGCGATCGTACTCCTGTTTGTTGTTTCATCTGTAAGTTGGTATCATTGAGTGATTCGAATATCGTATACGCAAATCGAAGTGATAGTTGATATATTTTGATCTGCAAACACATTTTCTAACAAAGAGATGTCTGTTCCAACGACACTCACACGTGGCGTATTGTTAATGCTCTTGTTGTTACTTCAGATTAAACAAATCGCTCAAATACTGGAAATTTAGATCAAGTCTCCCTTTAATTTTACAAAACTTTACGTATTAATGATCAATTGATCATAAACCTGCTATCGAGAAAGGTAGACATCGCCAGTCTATAATTAAGGTAGGGAAGAGATTGTGCATTATTTGAATGCAGGACCGGTTCTAATATAGAAAATTAGTATAACAGCAGTATGGTATGTCCACACTATTTCGATCTCAGAACTGAACTCGAGTATTGTATGTAAAGCTCACGTGCCCATATACATGCACATGCTTGGCTTCTCGAAACCTTAAAGGTACTCAATCCGGTCAGACGCTCCTTAATTACTATTTCTTTGGCTTCGGGGTTAAACAATATTTGATTTGAACCTACCCATCAACGCTCAGAGTGATCAGATATCGATTTTTGAAGTTTGTTATTTTTATTGTTTGTGGCCCAGAAACACGCCGTCAAAAGGATGGTCTCGGTCAAAATTGCGGATGAAGATGGATAACTCTAAAATCAAGTGGTTATTATTACCACTTGATTTTAGAGTTATCCATCTTCATCCGCAATTTGTGAGTTTGACCACGTGTTTCTGAGAAAAAATAACAAATTTCAAAAATCAATATCTGATCACTCTGAGCTTTGATGGGTGTGTTCCTCGACTCGAATCAAATATTTGTTACCCCCGCAGCCAAAGAAATAGTAATTTAGGAGCGTCTTATTGGATTTAGTACCTTTAACCGTAACTACGGATATGGCAAAATGACAACTGATAGAATTTTAGAAAGAACACAACTATCAGTAACGTAGTACCCAATTCGCAATTCGTATGAGTAGTTCATTATTGGACGTATATAATTCACGAACGCATGGCGTCGATATCTAATTTCACTGGGAGTTGCACGGGTCATGTTCATGTACCATTATGTCGGGATATACATTGCAGTCATATATGGTTTCCCGTCGAGTGTGTCTCTACACAGGATTGTCTTGGGATGAATGACTCCTTTGGGATTCTTTGTTATACGGGAATCAATACACAGTTCCGTCATGTTATACGATCGCAGCCAAACCAATGAGAGACTTCATAAAATATGTGTACTCTGATAATCTTCAATTACAACATCTAGTGTTAGCCCTTGTTCGTTTGTGCTGTAGAGTATATGGGTTTTTTTTCGGGCCCAGCGTTGTGGGGCTTATATGGATCTCCATGGTGGTAATATATAGCCCCGTGCGTAAAAGTTACGGCTTCTCCTTAGTCCACATATAAAGTGCTTGGAATCTCTTGAAATCCCCACGTGATTGGTTGTCTTAGGCACAAATAACATAGTGATAGCTTCAAATGTCACCAACCGTGTCCATTAACCAGGTGCTTTGTGATCAAGGACGTGGCTAGAGAGTCTCCGCGAGGGCGTGGAAGGTTGGTGTGGGCGTCTTGGAATGTCGAATTGCAGAAATGGTTATATAGTTCATCTTTTAGTGTGTGAATATGTACTCTCTGGGGAAAACAGCTTAGCACTCGGGTTTTAAGTGTGTATATTTATACTTGAGAAGCTTATAATAACGACATGCCCTGTATAATGTACTACCTTACTCGTATTTAAATTCGCTCAGTACTATTTTTCGCTCAGTTTTGAATTCGCGCACTTTAAATTCGCGAACCTATCTGCACGAATTCACAACAGACACAGGGGGGGGGGGGGCGGAAAAAACTGCAGACACAGGGTGGGAAAAACTGTTTTCTTCGATTTGGGTACCCCCCCCCCCAAAACAGCTAAACTGCAGTTTTTTTTCCACTGACCATTGCCCCCCCCCAGAAAAAAAATCAAATCTACCCCAGCCGGACAACAACTCGGTTTGACCGGAAACCGAAAAAAACACCGGAGCATACAATTCACGAGAAGGTGCTTGGTAACTTAGTTTAGATTATTATGACTAAAATGGTCATTGTCTACCAGATTTGTTCCTCGTGATGTCATGACATGTACAAACATGTATATTGGTGATCGCAATGCTTTGTATGCACTTTAAAAAATGACAACTAGTCATTACCTCGACTTTGAAAAAGATGCAAATGAGATGAGTGAGATACCAGCATATAACTGTTTTCTGATACCATTGGAGGAGAAATTGTTTAATACATGGGATAGTTCTGCAGTAAAAAATTGCCAGATAAGCGATCGCAGGGTAGAATTCTGCATTTGACTGGTATAGACACTGACATAGTCGGCATTATTAAGAGGGTTAATGGGGTCAATATCACATGTAAACCAAGACAGTGGTTATCCAAAATTGTTTTAGGTGGATTGTACTACTCATGTATATATGATTTGGATATTAAGGTTAATCCATATTCTATAAAATGAGAGAAAATTGAAGTTGTGAGTCTGAAAATACATATTTGGAAAAAAATTACATGCAAATTTTTTCCGACAACCCCCCCCCCTAAATGAATAAGGAAAACATTTACGTGTAAATTTTTACGCCTAGGTACCCCCCACTCCCCGGTACGTTGTGTCCCGCAGTTTTTTTCCGCCCACCCCCCCCCCCCCCCTGACAGACAGAAATATTTTCGTAAAAAGTCGTGGATCTGATGACAGCTTCAGTTATTAGTCTTTTCTGAAGATACATGTGTATATTAAACACGAACACAGCGGATTTGCATCCTGCATGTATAGACCATAATTGCATCATCATTTTGTTGCGATGATGGATGTTTATATATGCTCCGAATAATTATTCTGATATTTAAATAGTTATGGACTGCATGGACATCAATGAACTGAACTCGAAAACAGAAAACCACAACCGAAAAGGCAAATGACTCCAGAAAAATCCACACTTGGCTGCGGGTTGTGATAGCATCACTAACTCGGACTGTATGGTCACGGTGTCACTCAAAAGTGTTTGAATATATAAATAAGGCACGTGCTTTCGTGCACATGCAATCTAGATTATGTGTATTTCTTACAAGCATTTCAACATGGTCGACTTTACCATGATTTGTACGTAGCTTGGCATTAGGTAATGGTTTTAAATTGTTTATATAGGTTGACATAATGCAAATATAGGTCTACACGTATAGGCCTAATTGTCTATTCAGTGTCAAACCTTTCGTAATGTGTGTAAATCGTCAACATAACCATCGATCTTGTTTTCCCTGTGGTTAAATTAGTTTAATCTCAGGAGTCGTACTATTTTTCGCTCAGTTTTAAATTGGCGCACCGTCGGGGGCGTGAAAAATAGTACTCCGCGAATTTAAATACGAGTAAGGTACCAGCGAAACAGAGGATAACATGTACACGGAGCACTGATTGCAAAACTGTGGCATTCAGACTCGCGATTGAAATTGCTATCTCGTGACAATAAGTCTTCGATTCCCAAAACATTTTATATCATCAACGAGGCACATGTTTCTTGATCCCACAGTCACTGTCCACAAAACCGTTGAAGTATGTTGGTAATTTGTCGGCTAATTTTTATTTCGATTTGGCCGTCTTATATACGAAAACTCCATTCTTTAATCTGTTTAAATACCATCCAAAACCATACTCTACGTGCTCAGTGTCCTGGGAGGAAATACAAAGACATTGGGCAATTATGAGTGAAAAATATCGTGCCCGGATGCTTTTGTGAAACGTGCGCTCTGTCATTAAAAACCCATTTAATGTTCAAGTCACCGATTTTGTTATAGTGCCTTGATTTACGGTTTTAATTACAATCTATGAAATAAAATATGATTAAAATACTATTATTCACCACCATCAATTGGAACGTCTGTGTCTCAGAAGGACGGTGTCCACAGAGTAATAGAAAGTAGCTGAAATCATAGAAACATTTCCCCCGTTTCGCTCCCAGAATGCAACATAATTAAAACTAAGATATAGAGTTGTTCCCCTTACATTGAAAATAATAGACTTTGCAGTACATTCCAGATTAAACGTAAGCACAGAAAACACGTCAGTACCTGAACAAAAAACAACATGTTCACGGTTTATTACACCGGATAAGTTGATAATACAATGTGTATCAATAAATAGACTTTTTATCCGAATTATTGATATCACAAAATGAATATATTATATCATACATTCGAATAAGTGATATCACAAAGTGAATATATGATATCATAAAATCGAATATGTGATATCCCTGATGCTTACAGTTTGTGATATTATATATTCGATTTTGTGATATCATATATTTATTTTGTGATAAATAGAAGAACGGCGCCCCATCTTGGTAAGGAAATATGTTTCAGGTGATATATGGTGATACATTCTCAATTGTTGATATTTAACGGAATGTAAATCACTTTCTATTCACCCAACGAATGTCTTGAGAGCCTTTAAATTAGTGCTCATTTAGATTTACCATAACACATGACATAAGCAAGTTAAACTCTAAATACACAAGGTTATTAAAGTGATGTGAAACACTCCGTAGGGTGATAAAATATAAATGGAGAATAATCTTGCTCAAAGTAGTTATTTTTACAAAAAATATATCCAAATTGACAACCCACACCGTCATTCTTACATATTAATAACATGCAGTTAATCTTGATGGCGAAATCGTTTTCGTTAGTTTATCGCTAATAGTTGCGTCCCGAATCGAGATGTAAATATTTACAATTGAGCGTAGTTTCGACGACGTTTTCTATGGAGTGGTACGGTCGAATTGCTTGAGATTTTCGGCGATGTTAGTAGAATACTATATTCCTCCAGTTGGCATAGTATAGCACCTGCATACTAACTTATCAGTTCAACGCACCCGAACAAGTCCATAATATACATTTAAGCTTGCCACAACGCGGATTCTACGAGAAGTCCCCGGTATCGAGCTCAATCAACGTCTGTGACTCGCGATAATGTCTCTAACCCATTGTATCATCGATCGTCTTTACCGTCTGCTAACAATACAATGTAATTGGAACGTGTTCTGACGTGATTTGAATTTACTAACTCAATTTAGCGTTTGTAAAAGACTAAATGTCTTGGAAACGATTCACAGCGACGGATTGATGTGAACTATTGAGTACGATAGATTAAATAAATGTTTGCGATGGAGAGAGACCCGGGGCGACCCACCAGCTTGCGTTTGTAATTACGCGACGTTCTCGATGATAAGTGTAATGACATAATACACCAACATGGGACAGAGGCCATATATAATATACATACATTACACACATATGTGATAAAATTATACAATATGAATGAATTCGATTTTTTCTATCGCTCTCTGAAAAAATACACCGGACCATGTTACAGACTATTTTGCAATATCATGTTGCTCATTTTCATTAGCAAAATAATTTTCTGCTCATGTTTCAGAACACCGAAAGCAGGAACTATTGTTTGTATTTCGTCAAAGAATATTTCTCGTGATTTGTTGTAAAATGCCATCACAAAGTGTTCTTCCGTTTAATTTTTTGTCTGGTTACATTTTCTGCAAAGCGTTTTCTCATATGGAAGTTTTGGCTGCTTGTGTCGCCCCCGTTTCGACTTCAAGTTTGTGGTTACTTACTCTGAGTTCACTAAACGTAGATCTAATTTCAAAGTTCTTCACATGAATTAAACAGGGCTCGAGATCCATTGTTTACTTATCTTTAAACAATCTGTACGTTCTAAGTTTATTCATGCCTTGTTTCTTTGTCGTCAAAAATAAAAAAAAACTGTGATATGTTCATGCTCGAGATCATTCCTTATTTCGTTTATTTTATTGAACGCAAGATTTGATTCCAAGGCCGCGTTCATAGTGCATGGGTACTTCCATTTCCTTTGACCAAGATTGAGGGATAATATAGTCATTACACATATGGGCTACTTTACAGAGTAATGTACCTGTTTTCCCCTCTGCAACCCTTTTCCTATATCTCAAAGTATTGAATATCGCATCATTTACCAGTGGAAACCTTCCAAGCTCTGCTCGTGATGCATGGTTAGAAGATTTCCTGTGCAGATTTGCAAAACTTCAAATGAGTTATTTCGGATGGTATTAGATAAAATATGTTCATATTGAGATCAGATGTCCAAATTTCGCGAACATACAGTAGAATTGGTTTGATGAGCTTATCAAACAATTTACACCAAATCTGAAAGTATATCTGTGTGCCGAGACGTTCGGTTCAAATCACATTACAAAGGGCGAGTAATCGAGCTTAGCACTATTGTTCGCGATCCTGATTGCTCAAGTCTGCTGGGTGATTTTGATGAGCAATCGGACTCACATATCAATCATGTTTGATATATGCCGACTCGCGAGGCCGATTACTCAAGTGTGCGAGGTACGCGAGCCAGATTGTTCAGCAAAGCAGGATGGAAATATATATTTTTTTCTCGTTCAAATGGTATTGTCTGTTCAACTCAATCTGGAATAAACCAAGAATATATCACTCGGTTCGAAATGTGGCTGATATCTTGGCAACTATTTTGAATAGCTGTATTTTTTGTCACCGCAGCAGTTAATGAAGGCATAGGAAATGTGTACCCTCCCCCAACATTGCGCGACGGTTGTGTGCGGTGGGTAGGTGTCAAGGCCGGCGCACACTGTAGAGCCCGATTGCTGAGCAATCAGTCTCTGAGACCGATTCTTCGGGAGTCGCTGTATCGCGCACACTATATCGAGTCGAAATGTTCAGCGCTTATTGACCTTATCGCCATCAACCATAAGCACGTGACTTACTATCGACATGTGCTCGCTCACGTGATATACTGGCTTGTTGATTTTGTATACAAAATGGCACCGATGTCGTAATTTGGTTGGTCAGACTCGCACTGGTAGCTCATGAATCGGGTTTACATCCGCACACACTTTAGCAATTTGCCTCACTGACTCGAGAAAATATCAAACATGCTTGATATACGAGCTCGATTGCTCAGAGCAATCGGACTCGCATAAAATGCCGCGCACACCTGTAGCCAAATTGCTCAGAGACCGATGGCTCAGCAATCGGGCTCTATAGTGTGCGCCGGTCTTAAGTGTATCGTGATAGTACGTCTCGTAATAGCGGTCTGGAATTAATTACAGTCGCAGAGTACTGAGCTCGATTGCTCCAGTCTACGGGGGCCTTTTAAAGAGCCAAGAAGTACTGCTAGTATTTTATACATATATCGTCACAAACTTTATCTTTCGTTATGGCGTGTGTAGCTTTAATTCATGCAGGGCTATACATCGGTTATAACCATAAAGGATATCTATACGTATCTCAATATAGGACATGTTTCTAATTTTCTCGAAAATACGAGAATACATATCGAATGCATATTAACCACTTCCTTAAACAGTTCAACAATAGCGAGCTTCGTCCACTCGTACATGTAACTTGTAGCGCTAGTTTCTATGGTATTGCTATAGAAATGCATTTCCGGTGGGGAACAGTCACCTGATTTTGCGGCGCAAAACTACATGCATCTATATAGATGTAATCGTAATTGCAACAAGCCATTGTATCATCGACCGTCTTTATCCCCTGGCAACAATACCGTGTAATTGGAACGTGTTCTGACGTGATTTGAATTTCCTAAGTCAATTTAGCGTTTGTAAAAGACTAAATGTCTTGGAAACGATTCACAACGGCGGACTGATGTGAACTATTGAGTACTAGATTAAAGAATTGTTCGCGATGTTGAGAGACCCAGCACGACCCCTCAGCTTGCGTTTGTAATTACGCGACGTTCTCGATGGGTACTGAGTCGAGACTTTACACATTCAGTTCAAATAATTATACTTTCACGCCACAAAGAACCAAGAAGTACTGCCAGTATATTTGATTATTTGCTTATGTTTACGTCACAACTCGGCATTCTCTCTCTTGTTATGGCTTGAGCAGCTTTAATTCAGAGCTCCAACTTTAGTATAGGACGACAAAGGTTATAACCATAAAGCATATCTACAAGTATCTCATTTTAGGACAGGTTTCTAATTTTCTCGAACATACGTGAATATAACCATATGCATATTAACCACTTTCTTAAACATTTCAAGTTTTCAACAATAGCGAGGTTCGTCCACACGTATATACATATATGTGCAATTTCTTACCCCTTATCAGTTTTGTCGTAAAAATTAGAACTGCAAACCACAGATTACCGAGTGAGGGTGAGTCGTGGACCAAGAATTCTGACAGTGGAAAAAATCTATCCGGATGTAAATTTTGTACTGCCGATGTAGCATTTTGTTCTAACATGCGAACAATTTGCTGACGCGAGAAAGTTGTATATATATCAACCTATTACTGGCAGAATCCGACTATTGAAAAATTTCACGGGCTTATTTCTATACAAAATGTGAGCGTTTTAAAACGATTAAGTCTTTTCCTAAAAATCGCATTTCAAATAGCCAAGTTCTAGACACTTTATGGACACACACACACATATAGGCATAAATATACAAACATGTAATTAAGGACATTTATTGATTATTTTTATTATTGTGGGAAATTAAAGTTGACCATTGCAACAATCTATATCCCAATCTTTCATAGGTTCCCTGGGGCTTGCTGAATAAAGTCGCAATTAAATGTCTTGCTTGGTTGCTTTTATGCGGCATGTTTCAGGGCAGTCTTATTAGTGATCTTGACTTTAGTTCCGGGGCGGGGGTAAACCGGAATTAAGAGCCATAATATAGTTTCATCCACCATTCGATAGTCTAAAACAATTTGTCCCACCTCCTCCCCCACACCACCTTGGTTTTGGATTCTTAGTCTCATTTTCTAGCTGAGAATTTTTTTTCTTCTTTGTGTTTGTTTTTTTTATTATTGGCTTTTTAAATCTCTGCCCTTTGCCCGTTTCGTCTTTGCATATCAGTTTTTTTCTTCTTTTTGGTTCTTGCCATGGTCTGGTTTAATTTCTTTGTTATTTGTCTTTATGTTATGTGTTTTTGCTTTGTCAGCTTGGCGTAGTTATTGCAACAAACCATTCTATCATCGATCGTCTTTATTGCCTGCATGGTAACAATGCCATGTAATTGGAATGTGTTCTGACGAGATTTGAATTTCCTAAGTCAATTTAGCGTGTGTAACAGGGGGTGGGGGTGTTCATTCACTTTTTTCCATACAGTAGGCCGGGGTGGGTGGGTGGTTCAGCTGCGAAGAAAGTCACTTTTTTCCAAGTGGTCACAGTTTTTTCCTCTTACAACATTTCTGCAATATAATTGCCTCAAAGTGTTCAGCATCATTGTTATGGTATGTATGATACTTAGGTCAGGGCTTAGGGGGGTAGTTAGTGTGGATATAGGCATAATGCTTCTCAGAAATCCCGGTTACAAACCAACACTCACAATTTCGTCTTTTGCATCAGATCACATTGTCAAGTACCAACGCCACTGGTTCAAGATGAAAATGGACAGTTATGACACCCATGCTTAAAGTAAATACAAATGAATAAAGCTATTCATTTATATCATTAATGTTTACCCATTAGGCCATATGGTGGATACACACATATATATGTTTATTGTTCACCTCCATCAAATTTGGAGAGCATATATACAAAAGACAAATGTACATATATAAGTATGCATGACAATATGTGAACACAAAACAACTTGTGTGCACAGAACACCATTGAATTAGACATTGTAAGACACGTACAATTATATAGTAAGTTATATGTTATATTTGCGTGCGATGGCACTTGCATTGCACTGACGATGCCATGTCACACACATATGGTTATGTTATGAAATTTAATAATTTCAGTGTCCAATATCGTAAATGTTTTGCAAATGTATCTATATCACATGCGTCCGGTCTAGATGTATGTACCACATTCGTTACAGTATAACTGTTACAGATATACGAAATAGATAAACATCTCCTGCGTGTACGTGGTATATATGCAACTCGTAGTGTTTATATTTTTTACATGAAATTAGACTTGTGTCGCCATATTGTGCGATCATGGGATCAAGATGGTTCAAGATGAAAATGGACAGTTATGACACCCATGATTAAAGTAAATACAAATGAATAAAGCTATTCATTTATATCATTAATGTTTACTCATTAGGCCATATGGTGGATACACACATGCATGTAATGTCTGTATGTAAAATACATGTATTTTACATGGCCACACCAATAATTGACAACATTAGTCACCTGCGCTCAAGAGGTTCATTGTTAACAGGCCAGACAAGTGAGTAGTGATAAGCGAAGTAAAACTGTCTGCTATGATCAGGACATTTAAGGCCAATCCAAAACATGTCTTCTCTTACGGATGCGGAAATTAGCCAAATCTATTTGATATCTGGCATTTTATTAATGCACAAACAACAGAAGCGACACGTCTGGAATATACAGGCTTGATATTGAACAATTTCGACCAAGATGCTTGTTTGGCGTGGGGTCGCGAAAGCTTCAAATCGCTAAGGGACTTAGTTGAATGCATCGGTCGGAATAAACTGGGGAAAAAGGTACACTATAATATGTTTTAGTTGAAGAGCTCAGAGTTAGCCACACCGCCTGGTAGCTTTCGGGATCACATATAGCCCCAAGTTGGTGGAAATCCTGATCCACCACTGCTATGAATATCAAGAGAGGATTGGTAATTTATTTAAAAACAACGTGGTTATCCCACGAACAAATATTTTAAGTGGCTTGGCGACTCGGTCTAAGATAGCGGTTTATCTATATTCCGACTTAATTGGAACTGGAACCAAGTGCTGTCAACACGTCGGCAATGATTGGGTTGTCAGTGGACACATATTGCATTGTCTAAAACGACAAATACACGATAATTACATAGATTACATGCATGTGTGTATCCACCCTTAGACCTGATCAGACAGCATAAGAGGCAAAACATGGAAATCCCATCATGCTAGAAAGTATTGAATGCTATTTAAAGCCACATCCATATTTTTGAGTTTAATTTATTGTTTTTGTTTTTTTTGGACACAATTTCACATCAAAGCCACATGAATGCTGATCAATCTGTTAAACGCCATGCTGTCAGATGGTATAAGATCGTGTGGGTCCATTACTATTTAGCATAAATGTTTTGCCTAAATTTGTATTTTATATTTTCGATACAGTTAAAGTGATTACAGACAAGCATTGGAAATATGGTAAAATGTTTATATAACTTGTTTACAAGTCATGAATCAATTGATAAACAAAAACAAACAGGAAAACAATGGGTGGTGCAGGTTTATACGATTCTTATCTGTGCTCAGACTTTATAACTGAAACAAATACCAAGCCTAAATGGTGTGAGAATACAGATTTTTAGGTAAACGTGGGTGGGTACCCTGCATGAAATTGGACTAAATGTCTTGGAAAAGATTCACAGCGACGGATTTGTGTGAAATATTGAGTACTAGATTAAAGAATTGTTCGCGATGACGAGAAACCCAGCACGACCCCCTCAGCGTGCGTAATTCTCTAAAGCAAAGTGTGTACTTCGCTGACATGTTTCATGTTCAGTTCAAATATACTCTCATGCCAACAGAACCAATTAAAATATTGAAGAAGTATATATAGTCAGGCGCTCTATATATCCATGTATATTAGTAACCAGTGATGTCGGAAGCTAGGGTCAGAGAGGGACAGGTTTCCCCTCATGTCATCCACAAAGAGAGCACCCCCATGCAGAATGACAGAAGATTTCAGAAATAAAAGATATATTTATATTTTCCGAGTCAAATAGAATACTTTTAAATAGTTTGGTATGGAGTTGCATGGCCATTTCAAATATACTAAAATATATTTTTTACTAGTAATTTCTACTGTTTTGTCTTTTTTATTATTTATGCTTCATCCTTAAAGGGGTACTGTACACTAAATTCCACCAGTTATGGGACCATCTCCTTGTGTTATACTCAACAGAATATATGCAACAAATGAATTCATTGGAGCCATGGCTTACTAGTATTGCAAAATACACTCATACATGTGCTCTATGAACGACCCAAACAACTTGGCAATTATAATGCAAATGAGTCATAAACTCGGAGTCATAAACTCATTTTCATTATAATTACCATGTTAAAATGTAACACATATTGTGTAGAATTTAGACACATTTGTTTTAAGAGTTTTGACATTGTAAGCTAGTGCAGTCCAGTCAATCACAAGAGTTCTAATTGGGTGTTATTTTGCTGAGTATATAGCATGTGAAAATCGTCAGCCAGACTACACTAAAAAAAACACTAAAGTGTTAAAATGCATACACCAACTAACATTTTCCCAATCTTACACTTGGATTTCCAAATGTAACACCATCGCAGAGTTCTGAAATCGGCATACCACCATTTAATAGTAGCATTGACACTACAATGATAGGGGGCACTTGAAATTGCACTTACATGCAAATTAGTATATGACGTTTATATGGCACGCCAGTTGATTGGTGCCTCCTTGTGGAATTATCTATGCAGAGTAATCAAGATCAAGAGTCATGACTCATGTTGGATATGTTGACGAGAAAGAAAAAAAACATACGTTGCTAACAAATATTCCAGTAGTTTGATGCTCGACACCTGTTGGGCACACCTGTTGGGCGTTGGACAGATTCAACGGTGACATTTTAAAGGTGTTACGCCAACACATTTAAGTGTTTAGCCCAACACCTTCAAGTGGTTACCATCACTTAATCATGAAAGTGTAACAATTATTTCCAACATCTATATAGTGTTAAACTTTATTTGGTGCTGTTCGTACAATCAAGGTGCTGTCACTGTACACAATCTTGGAAAGTTTTGTATATACCACTTGAGTTTTAAGAGTGTACCACTCAAAAATTATACATTCTGTCAAAAAGTGTTTAGTGAGTTCTTCTCAAAGCACTGGGAAATTTGATTTTGGGGCCTTTGTTGCTGGGGAAAACCCGGGCTCATTATTGAAAACCACAGACTATATATAGCGCCCAGACGGTTGCAGATCGAGCCAGAAAGAACGTATGACTTGTAAGCCGCCCCCACCCCCGCACATTTGAGCAACCGAGCTGGCTAATCGGCTCGCGAGCAATCGGACTCCCATTTCAAGCATGTTTGATATTCTCAGTGCCTACCCGTGGGGCCGATTGCTCAAGATTGTGCGGGGTACGCGAGCCAGATTGTTCAGCAAAGCAGCATTGAAGTCTGTTACTATTTTGAATATCTGTATTTTTTGTCACCGACGCAGTTAATGAATGCAAATAAAAATTGCCCCCTCCCCCTCAAAATAAACCTGGCACGGTGGGTGGGGGCATGTATCGCTTTCTACATGTGTGGTGTTAGTAAGTCACGCGATATGACGATCTTGAATCAATTAAAGTCGTGGTGTGCTGAGCCGAATTGATCATGTCTGCAGGGAACACGACTCGCGAGCAATCGGGCTAGCGAATCCGATTTCTTAGTTCGATTACCCAAGTCTACTGGGGCCTGTATATAGGATTCACTGAACTAAATGATTTCTCATAGACGACAGTGTTAAATTCAGACAAATTCACTGAATTGAAGCCTGTATTTGTTTAATAAAGTTTATTTGTGCATAAGTGTCATAATAACAGAGCACCGGGTTCGGTCAACAGGAACACCTATATAAGACCAGACCCAAATACCAATAGTCAAAATTCAAAACACGTCATCAGGTACAACAGTGAAATAAGAAAAACAAAATGAAACAACATAATAATTCATTGCTCAGCAGAAAGTGGTGTAGAGGGATGATACAGTAAACAATACATGTACTTGTTCAATCAAGTTTAATTGTATTATAATAGAGATTTTGAATTAAACCGCTTGGTAGATTCGAAGTATAGATGGACAGTATTAAAGATAAGATTATTTTTTGCATCACTGTTAGAATTGTTTCCATAAAGTAAGCTTTTAATATTTATATCCACATTCATGTTCTTTAGTGAACTATACATAACTGCCCGTTGACTACTAAAGAATGCACAATGCATGAAATAATGTTCAGAATCTTCATAAAAATAGCCACATCTACAAGAACAATCATCAGTAAGAAATCGATCAAACATATGTGCATTAAGATCACTACAGCCTACTCTTAGTTTTGAGTGAATGATTTGATTTGATCTTGTGCCTGCACAATAATATTTAGGAACGATATACTCATTTCGACGAAATTCATATTTAATTTGTGAAATCGAGCTACTTGAACGTATTATTGGACTTGAAATGTTCCATAATTCAATACCAGAAGGAAAAAATGAGTTTAGATAGCTCTTTAATGGTTTGGTGATATGTTCATATTTGGAAATATCATCACCATCCCTTAACTAATTTCTGAAACTCTTCTAGGAATTTGTAAAGATATATACATAGGACATTTATGGTATATGGCCTTATGCATCAGTATTGTTTTCCTCATTAAACGTCTCTCTTGAAGTGGAACGTAGCCTGTTTCTTCATATAGCAAGGAATAACTTGTCCCCCTAATAATGCCACTGATGGTTCTCAATGAGTCCAATTGTAATGATTCCAGATCACCAGCAGATCCTAATGAACAATTATCCCAAATAACATCCGCATATTCAAAACCTGCAAGAATAAACGACTTATATAGAGTATTCAGTGCTTGTCTAGATAACTTGTATTTAAGACTACGTAAGCAATTTATCATGGGACTTAATTTTTCAAACAAAATTTGTACATGGATATCCCAGGAGCCACTGATTTGGAATAAAAGACCTAGATGTTTGTGTTTTTCGACTTCACGAACTTCTTCACCCAAGAGATACAACGGACAATGCGTATCCGAACTGACCTATGGTCATAGTTTCTGTTTTTGATGAGCTAAATTGCACTTGCCACATGGTTGCCCACTGCCCTATTCTATTAAGGTCGCGATTTAACATTTTGGCTGCTATCTCATCATCTTCTACAGAAACAAATAGAGAAGTATCATATGCATAAAGTCTTATATTTGATTCAATTCCATCTACAAGATCATTAATGAAGATGTTAAACAAAAGAGGTCCTAAGACCTACCCTTGAGGGACTCCGGTCGGAATAACCCTAGTGGAAGAATTATATCCATTTATAACTGTACATTGAGTTCTACAAGAGGGATAGTTCCTAACCCAAGTAAGAATTTCCCCACGGATTCCAATATGATACATTTTGTGAAGTAAACCCCTATGCCATACTCTATCAAATGCCTTACTTATATCACAGAATACGAATCGAATTTTGTTTCTGTCATTCAGATATCTCTGAATGTTTGAATCAATATCTAATAACTGGAAAGTTGTACTGTCACCTGGAATAAAACCAGACTGGAATGGTGTGATAAGATTAATTGAGTTAAACACTTATAGACATGGTTAAAAACTACATTTTCAAAAACTTTACTTCGATTACTTGTAAGAGATATTGGTCTATAATTTTTATTATCAGAATCCTTTTTATGTATAGGCATAACATTGGCATGTTTCCATATTTCTGGGAAGTATGACTTTCCCAGGAATAAATTGAACACTTTAGTCAAATGTACCGCCAAAACATTTGCTAGAGTTTTTAAAATTACATTACTGATGAGATCAGGACCTGATGCCTTACCAATTTCAAGGTTTTGCAAAACTTCCAATACTTTTGATTCACTAACGACAATCGATTCCAATTTATTTTCTTTCATATTAAGAGAAGGTAAAGATTTTCTATCATTCACAGATGAACTTTGACTAACAAAATAGTCATTTAGACAGTTAGCAATATCTATTGGGTTATGTAGAACTATACATCATGTTCAAACAGTGGTGGAAATATTAAATCTGCCTTACTTTGTTTTTTAGAAAATTCATTCATAATTTTCCACCACTGTTTGGACTGAACATTTTGTTCAGAGGCTTTTTCGCACAATTTCATATCATATTCTGCTTTAGCTTTCCTAATTTGGTCAATCGTTTTATTTCTAATTTTCCTGAAACATTCCCAAGTTTTTGGGGTATCACAGCGTTTTGCTCTTTTGTGTGCAATATTTCTTCTTTTAATCTGTTGTCTCAATTTGCAGGTTAACCAAGGTTTATCTCTTGTACGAATAGTAACATTCTTGTTAGGTATCAATCAATTCGCTGCTTCTATGATATAAGTATGGAATTTTTCAGCAATAAGTTTGTAATCGTCATTTAATAATGTATTCCAGTCCAGGTTTATCATTTCATTAATTAAGCCACCCGTGTCCATTTTTTTTATAGTACCATATCTGCCTTTTGAAAGAGGTCACAATTTATCTTTCTAGAGTAACAACAATACCATTACGGTCACTACAAATTGGTGGTAAAACTCCACAACTAGCAACAGAGTTAGGACATGAAGTAAAATGAGATCAATCAGTGTTTTGGAGTTAAGTGTTACACGCGTATGTTCCTTTATCATCTGTTTTAATCCATGGATAACTTCAATGGCTCGAACTTTTGGATGCTTAATTTCAGAACAGTCTGCATTCAAGTCACCAGTGATCAGTTTAGAGACAAATAATTCCTTGCCAGTTTTATTGAGTCATTAACCAGGTCCCACACCCAACTTTAGCAGAAGGGGGCCTACAAAATATCCCTAATAATAATTTTGTATTTGTATACCGTATCTCTGTCCAACACGCTTCTATACCAGGAACATAAATTTCACTCAAATATTTACAAATTAGTGAAGTCTTAACATAAATGACAATACCACCACCGACTGCTCCTTCCCTATCTTTTCTAATAGGAGGAAAGTGATAGCCTTGTATCATTAAAACTTCATTATCAACGTTTAAATCTGTGAATGTTTCTGTTAATGCAATTATGTCATAATCACCCAATTCAGTACTAATTAAATCAACTTTATGCCTAAGACTCCGGACATTTAGATGGCAAATTGATAACTCCAATTCTTCTGGTCCGGGGTGTACATGAATATCCCCACCAAGTAAAATTATATAGTAAATCATTGATAGAAATCCAAGATGTCCAAATGAAGCTACCATACAGGCTAAGACAATTGTATTAAAATCAATTTAGTTCAAAGTCTTCCCTCCACAAAAGAGACCAATCCTGAAGCGATAAAGTGCAATATAAATATTCATTTACATACCTAAATATGTAAGTACTATAATATGCTACAGGATGCCTCCAGCCCATACCCAAGTTGCATAGTCGTATTTGTGAAACCCATCAGAAGCAGTCATCAGATCTACATGAGCAATGGCATAAAGTGAAAAAAGTAATAACATATAATACAAGAAAAAACTAAATATTACTATATTTGAGCCACACGCTAAGCAGTAACTGCTGGTGCTGCTCTGCACTGGTCAAATACAGTGCTACGACCCCTCATTTTGTATAACACATATAGTAGTTGGGTCTATCCTGAGATAACAGTTGACAGTGAGTATTTTATATCTGTTATAAGCAATCAACATGCATATATAGGTCAATGTACTTGATGTAAAAAGAAATTTAATTGATGATTTTTATTATTGTTTAGTGTGTGTTAAATTCAGACAAATTCACTGAATTGAAGTCTGCATGCCACTCCAGTGATGTTTACCCAGCTAGATTGACACCAGTTGATCAAGGAAATGCAAGAAAAATCATTGGTCATATGTTTACTTTTTAAAATAAATCCTCAAGTGTACGACAGGGCTATCACACAGCCAAATTTCATCTGGAAAAACCCAGAACTACAGCAGCTATAGTTAAATAAATTTCCCACTCATCAAAAATCCATTCCCCCATTAAATCACCAGTTTAAATTATTCAGATGTGATGTACAAATCAAATAAACAAGATTTCATCCTTTAATAACGTGTCACATGCATCAGGTGAAGACCATTCTTCGGTCATCCGCGAAGATACATCTGCGAAAACCCGAAATGTGTTGTCCTGACATATATCCCCATAGCTCCATAGCTCCATTGACACGGCCAGATCAGCCTTACTACGATTTCCTAAAATAACTGGCATCGGGTGAAACCCGAAACACGTTGCCCTGCCAGATCCCCATCGCTCCATTTGGTACGGCCAGGACAGCGAAGCAGTAAACACCCATACAGGCTATGGGCATAATGAAACAGATGAATTGATATACATGTGTAGTCAGATCACTGTACGTGCACGCGGAGCTAATTTTGCGTGGTTTGTACTGAGTGATTCGCGCCCCCATGAAGCCCCGCGACATCCGCGCATCGAACCGCCACTCATCATTTCACTTCCCGGCATGCAATCGCCGTCGGGTCAATATCGCTCGTCGTCAAGTCTTTGGTTGTACCGGGCCACCCTGTCGAACGCGGTATTTCTGCGACAGAAATACAAATTACAAGAAAAGTGCTAATTAGTTTGTCCGTCTTCATTAGTCTGGGCGTTTCAGATGGTGTCCCGGCACGACAGGACCGTGCTCTTCGGTGTAGTTGTTCCGCGGTGGTAATAGAATTCCATGAATATTTTACATTCTCTAAAAACAAACCAGAAATAATTTACTCGCCTCGGTGTAAAACTATCTTGTATATCGTGTTTTTTCGTGTTCTGTCTACAGGAAATATAACACAAGAGTGATCACACTTCGTAGAAAATGTCTGCCTTAATTGTATTCAGCACGCTTCGTTTGTGGCAGTGAAGTGCGACATGGCATAGTATTTGTGTTATGGTGCAGGGTTGGTTTACAAACAAATATACACTTCTATAACGTCTATCTCCTTTATTCCGTTTTATTGATGTGTGGTTCTCTTTCAACTCTATTACTCAATTTTAATATCATGTACATTCTATATAAATTGAGTGAAAGGTATTTCAAATTGCGTAAATAACTTGCATCACATCTGGTTGACTACCTTCCAACAACACACATAGTCATACAGCCACCACAGCTTGCACAAATAGCGTAACACCATGTTGTGATTTTTGTTGGAATATCTACTGGTAGAATCGCAGTGTCTCAAATGGGAACCTGGTCGGCAGCCATTGTTATCTACGCAGATGCACGTGGAACGCTTGTGAAATGGCAGCTCTGAATTTCTCATTCAGAAGAGTTGGTGTCAACCTGTCACTAGGCAGGCTGATTGAAATACAGACTATTTAACATCCAACACCCTCAGGACACTTTCTTGGGCGCGTAGCTTGTTCAGTAGTCAGCATTTCAATCAGACTGAGTCACATGTACCTGGGGAAAATTTCTAAAATACCAAAACAGACTATAGAAGTGACACGGTTCAATTTTGGCTAAACACATAAAACAATCAAAACCCTAATTAGGCAATCAAATTCCCTTTCAATTGACATATAACTCGTCGAAATTGAACGAAGCGAAGTAGAGATACCGTATCGATAACTACCGAAATCTACCGAAGAATTCGGGTCGTCAATGTCCGCTTAGAGACCGTTGATCTTGTTATAAAAGCAATATTTCCGAGCAATAATTTGTCGCGAACGTGTACTTAATGGATGGCGTTGACATAACCTGCAAAATGCTCATATATTATCCGCAAGTCATTCTGAAGCCACCCATACCTTTTTTATTTCACCCGATGTGTTTGTGCTCGATTTTTTCAACTTTAGTCATCAAAAGAATTCCAAAAACTGGACGAGTCTGAAATGGATGAAATGATTGATTTCTAGAATTTATTATGGTTTTGTGGGTTTAGCCAAAATAGATCTTCTTGGACCCTGTCACTGGTGTAGTCTATATTGGTATTTAAGTAGGTTTCCCCAGAGTCGTAATTTCGCTAAAATCTGGATTGAGAATCCGAAGCCGATTACGGGGGCGGGGCTAATTCCCGATTCTTGGTCAGATTTTGAAATCCACGTGGTCTCCGAAACTCTCTCCCAGCGTCAAACATGGCTCATGTATTTGACACAAGTATCATTTGTATCTTATATTTATAAAGTGCATGTTTGTTGTGAAAGTCATGATTTTCTTCTATGTGTATATACACGGCACATAATAATCCGAATCCGAATCCCAATCGGATTACCACGAAATTGAGATTACGGTCTGTTCGTTTACCGATTCTGCCAATTTCTGGTCTGTTCTTTTGCCGAACCAAGTCGTACGGGTACCAATCTGTAATCTGAATCCAGAATCTGAATCTGATTTTAGCGAAATAACGCCTCTGGCGCCTGTGGACTGAGTTGGTGCATATAGGTTGCACACCCAAATTGGTTAATACGTAAGTGCACATTGTGCATACTAATTAAAGGTACTCAATCCGATCAGGCGGTCCGCATAACATCAAGATACAACAACAACATTTCTTCAAAACAAGCTTTAGTTGTCCGAATCGATGAATTACAACACAATAATGCTAACGAATGTCAACTATGGTATAGAATTTTCCAAAACGTGTTGTTTGTCAACATTTTGTTCAACGAAATATGGCCATATTATCACTTGAGTATCACGAAATTTGGCCTTATTACCGCTTGATTTTAGAGTTATCCATCGTCATCCGAAATTTTGTCCGAGACCTTCGGTTTGACAACTGTTTTCTGGGCCACAAATAATTGCACATCTTGTGAAATAACAAACTTCAAAAATTGATATCTGATCACTCTGAGCTTTGATGGGTGGGGGAGGCTCGACTCGAATAAAATATTTTTTACCCCCGAAGCCAAAGAAATAGTAAATTGGGAGCGTTAATTCGGATATTGCATCTTTAATTGTATGACACTTATGCAGAACACTTATGAAATTGAAGATTCGTTATCTCTTCATGGCACCTCTCCCAACAACAATTGCACAGTTATAGCCCTTTCTATAATAAATGGATTCTCCCACTCAGTTAAAAAGTGTACATTGGAATGATCTATTTCATTTGGAGAGATGTTAAGTGAATAAAGCAGACGACAAAATGATTACAGTGCAGAAGGAGCCCTATTTTTTTAGGGAAATGTTGAGATTATAAGTTCAACGGTCGTATGTTGAACTTATTATCTGAACATTGTCAATGAGATAACTACTCACCAATTATGCTTTAGTATAGAAATGGTTAACAGCTAGAAAACATACATAAATTTAAAACAAAATAGCCACATTTTATGTCCCAATTCTTGAAAAAGAATTGGGGGTGGGTATATATATTATTTCTAGAGACAGGAGCTCCTGTTGACACTATTTTAACTCAATATTATTGTTTTATACTGCCGAATCTATAATAAACGTTCAGGAAAGAGAAGCACCATCTTTAATATAAATGATACATAAAACTTTTCCACTATCATTATAATTTCAGGTATGCATCGTCCAGAAACACGACACTGGAAGAATGTTTGCCATGAAATACATGAATAAATGCGCTTGTTTCAAAAACGACGCGACAGACAATGTGCTCAAAGAAATAGAAATTCTCAAATCTATAGACCATCCGTTCCTCGTTAATATGTGGTTCACCTTCCAAGACGAGGAGGACATGTTTATGGTGGTCGACCTTCTTTTAGGAGGGGATGTCAGATATCACATACAACAGTTAGTTAATTTCGGTCTGGACGACATACGACTTTATCTCTGTGAATTGGCGCTAGTGCTGGACTACCTTCATTCTGAGAGCATCATTCACAGGTAAGCTTGCGTTCCCAAAATAGTTGAATGACACATGTATATATCCTCTCACACTATCCCCGTTTCATCTGACATGTTACCGGCATTGAGATACGTGTGTAGTCGCTTGTCGTTGTTATTCACAAACCCTGGTTAATTTTGCATTATCATGTTGGTATTGGAATCGCTCTACTGATTTTTTTTCTTGGAGGCGATATGCTGTTAAATTCTGACATAATTTTTTTTACATGAATTTGTCATGCCTCATATATAAGGCACCGGGACAATCAAACTAGAATATTTAGATGTCAGTTGATGATCTAACATGTTTAATAACCAATTAACGCATTAGTCAAAAATAATTCACATACCACCCTTTGAAAGTGCTGACAGTAAATAGAGCCGAATATAATGAATTTTTATATCTGGCTGCCATCTTGACATCCATGCTGTATTAAGTTGATAAACTTTGATGCTAATTGGTCAGATTAGCCACATAGTATGGTCCCTTTCAGTTTCGTTTCAAAGTTCTACCGATTTCCTTCCAAAAACATGGTCAGTATCCCAAAAGATGTGTTCAGCAAAATTCCATTTTTTTTTTATGAATGTGTAATGCCTCATTACGTACTGGGACAACCAGAATGTAATGTTTATTTCACAATTTGCTAACTATTCGCCGTATTCGGAACAGCAGAGAATAATGTTCGTGATATATATCTGAAAAATCAACTTTTACCAAATTTGTTTGGCATTTTACAAGCCACCTTGAGTAACTTGGTCTATAAAAACGTCAGTGTGACACATTTAAGATATATCAAAACAATAAACAGTAAAAAAAAATGGTCCAAACCTGAAAAATGAATTTTCCGATTTTGATTTCAAGTTTGTGAGAGAAAATTCCAATAATTATGTTAATGTCAGTGGTTGCAACAGTAACAATAACCAAGGTTACCATCATAACTATTAGTATTCAATGTATAGAAGGCAATGTAGTCAATTGTATTCAACAACCACAACTTGCACGCGATTGCAGGGCATACTGGACAATATCTACAAGTTTCTACATTTTGGCGCCCATTTTCAGCCAATGTAATAATTTTGGTACCATTGGGATGGGATATTCATATTCGACGGCTATAATAGTGATAACAACAACGACGATTACTATTACGATGCTGATGGCTATATAGATAGATGATGTTGGTGTGATGATGATGACGAAGAATATGAGGATGGCTTTAATGGTGATGTTGAAGATGATGACGATAACGACTATATATATACGACGGCATTTATGATGATGACGGGGCTTGTAATTGTCGCATATGTCAGCGATGATGACGGCGACGATGACGATGATGATGATGACGATGACGATGACGACACTGATGGCTATAATAGTTATAACCAGGCTGCACGACGAGGGCGATGCTGGAAATGATGAGGAGGATGGTGATGACGATTACGGTGACAACGACGACGATGACTATACGACGACAGCGATGGTAATGGCGATATTGTGACGACGATAGCGATGGTGATGATGACGATTGGGTCTGGTTGTAAAAATTCCCATTTGTCTACTTTTGGTTCTTCAGGCACACCTCTGGTTCTTCAATTGTCAAGAACGAAAACAGAAGTAATTGTAGATAATTTAGGTTCTGCAACTGAGTTTGAGCCACGACGAAGAACCAACTAATGGTTCTTCGTCGTGGTTACTCGGCCTCTTTTCTAAGAGTGTAGGCAAAACATTTCACCAATATTGCACACGAATGAAGGAACATATTTAATTAATCAAACTTATGATCAAGGCATGCAGTGACACGTCTTAGTCTACAAAGTAGTCATATTGACCATTGAATATTATGACATCAGTTATTTTAGGATCTATGTGTATACTAGAAAGAGTAGACAGACGCGCTCTTGTCTGGGAGGCGCATGGCTAAGACGGTCGAGCACGCGAGACGCCAATGTAAATCACATCACAGGATTGTGTACGTAATCAGATAGAGCGATGACCGTGTTACATTTACATGTTTATGTTATACGGCATACCATTCAACGTGTACTCGATCGACAAAGGACAAATTATTTAACCCTTTGTGTAATAAATCCCTTTCTATAATAAATACTCATTGACGAGTAGTTCCCATAGGAAATGTTCAGAAAATAAGTTCAACAAATGACAATATGTCGTTTGATGAACTTATTATCTGAACATTTCCCAGAATTGAATATGAATCATTCTGCTCTTGTATTGTCTGTTTTTCTGTCTGTCGTATTTTTATAATTGAATGGGAGAATCCATTCAGTATAGAAAGGGTTGAAAAGAGTCTTATGATCCATTCTCATAAATCTTAATAGTATCTACAACTGGCTGGCCTTTGATGCATGCAAAGACAGTGGCTTCTGCGCGTCCTCTCGTCTCCAAACCAGGTGACAGTTCCCGTCAGATGAATCCTTATTCCAGTTCTATATAGCAACACGTGTACATGAAACTGAACATATCAGTATTCTGCTATATATCTGGACAAAATATATCAAATGGCGGTCTCATATACAGTGTATATAGTATATATATATATATATATATTGTAATCCTTTGCTCGGACAATGTTTGCTACTCAGTCTTGTTGGTGAACCTTATCGACAGAGCCATGCACCGGGCCCTCACGATGACGACGATGTATTTGTAATTATAGGTGACCAAGAACCAAATAATGGTTCTTCATTTTTGGTACTTTGGTCACTTTTTAACAGTGTGGTTACATCAGGAATATTTCCATGAGTTCTATATATATGTATGTGCAATATATCGGTTGGAAACCGGCAAAAATCTCATCATTCCCCAAATGATTGAGGTGGATTCGGTTTCAAAGATTGGAAACTTAGAAAAGTGGAATCTCTGACACAGAAATCGGACTGTTGAAATCAATCAAATCTGAATGATTTAATCTTAAGCTGTCAATACCTTAAACCAATTGTTTGTCCCCTAATTAGTCATTAAGGTTATATATGTCAATAAACATAATCGCGATCGATCGAATCAGCAAATACGCGAACTGGTTTCCGGACCCATGCACGCGTGCTTGGGAAGATGCTCGGGAAAATGCTTGGGAAGATGCCAGCATTGTTGATTTAAATTGACTTACCAATGGAATACGACAATGTTCCGGAGACCGATGTCTCCTGAGGGCAGTTCCGAAGTGGAGATTGCGATGGAAACACTCCTATATAACACAGGCCAAAGGAAGTAACAAAAAACAAAACGATCGAAAGAACACACAGAACAAGAAGAGATATACAGAATATGACTATGATTATTTATTCATAATTCAATATAACATACATTTTTACACAATTATTGTATACAAACAATGAGTTATTTGGGACGGCATGACCTGTAAAGGCTGTCTTCCTGCTGTCCCCAAAACCGGAGGATATAAAGAAATCATAGAATTATTTTAATTATTTAAATAAATATAGAATGTTTACATTTGTTTCGAAAAGAAGAACCATACCAGTAATAATATTCGTCCATCGCTCATCTAATGGCATAGAATGTACAATATATATGTGCAATGTTTTGAGGAGATGAGGTTATAGGTCGTTCATGATTGAGGCTCAAAATGAGATGAAATGGAATAAAATTGTAGGAAATGGGGGATGGTAATCATTTGTATAAACATAAAGGGAATCAATATTCAATTAGTACTTGTTACTTAATTGGTAAAAACTGTACATTTTGGTTTCATTTGGTAATTAGATAGGATCGTTCGAGAAAAGTCATTTTTTACATTGGTCTTTTGGGAGATCTTTAAGTCTATCTTCTAATTGGTTCCATATATTTGGAAAAGTAACAGAAGAGAACAAGCCCAACGAAATGAAGCAAAAACAACGGGACAAAATCCAAATGCTGGAAAACGAACAACATACCTCATCCCATATTCTGGAGAGAAACGTCATCCTAACAAAAGAAAAACAAATAAGAAATGCCTTTGTAAACTTTGTAATTGTCTTCTTTTTTATGTATTCATGCAGTTAATTATAAAGGCAAAATACGAGGGGTTAATGGATTGTCCTCCCAACAATCCCGTGGTAACTACCCCTCCCCCACATTAACATTGTTCCACACTATATAATTATTTTTTTTATAGTGCCTTGACATACGGTTTTAATGACAAGCTATCCCCTAAAATATGATTAAAATACTATATTTCATCACCATTTGAAACGTCAGTGTTTCAGAAGATGCCCCTAGAGAGATAGAAAATAGCTGAAATCACAGAAATATTACCCCCTTTTTGGCTTCCAGAATGCAACAGAATTCAAACTAAAAATTATTTTTTTAAATAGAGTTATTCCCCATCCATTGAAAATAATACATTTTTTACTACAATCAAGATGAAACTTAGGCACAAAAACACGTCAGTAACTCAACAAAAACAACATGTTCACATTTTATTACACCGGATAAATTGATAATACAATGTTTTGGAACTTCCTCTTTCAAATGGTATATAATATGGCATATATTTTATTTATGTGATCTGGGGGTTCGAAAATTAAGTGGGTCTTTAAAGTGCCATGTTAGAGGTATTTGGAAAGTCTAAATGATTCAAGTCAGTGTCATTATATGCAGTATTTATAGATTGACAGATATCTGAAAAATGTTATCAATGTTTGTCCCAGTTATTGAAACTGACCCAAATCTAGATGGCTCTTCCAATCGTTTTGCAATTTGCAATTATGAACACAGTCATCACTTGACTATATTAAATATGTTTTTATATATTTTCTACAAACGACGTTTTCTTGGTTTTTATCTTAAGAATCGTTCAGGAATATGTCAAAGTCTGCGAAAATGACAATTTAAAGATGTATAATCCGAATTAACGCTCGCAAATTAAAGATGCATAATCCGAATTAACGCTCGCAGAGTACTATTTCCTTGGCTTCGGGGATAAAACAGATTTGATTCGAGCCGAGGAACTCATCCATCAAAGCTCAGAGTAATCAGATATGGATTTTTTAAATTTATTATTTTTCACCACCGACAATGTTTAGTGGCCCAGTAAACAGCCGGCGAGAAGACGGTCTCGGAACAAATTTTGGACGAAGATGGATAACTCTAAAATCAAGTGCTTTTTTGTGTCAGATATTTGACAAGCCGGCAAAATTTCGTTGAACAAAATGTTGATAAATAACCAGTTTTTGGCAATTTTATACTATAGTTGACTGTGGTTAGCAATATGTTTGGGCAATTACTCGATTCTGATAACTGACGCGGCATTTTTTTTTAAATGTTGTTGGAATCTGATGATAATGGGACCATCGAATCTGATTGAGTACCTTTAAGAATTACAGCGGTACAATTTGTCAACAGCATCATCTTTCACCCCCGTTCAACCAACCTCATAGCTAAATCATCAGAATTCCCCATCAACATCATACCATAACAGACGACCACTTGGCCATGGGTGGAATTGTATGTATTGATGCGATTTGAGGCATCCTAGCACGCTGATGGATCCATACATCAGCCAAAATTGACGAAAATGAATAAATAACCCGAAACCAAAGACAACACTCTTACAAACCTTTCTTCGACCAATTTGGCTGGCGCTTTTAGCAAACAACAGCAAAGTCAACAGCGAGCACTGGTGATCGATAACTCGATAGCATTCTTATATAGTTTGTGATACACTGGTTTGATATTGTGTCTGCTGAGCGTGCACATTCAAACAATTCTGAGTAATTGCGATGATTTGCTTTGATAACTCGATTTGTTGCGACGAAGAGTCGACGCCTGAGTGGTCTGTAATTGTCATCAGGGAACATTGATCGGGTCGGTGGAAAACCCAATTAACCTAAAATCATGGAACTTATTATTGGAGTTTATTCCGGATCTCTATGTCGCTATAATCCGATTGATGATCTTAGGTCGCCGTATAGACGTACTTCTGCCTTCCAGTCTGAAAGATTTATTAAACAGAACATCATTCCGTGTGGGCGGTCACGAGATTCATTAAAAAATGCTCATAGGTTCATATTATTGGGAAAAATTCAAATGAAGCTCTGAAACCTGTCAGACCAATTTAAAACTGCTATTTGCCTGAAAATTTCAAGAGCAATAAAAAGTTATATGCAGGGTTCCACTGTCGCTTGCCTAATTTGACAAAGGCAGAAACAAATTTCAGTTGATGTAAACATATTTATTTGCATCCATAATTAAATGCAAGGGATTGAGGCACAAGTTACAAAACTTATCTTGGCCTCGCTCCCGACAATAATACAAAGAACATGATATTTACATAAGTATAATATAAGGTATGATCCACTTGTATAAGAATTAGTATACAATATATATGGAATTATGATACAACAGATGTATATACACGATGGCGTCGGGTCCATCACTGTGCGTCCGGGGGGGGGGGTCCTGCTATAGTCTGTGCTACTTTATGATCTTTAACGGTAATGCAGCCTAGTCGCTGATGTCAAAACGGCAGGTTGAAGTTATGTAAGTTTGAACAAAATTGAATAACTTTCTATTTAAATTGTCATTTAGTGAGATCTCACCAATAAGTAGCTTTCCGACAGTGATATTTGACATACCTAAACCTGTTCAGTTGGCATATATATTGTCAAGTGGGTTTTTAATTATGGGATGTGATTTACCTAGTCATAAAACATCATCCAATGTGGATTATTCGTTACGTGTGCCGAATTACAGACAATACAATGGGAAACCCGATCAAGAAATATATCAACCTGGCGCGGTCAGCAGTGATATGTCAAAAGTTATATGTAATCTTCTTTAGTTTTCACAAAACGGTATATAATACCTTATTTCTGTCATAATTAAACTTTCGTAAAAAAGGTTAATCGCGCGACCGTGGTTAAAATATGACAGTCAGAAAAAAAGCGATGTTCCACATGTGAGGTTTTCATTCAGCCTGATATAAGTAATTTACAGCAGGCCCTCAGTGCCGATACCGTCACTTTACACAAAACAGCAAAAGGTAAAAATTTATAAAATCGTGATTTTTTTTACAGTTAATCCCCCTTGTTAGCAAAAACTGGTGTCCACGAGCTTTTTTTCCAAATATATTTTGTTAGATTTTTTATGTATATATATCTTTATTTCCTCCATTTACGGAGAGTTATGAATAATATAAATTGACAAAAGGAAATTCAAATAATACAAGAACAGTAAACATATATAGAGTGGACATAACAACAAAGAATAGTCGCTAAGAGCTCATCAAGCATACGCACACACGCATACACCCATGTATATATTGATACGTACAGACACCCATCGTATTCCGCGGTTTAAGTGCTACAGTTCAAAGTCCTGGAGGTCCATTCCATATATGGAAATTTAGAATATTCATGATTTCATATATGGAATTAAAGAATATTAAAAACCTCCATATATGGAATCATGAATATTCAAAAGTTCCATATATGGAATGCACCTCCAGAACTTTTATATGTAGCACTTAAACCGCTGAACGGGGGCTAGGTGAATCCAATGTGGCCGCGAATCAGTGATCTCGCTTATCGCCACACCCCGATGAACTAACCGCCATTTTCTCACGGGACTATTGGAAAGAGCAGTCACAGACACATGCATTACATTACATTACGTTACCACAACGTATAGTTCCCCATCGCCACGTCCATGTTGATCAGTCCAGTTCGATCCGGGAACAGCTAGACAAGAGCTATCACATGCTGAGCTTAAACATATTGAATTATGATTTCTATATTAACAAATCTGCATCGGGTGTATCGTCAAATCAGTTATGTGATTAATGAATGTACATAGATTTAGGCGAATTTCAGACAAAATAACATGAAGTGCTCATGCATGAATAGTATATAAGGCCAATCTTAAATTTTTGAACAGTTATAATTGCCACCATTCGACGGATATCGACGTAAAGGGGTACTGTACGCCATTTTCATTAAATTTCCGGTGACAACAACGATCTAATATCGATAATATATAGAAACATAAGTAATTTGAGTCGAAGATGTATTCTGTAAACGCTCAGGTTAATAGGCTATCTTAAAATTTAATAATTTAAAAGTTAATAATTTGATATAAATTGAATTTATGACTGGAGCCATAAAATGGCGTCAATTAAATTACGAATTACCGTAATCAAAAACAGTAATTGAGGGATACTGGATTATTAAACCGATCGCACACACGATCGCTTAAAATATTATGATGATACGGGGAGAACACTCAAGCCGCTCACTGACTAGCGACGATACAATAACTTAAATGATTATATGGGACTAGTATATATGCATATAATATAACTTTTATTTGATTCATTTGGTTGAAAACTTTACAAAAATTACTCGACAACGACAATATGTATTTTTTGCATTCCGGTAAATTTGTCATCCGTAACATGACTTCGTACTCAACAGACTTTCAAATAATGGAAAAATTGTTACCTTATTCTCCGACTCGGAGACTATAGAAACCAACAACAACATTTGGCGTACAGTACCCCTTTAAGCTGAAGAATCACCATTGGATGGTACATCAAAAAGTAACTCATTGAACCGCATTTTACCTGAGCTGAGATGAGATGGATGGGATAACTACTTTAGATGCACCAATGAGTTACCCATTTCTATACTAAATGGATTATCCCATTCTGTTATAAAAGTATACATTGGAATAGTCTATCATTTATTTGGAGGGGTGTCAAGAAAAAAATAGTAGACAACAGACATACGAACACATATTACAAATGCAGAACGATTCACTGGTGTGAAATGTTCAGATAAAAAGTTGAACAAACGACCTATATTTATTACATGATCCTACCCTCTTTCCATTAAAAACCCCATTCTATAAATAATGATATTGAAGTTTATTTAATAACAGGAAATAGTGCCAGGTGACCTTTGACTTCCGGTTTGTCGTCTGTTTACATTCCGTACGATGCGTCTCAAAATACTATGGCTTCCAATATTTTTCCAATAAACTGTAATGAATGAAGAGTTTAAAAAGTTATGTCATTAATATACGCCAATAAATATGCCAAAGAGTCTTTGTTTATCTGGGACTATTCCTTTACGCGAGCAAACAACGCATAGTTGCGTGAAACGTCATCGCATGCCCTATAATAGAAGCCGATGTTAGTTTCGCGTCCCATTTGTTGATTTATGTATGATTTTCGAGGTTTTGGATCATGTAATAAATAGAATCTACAACTCGTCCCCAGTTCATAGAGAAATTTACAAAACTCGTCCAGTACCCAATTTACTGGACTCGTTTTGTAAATTACGCTATAAACTGGGGACTCGTTGTAGATCCTCTATATATTATATGGTCGTTTGTTGAACTTATTATATGAACATTTCATAAGGGAACTACTCGTCAAAGAGTATTTTGTATAGCAAGGGTTAAATTGCCACTCAGTTCTTACTGGATCACAGAATGCTATATCGTCTGGCATCAAATGCTATTTTTCACCCAATTTCTGCTGTCGATTATGATATTTTTCGAGACTGTACCTTCGGGCGAGTTAATTTTTCATCAAACTGAGTCTGCTTTATCTCACTACACATCAACTCCCATGACATTTGTCTATATCATGCAGGCACTCCACAAAAAACCTACGATGTGAGTGAGTTGTCTGGGGAAACGCATGGGAATCACTTTTAAATTGCATGTAAATAACTTCATTACACAATGTATGCGCGTTCTAATGCGGTCTAATATATGTACTGAATAAATATACTGCCAGTAAAGCAAACAATCGGCGCTAATAAAGTTAGCATAAAATATACATTCCAAGACACAGACGTGATATAACATTGAAAGCGTTGTATATACCCGTGCACTAGATGTGTTCCCGCCAGGAACCTGTACAACACACAGTGAAATCAGGGGCGCCGGAAGAGAGGGGGGGGCGAGCGGGGGCAGGACTTGCCCTTTTTCTGGAGACAGAAAATGCTTTTTGTGTGTTTAATCTCGTGTTTTTATAGCAAAATGTGACTTTTTTGGTGCAAATACCACCAATTTCACAAGGAATATTAATTTTTTGTCAATTTTATCACAAAACAGCCATAAAAACCGACAAATACCATTAAAATAGGGATTTTTGCCACAATGAATTTATGGTTATTTTCCCGAGTTTGCGGAGAAAAGTGCCCTTTTTTGTGGAAAAGTGCCCTTTTTGTAGGCTCTGCCCCCCTGCCCTTGGATGCTTCCGGCGCCCCTTAGTGAAATAACATTAAACGCGTGATATATACCCACTGGATGATGTTCCCGTCAAGGACATGTACAACACACAGTGAAATAACACTAAACACGTGATATATAATATATATACCCAATGGATGATGTTCCCGTCAGGGACATGTACAACACACAGTGAAATAACATTAAACGCGTGATATATACCCACTGGATGATGTTCCCGTCGATGACATGTACAACACACAGTGAAATAACATTAAACGCGTGTTATATACCCACTGGATGATGTTCCCGTCAGGGACATGTACAACACACAGTGAAATAACATTAAACGCGTGTTTAATGTTAGTGCACTGTGTGTTGTACATGTCCCTGGCGGGAACATCATCCAGTGGGTATATGACACGCGTTTAATGTTATTTCACTGTGTGTTGTACATGTCCTTGACGGGAACATCATCCAGTGGGTATATGTAACACGCGTTTAATGTTATTTCACTGTGTGTTGTACATGTCCCTGACGGGAACATCATCCAGTGGGTATATAACACGCGTTTAATGTTATTTCACTGTGTGTTGTACATGTCCTTGGATGCTTCCGGCGCCCCTTAGTGAAATAACATTAAACGCGTGATATATACCCACTGGATGATGTTCCCGTCAAGGACATGTACAACACACAGTGAAATAACACTAAACACGTGATATATAATATATATACCCACTGGATGATGTTCCCGTCAGGGACATGTACAACACACAGTGAAATAACATTAAACGCGTGATATATACCCACTGGATGATGTTCCCGTCGATGACATGTACAACACACAGTGAAATAACATTAAACGCGTGTTATATACCCACTGGGTGATGTTCCCGTCAAGGACATGTACAACACACAGTGAAATAACATTATCATTAAACGCGTGTTATATACCCACTGGATGATGTTCCCGTCAAGGACATGTACAACACACAGTGAAATAACATTAAACGCGTGATATATACCCACTGGATGATGTTCCCGTCAGGAACCTGTACAACACACAGTGAAATAACATTAAACTCGTGTTATATACCCACTGGATGATGTTCCCGTCAGGGACATGTACAACACACAGTGAAATAACATTAAACGCGTGTTATATACCCACTGGGTGATGTTCCCGTCAAGGACATGTACAACACACAGTGAAATAACATTAAACGCGTGTTATATACCCACTGGATGGTGTTTCCGCCAAGGACATGTACAACACACAGTGAAATAACATTAAACGCGTGATATACCCACTGGATGATGTTCCCGTCAGGGACATGTACAACACACAGTGAAATAACACTAAACACGTGATATATATATATACCCACTGGATGATGTTCCCGTCAAGGACATGTACAACACACAGTGAAATAACATTAAACGCGTGTTATATACCCACTGGATGATGTTCCCGTCAAGGACATGTACAACACACAGTGACATAACATTAAACGCGTGATATATACGCATTGGGTGATGTTCCCGTCAGGGACATGTACAACACACAGTGAAATAACATTAAACGCGTGTTATATACCCACTGGATGATGTTCCCGTCAGGGACATGTACAACACACAGTGAAATAACATTAAACGCGTGATATATACCCACTGGATGATGTTCCCGTCAGGGACATGTACAACACACAGTGAAATAACATTAAACGCGTGTTATATGCCCACTGGATGTGTTCCCACCAGGGACCTGTACAACACACAGTGACATAACATTAAACGCGTGTTATATACCCACCGGCGATGTTCCCGGAATGGACCTGTACTATATATACGTGTAAATTACAAGTGAGTGGTTGATATCCATATACCGCTTCTATTGACATTGTATATATTGCGATAAAGTAACACTAATAAGAATCCAATCAGAACAAATTGTTGCTATCTTGTAAATTACACATGCATATAACTGTTATAGTATTGCACCCAAGTGACTAATATTTCCGAGCTCGCCATTATTTCCCGATCCAAATTCCCAATATATGTGTATGGAGATATATTGAAGTCATCTCTGTGTATATACATATAGCGTTTTCAGTTCTTTGTGAAGAAACATATTGGATTCATTTGTTTCTTTCTGAAGAACATATATTTTCTCTTGGTTCTTGAAACTGAGTTTGTAACAATAACGCTTCCGTCACAATGCTCACGAACGCCATTGTTTAAAAGGGGAACATGTCTCTATTCCGAAGGTTCGCTATTCCGAAGGTTCGCTATTCCGAAGGTTCGCTATTCCGAAGATTTTTGTTAATTTAAAGGTGAATTCTATATTCTAAAGTATTGAGAGGGTTCTTTATCACGAAGACTCTTTTTATGAAGGAAATAACTTAAAACATTGAAACAATAAATGTGACTTTTTTCTTTGCGGGTTTTCTTGAGATTAAATGTCATTACGTATGACGTTATTTCCCAAAACATATTCACGTCAGGCAGCCCACACAATTGCTATGTTTCCATACGATTTAATGTCACCACGTACATGACGTTATATCTCAATAATCTTAGAGGCAAGAATACGCCAGTTAAAGGCGGATTAACATACAGTGGGTTTATAACTCTTAATGAATACTGCGTTGCAGAATGTCGTTGAATAGACGGGTATGAGATTAACCTAACTGCAATTGTGAATTTGTATTGAATTTTAAGGCCCATTTAATTTCGAGTCACCGACTATTTTTGTATAGTGCCTTGAAACCAATAATGGTTGAAGGCTCAGGTTCCTTGTGAAAAAAACTTATAAACTATTTTGGTTCTTCAGAAGAACCACGTTTGAACCAAATGGTTCTTGCAAAGAACCAGATATCTTATAAAGTTCCCCGAGACAGTTTGTAAACTTGTTAGGTCCGCACTATTAATCCGAACTAAAACCAAACGATTCTATTTTTGGGAAGAGTTCCGCTCATGAGACAGTTTATGGAACCAAATAAGATTTGGTTGGGTCCTGGTATTTTGTGTTGTGTATTGTCGATCACATTTTTAGGATGCCTTATTTTATTGTGTAAACTTAGATGAGTTATTTATTCTCATCTTTATTCGATTTCTACTTAGTGTGTTGTATCAATTCCCATGTATATGTACTCGATATCTACTGCATGAACGTGGGAACTATAGGGTGCAAAGGAAAATGAGTTTGTAACAATAACGCTTCCGTCACCATGCTCACGAACGCCATTGTTTAAAAGCTTATTTGAAAATAAAAATTGAACAATGATGACAGATAACAGAAGCCGAAAGGTGTGCATATTTGGGCATTGTATGGCTGTGTTATTGCATTTCTTATCAGATGAACTACACTGAATAACTGGACATCAAACCATGATTTCAATTGTATTGACGGCAGATATCTTATCTATTTGAAACTATCATTGACAAAGACTGAGTTCTATGAAAGACGTTAATTTTCTATTGTTTGACAAATACCACAACTTCACATGTATTATTAAAAAATAGCTCCCGATTTGGTTCTCCGGGAATTCAAATACCATATAAAACCAAACAGTTTGGTTCCTCACTGCATGTTTTGGTTCCATTTGGAACAACATCCTAAGTTTGGTTCTTTAAAGAACCCACCGAATTCAAGGTTTGTGTGGGAACAGACCAAGCTTAAATGTCCTATAATCTAAAACTTAACAACATTTCCACGCGTTTGGGGTAAAATGATTACACCGGTGTGGGTTTTCTCAGTCATTATGGATGCCCGCTAATCCACTGAGCACTTTGTCGAAAAGATTTTTTGTGATATGCCGCCCGTAACTGAAGTTATGCCGATTCATGCGATTGAATATTCCATTATATATTATGCAGTCTGAAAGGATTATCGTCCTTCATGTGACATCACATGAAGGACTACTAGCAACACGCAGTGCCTAACTTGAAATTTTACCTACCGGTTGCTTATACAGAAACGGCTGGACCATCGGAGCTGAAAATGTGTACATATGGGAAATTTGACCCGGGGAATCTTATTATATAGGTCCCATTGACATAGGCACTAATTAATTAAATAATCAATTATATACCCAAAATGGTTGCAATCTGGTGGGCTAATATTGAAACACGGGGATAATTTGACCCGTAGAATGTCATGATATATATGCCGTTGACCTCAGACGACTTAATGGGGCATATATGAGTAATATGTAGGAAAATTTTCCAGATGGGTCACCTGTCCAGGGGAATGGTATTGGATAGGTACATCTTCTCATGTTCCATCCATGAATAACGGCTGATAATAAAACATTACGCACTTACCTTTGACATCAGATGACTTACGCTCAATAACGAGCGTTTATTATCATTTTGGAAGATATGTGGGAAAGTTGGCGGCCGATTTTTAAATAGCAGTCTAATACCTCTATCCTGATTCCATGAAAATACACGACACGACATACATGTAACCTGACTAACAATTTTCATATCATGCAACTGTTTTACCACCTATTTCCCATATATCTTTTAGACTGATAATAAACACACTTTATTGATCATATAATTTATTATCCCCCTTTTAAATAATTTGAGGTCGAAAGTAATACTTTATTCTCAGCCATTATGCGCCTATCCCATGACATTACCCTGGTCACGTGACCCACATGTACCATGTTTTCTACATATGGAACGCTCTTTATTGATCATATATTCGCCTTTAAAGGGGTACTATACGCCAGTTTCAATAAATTCCCGATAATAACAACGATCTAATATCGATATTATATAGAAAAATAAGTCATTTGAGTCGAAGATGTATTCTGTAAACGAACCAAATCAAAGTTAATAATTTGATATAAATTTAATTTATGGCTGGAGCCATAAAATAAATTACGAATTTCCGTGTACAAGACGTAATCAAATTAATTCAAGGATAGTGGATTGGGCAATACGTGGCACACATGTTTGTGTAAACTGTTATATTGATACGAGGCGTAAACTCAAGCCACTCACTGACTGGAGATTATACAATAACTTAAATGATATATGGGCCTAGTATCAATATAATATAACATTTATTTGATACATTTTTGCTTGAAAACTGTACAAAAATTACTACTCGACAACGCCAATTTGTATTTTCGCATTCTGGCTAATATGCCATCCATAACATTACTTCGTACTCAACGGACTTTCAAATAATGGAAATCTGGTTACGTTATTCTACGACTCAGAGACAAAAGAAACCAACAACAACATTTGAGTACAGTATCCCTTTAAGTTGTCTGAGGTTAACGGCATCTATCTCATTATACTCTACGGATCAATTTATCCACGTTTTTCAAATTTCACCGACCAGATTGCAACTATGTTGGTTATATCATTAATTATTTAAAGGTACTCAATCCGATAAAACTCCTCTCAATTACTATTTCAATGGCTTCGGGGGTCAAAAATATTTGATTCGAGTCGAGGAAGTCACCCATCAAAGCTCAGATTTGTTAGATATCGATTTTAGAAATCTATTATTTTTCATTATCGGGAATTCTTTCTGGCCCAGAACTCAGTCAAAATTTCGTTATTATTACCACTTGATTATAGAGTTATCCATCCTTGTCTGTTTGCATAGAGTTTTGGCGTAAAATCTCGAGCAGGTTACCAAATTGACGGCAGTTATTAGTACTCATCTCGAGCAATTAACAAATTTCAAAAATCAATATCTAATAACTCTGAGCTTTGTTTGATGGATTCCTCGACTCGAATCAAATATTTTTTACCCCAAAGCCAAAGAAATAGTAATATAGGACCCTCTGATCGGATTGTTGTTGTTGGAATCTGTTGAGATGGGGACCCTCTTTACGGATTGAGTACCTTTAATTGAATTAATTATTAGTGCCCTTTTAAGACATCTGATGAAAACGGGACATATCTAATAAGATCCCGGGGTTAAATTACACTTATGAAAAAACTTTCAGCTCCGAAGGTCCATCCGGTTATGTATAAACAATCAGTAGATAAAAGCCTTTCAAGTTTGACAATGTGTGTCGCTAATAGTCCCTCCTGTGACGTCACATGAAGGAAGAAATTAACGATTCAGACAGAATAATCCATAATGGAATATGCAATCGCATGAGTCGGCGATTCTATCACAATCGCGTGCGGCCTATGACAAATCGCTTTCGGCAACGTTCTCAGTGGATTAGCGGGCATCGATAATGACTGAGAAAAACTACACCGGTGTAATCCTTTAAGGTGATTCGAGTAATATGCAGAGACTCTTGTCATTTTATTGTATTGCTTGTTGGGTTATCTCCATTAATCATATCACAAACAGGGGAAATCGTATGGAACAATATAACTGTGTTAATATAATTCGATATTTTCTTCAGACATCCAAACATTTTCGGGGTCTTTTCGGTGAACTAACTTCGTTTGATATCAATTTTAAACGGTATAACGTATTTACGAACTAATAGAACATTCAGAAACGAAGACACATTAAACGTGCTTATAGTCTTATAGTCTTATAGTCTTAGTGTCACGGGACATTGTTTCCACAATCACTCATCATTGTTTCCTATATAGTAGGCATTTAATGAACCAAATGGGGAACCCAAAGAAACTCTTTGGTTCCATGATCTGTTCTATCCGGGAAACTATATAAAGAGAACCAAAGCAGGTCACATTGGTTCTCCCCTCAGGACAAAAATTGGAAACAAGTTCGGTTCCACGTTGAACCAGAATTGTTTCTTTAATGTGGTTCTAAGGGGAACCTAGTCCAAGTCTTCTCGTACCAAAACCGGCTAAGATATTGGGATGGAGGTGCCGACACCTCCATCCCAATATCTTAGCCGGTTTTAGTACGAGAAGACTTGGACTAAGGGGAACCAAACATGTTCGGTTCTTCATTTTGGTTCTTCGGAGAACCAAATACCAACATAGAACCAAGCGAAGAACCGAACATACATGTTTCGATTCTTCATTTTGTTCTTTATTTTGGTTCACCAAATACACGTTTGCCTATATAGTAGGCATTTAACCCTTTACCCAACAAACCGGCCAAAACCGGCCAAATAAAGCTTCAACAGCCTAAAATATCTTCAGTCTGTCTCAATAGAACCATACACATATGGATATCATTGGAACCGGCTCCTTGACCACATTGAGATAGTTACAGTTATGCCCTGTGCCAATGCATTCTCTTATATATGCGAGTCGACCATAGGTCGCCTCGCATATATAAGAGAATGCATTGGCCTAACAAAAATCTTTTTTTAACACTTTTTACCATTTTTTCTTACATTCTTTAACAATTTTATAATTTTTAATGTGTTAAGCCAATGCATTCTCTTATATATGCGAGGCGACCTATGGTCGACTCGCATATATAAGAGAATGCATTGGCACAGGGCCCTTCTGTTGGGTAAAGGGTTAATGAACCAAATGGGGAACCCAAAAAAAATCTTTGGTTCCATGTTCTATCCTGGGAACAAGATAGAGAACCAAATAGGTCACATTGGTTCTCCCCTCGGGATAAAAATTAGAAACAATTTTGGTTCCATGTGGAACCAGAATGTCTCTTTTCTACTTGATGTGGTTCTTTCTTCAAAGAACCAAAACATGTTTGGTTCTTCATTTGGTTCTTTGTTTTGGCTACTTGGTAAGAACCAAAACATGCGTGTTTGGTTCTTCATTTAGTTGTTTGTCTTGATTCAAAACATGTATAGTTAGTTCTTCGTTTGGTTCCCCTACTGGGACAAACTATAGAACCAGTTCTGGTTTCCCTGGAAACCATATTTTTTCTTCTTCGTGTGTACGCTTCTAGTAGCGAAGATAAATTTGCTCCTATTTATTGCAGCATATTGCCGCAAAATTTAAGTTTAACTTTTTTTTACTTTACAAATATTTCCACAACAACAAAATAATAAAGAGCAATTCAGTCACGCCCGGCCCATAGGGCCTATAACTTATATGTCACGCTATATATACACAATATAAGTACATGTACTACTAAATGTATTCTCCCACCTCAAAAGTATACACTGGTAGGGTCTATTATTCATCTGAGATATAAAGTATACACTGGTAGGGTCTATTATACACTGGTAGGGTCTATTATTCATCTGAGATACACTGGAAGGGTCTATTATTCATCTGAGATACACTGGAAGGGTCTATTATACACTGGTAGGGTCTATTATTCATCTGAGATACACTGGTAGGGTCTATTATTCATCTGAGATACACTGGAAGGGTCTATTATTCATCTGAGATACACTGGAAGGGTCTATTATACACTGGTAGGGTCTATTATTCATCTGAGATACACTGGTAGGGTCTATTATTCATCTGAGATACACTGGAAGGGTCTATTATTCATCTGAGATACACTGGAAGGGTCTATTATACACTGGTAGGGTCTATTATTCATCTCAGATATGAGCAGATGACAAACAAGAAAGTGAAGAAGAAATCATGTTCATTGCTGGAAATATTCATATAATAAGTTAAACAAACGACCTGTTGAAATTATTATGAGAACATCTCTTGAGGGGTAACTGCTGGTCAATCAGGGGGGGGGGGGGGCAGTTTTTTCCCGACCATATTTTACACCCACCCCCCTTTTAACACTAAAACAGAGATATGCGGGGGGGATTCAATGTAAACAGCTGTATATGAATTTATGTGCATACTATTTGTCATGGATGTTAACATTGACATGTAAATAGAAACGAGTCATTTTCGGGTCATTCGGCCAAAACAAAAATGGTTGCCAGCGGCCATCTTGGATTTCAAAATTCAATCCATTAGCATGGGCTACAGGCTATACTGTTCGTCTGCTCATCATGAAATTTTTCATTTATGTTAATATTGACATTCTAATGTGTTTTAAGCCAAACTCATTGCAAAAACAGTCAAAAAGACTTGCAGGAGAAAAAAAATTGAGTTGTGAAAAAAAAAATTGTTGCTCCCATCGACCACCAACCCACCCCGGCATACGTGCCGGAAACCCACCCCCCCCCCCTTGGGTCAATGAGTATTTAGTATAAAGACAGGGTTGATAGTGACATTTTGTCAACGGCAGCAGTAACTTTAAATGAGCGGATCATTGGCTAAAGGTCGTTCCACACCGGGCGCGAGCGAGCGATTATAACGGCCGTTTTCTAACGTCCGTAGCAGTTCAAAGCGCGCGATTTTTATGTTCACACCGCAAGCGACTGAAACGTTTCGTCGCGCGCGCGATAGTCAGGTTATTATTCTGTGTTTACGCTAATTTCAGGGGAGTCAGGTGGCTGCATGGGGGATACCCCCACCCCACACACTTATGACCAATGTGTAGGGTTTCTACACACAACGTGTAGCCCTGCTACACAACCATTATTCATTTTTGATCTTAAACATATTTTACACAATACATGGGTCAATTTATACACATTTATACACACTGGTGTGCATAAAATCAACACCTATGCCTTACACATTTTGTGTAAATTCTTACACATATATATCGTAGACAAGAATGTACGTTCAGTATTCCGAACTGTGGGTATATAGTATTCATGGCAAATGGAGATTTATATGTTAAAACTTTCATGGCGTACAATGGTACGTAATATTTCGCTCTGTCATGTGTTAGTTTTCGTTTTAAATGAACAAACCATGGTTGTGGAGTGGTTGCACGTGATTAGTATTAACGTATTACAACAATCATATAAACAAGAGTAAGAGCAGTATTCTTCATGAAAGTTTTAACAAATAAATCCTCATATATCATCAATACAATACTCACAAGTTGGAATTATGAACTTACATTCATTGTCTACAATTTGTTTATTCTCGTCACTCAAAATTACATGGGTATTGAGACAGTAGTAGATTGTATTCCAAAACATATACTCAAACAATATCGCCGTCATGTAGCAGACTATGAAACTGAAGGCACGCAATGCGCACGCTCTACGTTCTTACACAATTGTGTGTAATAAAATGTACACATTATATGTAGAACGGCACTTGGTCAATGTATTTGTATGTACAACTACACATTGCTATGTGTATTAACCGGGTTTACACATTTGATGTGTAATCGTTTCTACACATTAGTTACAAGAGTGCACTCACCCGGTAATACGCGATTATTATTAGTTGATGAATGCATTGTCTCATGTTTACCACAACGTCTTTTGGAATGAACTAGCCTCGTTATATTCTTTATCATTTCCCTTGATTATACCAAAATATAATTCACCAGCCAATGGAGCAGATTATACGGTCCATGATTTTAGTTCTTTACAAGGAATAAACTGAGTATAGTAATCTAAGGTGGAATTTCAGTCACGAAAAATCACCAAAAAAATGGTTTAATTATTTGGTCATAGAGATGTACAGTCATACAGACACACATGGCATACATACATACATACATATATACATACATACATACATACATACATACAGTCATACAGACACACAGTCATACAGACACACGCAGTCACACAGACACACACGCGCGTGTCATACAGACACACATGGCGTTGTACTCTCGCTAAAGTCCTCCATTATCGCGGCGACAAATCAGTGTGCCGTCATCAAATAGAAAAAATACGGTCGTATAAACACCCTATTTGAGAGCGGTCCAATTATCTCGCTGGTTTGCAACAAAGCGAGAATTCGACGAAGCATAAAATCACTGCTATAATCGCCTCGTGGTCAGCGAGTCGGTCGCTTGCGGTGTGAACATAAACATCGTGCGCTTTGAACTGCTACGGACGTCAGAAAACGGCCGTAAAAATCGCTCTCTTGCGCCCGGTGTGGAACGACCTTAAAACTCAGTTATTTAGGCGAGTAATGGAACGGAACTGCCACATAAACAACATCTAACTGATATGACATTATCGGTCCCATGTCTGACAGTAAGTTACCTCGGACTAATAGCTCGGTCGCATATCAAACTAACCATTAACAAAATAAAAACCTCTAAATATTACAAGCTTCGTGGTTTACATCGAAGGAATTTAAGCTTCCGAGATATATAATCCATAACCATACGGCCGTCGATCAATCATTATCAGAACTACCGTTTAGGTGGTATAATTGAAGGATGAAAAATAGCAAGGACATAATATTGTCCGGTGTCAGCAGGAGTCGAGGTTATATATCATTGATAATTATTCTAAAAGGTACACTTATTCGAGTTCAGTGCCTTGTTAGTTTGCCGACCCAGCGCATTGGGCGAGATACATATGAGTTTTATATCGTTCGATCCCGATGCAAATTGTATCAGATAAAAAAGACGGGGTCGATGGAAATATACTATTAATGGCACTTATATATATCGGGCATACGTTGACAGGAATAAGTGTTCTCACGCATTGCAACATATGCTGGGCTCAGTCTGAAGATAGAATCGACTGTGTTATTTAAGAAATTAATGTAGTGGTGGGTATGTTATTGGGGGGGGGGGGTACGGTGATGTGGTCGTTGGGGGCACGTTTAGAGAGAACCGCGATTCTCATTAAATGTGTCCCCAGCAACGACCACAGCGCCGTATCCCCCAATAACACACACCACTATATTAATTTCTTATGTTTATATATCATTTGGTGATTTTTTCCCATAAAAAAGCTGAATGTATTCTTATTTATTTTCACAAAATCTGCCGATAATTTGAGACTAGCCCACAGCACATCAAGTCAGCCTAATTTCCAAGCACTTAGTCACGATAATGTGACCGATATAAATAAATGGCTTCAGATGCTTTTCGGCAAATACAAATATGAGTGTAAAAAGCTTGAGTAATACACCGAGTCACATAATGTCAGTGTTAATGGGCGAGAGACTGGAAATGAGTTATACACCGAGTCACATAATGTCAGTGTTAATGGGCGAGAGACTGGACATGAGTTATACACCGAGTCACATAATGTCAGTGTTAATGATGGGCGAGAGAATGGACACTCGGACGAGATCTTCTATAGTCTCTGAATGTCCGGTCGCGAGTCTAATAACCGACTTAAAACACAGCTTTGAAATATTCAAGGATGAACTATACTTTCATACTGATGAAATCAGATGTTCACACATATATGAGTGAGAAAACCCTAATATATACTGTCGACGCAATTCTATGTATTTTGGGCACGTATACAGTTTATGATCTTTTATGACACGAACAAGGTATTCATGTCGTTTTTTTTCCAGAAGATGAACAGTAATTCTCTTACTGTAGTATCGCATGCTGATATCTCATGTTTCAATGCGACAGATACCCCCGTATTTGCAAATATTGCAGCACGAATATACCGACAAGGAAATGAAATACGTGGGGTTCATAATCTCTATATATGCAAATGTTTGTTTTCGGATTTGAAAGCGAACTACACATGTAGTTCTCTCTTAGATGTCTCCATGGCAACCCATTGTGCATAAATTGGGAGACATGAACGTTCTAGCTCACGAATGTCGACTTGTGTTATTACGCCTGGTATAAAGTGCCCATTCGGAAAATAGAACGTCGAGGTAGAACAAAGGGGCTGGGTTTATAAATACTCTGTTTAGATTGTGACCTGTATGCATTAAACTGCCATTTAAGGGAAGATGTCCATCCAGTCATATACATTCGAACTTCAACATACACTTCGACATAGTTATCATTCTGCGGCTATTCATTGCTATTAACGCCACCGGTGTATACTGTTCTACAAATTTTAGAAATCTGTGGTCCCATGGGGATTTTATAAATAGATAATTGTTTTTTCCGGTTATTTTGGGACGCGTTAAAGTTGTACTGCGACCCAGAGTCCGGTAAAAGCTGTAGTTGGAATGTCCAAAGTCGTGACAGTTCTACTGACTATGCCGATGATTTGAGAAGCTTTATTGTTTTAGGATATTGTAGGAAGGCTAATCTGACCGTGTCAAATTGAGCTATAGCGATGGGATATCTCGCAGGACAACACATTTCTTGTTTTCGTGGGGGTGTATTCGCTGGATGTCTCATAGTTGCAGTGTGTAACTATTATGACCGCGTTAATTGCGTTCGATGTTTAGGTATGAACAATGGTTGGGCCATGCACACTTGAAGATTTTATGGCGGGAACACAATTTTTGATACGCATTTAGAAGCTTTCTGGTTTGGTGAATGAAAAACCTGCAGTAATAAGCCGTAGTTTTTTTGTAATAATTTGAAGGATTAGTTGTTTTAACTAAATTCTGAGGCGGTGCATTAATGTAACCAATATATTTTATATTATAATTTATATTTATGGCTAATAATATGATCTTGGAGGCGTTATCATATCTGACTCTGGTTTTCTTGTACTGCATGTCAAAGTGTTGTTCGAATTCGATGTAACGATGTGTTTTCTAATTGCAAATATTTATTGAGTTCTCACGTAAAATTAATCATTGATATATGTTAATATACAATTAAGCTACACTTCACACAGAACCTATCTATTAATCAGACAGAACAAGATGGAATCCTGACCTTCGTGTGGGTATTAGCAGTAATTGATTGTGCAGACACAGCTGGAGTATGGCGTCAGTCTTTCCAGGCGTTCTGTCACCCGCAATCAAATGAAATCCCGTGGGGAGACCGGGAGCGTCTGGCAGAATTACATGCTATACGCATTAAGTTATCACTTCTATGGAAGTCGGGGACATAGCCGTATGTCACGGGAGTTGAAAGTGTAGTCGGAATACACCTCATTTGCTTCCAGAACGAGTTCTTGATAATCCAATAGTCAACTTGATTTACCGACCTCTCGAGACAAATTCCGTCGTGACGCGCATGCTATCGTTCTCAGGTGCTACTTTATCGTCTAAAGTTCAATTCAAACCGGGCGCAATATTTACGGCCGTTTTCTGTCGTCCGTATAGTACCAGTGACATGCAAGGTTCAAATGATCGATTTTGGATAAAACCACACAAACTGTCAAAGCCCTAATAAATTCTACAAATCGATAATTGCAGCCAAAATATACTCAGATGTGCCTTATTGGCAATGAAATTCCTTTTAATTTGACATATGACTCAGCGAAATTGAACGACACGAAGTCGAGATATCGTGTCGGAAACTACCGAAATCTACCGAAGAAATCGGGTCGTCAACCTCCCTGTCCGCGCAGAGGCCTTCGGCCTAGTTATAAAATCAACATTTATTAGCAACAATTTGTCGCAAAATGCACTTAAACGCGTTGACATAACCTATAAATGTTCATATATGTTCCGCAAGTCATTCCGAAGACACCCATACCATTTTTGTTTTATGTCAGATGTGTTTGTGCCCAATTTTCAAACTTTATTCATCAAACGAATTCCAAAAACAAGACGAGTCTGCGACTGGCAGTAAATTTTGACCGGCTTGCTGATTGATTGACAATAATCGAGAGTAAAGTTCACAATGTTGGCTTGAAAAAATAAATATGCATAGATATCCGATAGAGTATTGAAGAAACACTTGAATTATTAATTTTCTATGTACCAAGAATATCAATTGATTTTAAAGCAGAAGTGAACTTGAAAGTATAGTTAAATAATTGGAATTTGCTTTGATACAATATTAAAATTCTGCGAAAATAGCGTGACCTTGACCCCGCATACTATTTTTACTTTCGCTTTCATTTACTGCAAGTCGGAGATACGTCATGTTTCTGGAATTCGTTTGATGAATAAAGTTGAAAAATTGGACACAAACACATCGGATGAAATAAAAAAGGTATCGGTGGCTTCGGAATGACTTGCGGAACATATATGAACATTTATATGTTATGTCATCGCGTTTAAGTACACAAATTGTTGATTTTATAACTATGTCAAAGGCCTCTGCGCGGACAGGGAGATGAACGACCCGTTTTCTCGGTAGATTTCGGTACTTTCCTATACGATATCTCGACCTCGCTTCGTTCAATTTCGCTGAGTTATGTGTCAAATGAAAGGGAATTTTATTGCCAATAAGAATCTGAGAATACGTTGGCTGCAGGTTCGCGATTTTTACGGCCGTTTTCTGTCGTCCGTAGCGGTTCAAAGCGCGCGATTTTTATATTCACACTGAAAGCGACTGAATCACTTCGTCCCGCGCGATAGTCAGGGTAGATAATCGTTTGAGTGCATCATTTTGGGTCCACGAATGATGGGTCACCGAAATTGTCTCGGAAATGTTTTTGTCTTTAGATTGTATGGACTGTTGGGAAAATAAATCATAATATGCTTTAGTTTCAACCATTATCACATGTACCGTTTTTGAGTCAAAATTGGGAATTTCAAAGCTAAAAATAGTTTTATTTGCAAGGCAGGTCACAAATGCAATGTATAAATTCTCAACATAATTTGCTCAACATATACATGTATGGGTTGTCAGATATCATATGACAAGCGGAAGATTGCATGGACTTCCTAAATGTTCATCTTAATTGCGTTTAATGGAATTTCATTCTATAATTCCATTTTGTTACTTTGTTTTTATCGGGGGAGGTGGTGGCAGTTCATTGTATTCAAAATTGTGGGCAAATGACTTCACAAGCTTGATCTGCCTATTTGGAATGGAAAATGGCAAAGTTTAAGTCCGGGGAATTTCATTTGCACCCCTCGCCTATGGGTTGATATTTCCAACTGGCGTCTAAAGCTTTCCAACTGTTGGAGTTTTCCGACCTAACACCCTCTATTTGTTGTAAAAGTGGCAACTGATGACCATTTCAGTCCAAACAAATTGACAGACAGTAGGAGAACATTCAAAATGTGGTCCAATCCCGCACCCGCAAACAAACTTTACTCTAAATACTGGTTGAAAAATTTAACTATCAGAACAATTTCTACCTATATAAATTTGGTCTGGTCAAAATTTCCAAATATAATGCTATGACAGGTATGAAATCTCCAACTGTTGAAAATGTTGACCAAAGTTGGAGATGAGACACCCCAACCATTGCACTGTTCCCCTGGCTTAACCATCGTCACATTGATCAGAAGCCCCCACGAATCGTATGATCCCTGTGATGTTATTGCCACTGTGGATCTTAGCTATACACGGTAACTGTTATGTCGACGCCAAATTAAGTATATATATAGCATTTTCCTTATCTGTTACAATATTTTAATTCCCAAATGAATCATAAAACGTTTGGCAAGTTAACTTGACAAAACATGGCGGGATACGACCTTTTCAAACTCATACGATGAAATAGAATTCACCATGTTTTTTACAACCGCGCTTCAATATGCGACATTTTTGTCGGAGAACCGACGTATGAAGTCATTAATTATACATCATATCTCAAGGGATTTGTGACAATATATATTGAAATTTATTTTTGACGCAGTTTCAACGATGTAGACTCGATCCACTATATACGTTGTTACTTATATAACAGTATGTCAAAAACATGAATGGCGGGAAGAAATGACATCCAAAGTGGCCGTTGTTTACAATGAAATGTTAGAAATGGTACTATAATATGTGGTAAAATAATGTACTAATTGGAGATATTAAGTACAAAGAAACTTCGTTTGAAAAACAAAACTGACGTAGCCTGTAAGTATTCACACAAGTGATATATACAATACCAGAACCGTGATCTCGTGTAGCATAACAGCATTTAATATCCCAGTTGTACTGTACGATAATCTACATATCATGAATTCCAGCGTGACGGAATCACCAAATTTTACGGAATTTCACCTTTCTGTGGCCTATAAAATCTAAAATTATGACCAGTAGGGTACCGCTTAAAATGAAAAACATTGTACATACTATACTAAGTTGTTTAGTTATATACAATTATATGTGTATTTAAGTATCATCTCACTCTGGGTCAAATTGTGTCCGTGACGGAATCACCAAAAAAGTGCCATCAATATGAGGGTATGTCCGTACTATTGAAGAACCCTGCTCATTCAGCCAAGCTGACCTGGAAAAAGTTCTCAATGAGCAAAGTAGATACACTATACTTGCATAAAAAAAGCCGCATTGTCACACACTTGTGTGTATATTACTAGTTAACTCGGTTTGTTCGCCGTGACGGAATCACACAACGGGCGTGACGGAATCACCGTACGATTTTTTTAGTTATAGTTTTTTGTGTAACAAGTGCGGACATTGTCATAATAGCATAAAACTTGGCACATGTGTATATTAGGTCCCACGTATTATTTTCAGATATGGGGGCAATCACGAAAATACTTTCCATGGCAACGGTTGCTATGCGACTGTTTTTACCTTAGAAACGGGTTATTGGTAGGGGTTAAACCGTCATTTTACTAAAATATATGTGCAAAAAGGGGATACTATGGTAATTGAGGCAGATTGTGATATGGGAAATGTGACAAAAATAACATTTCCACACATGCCTCACTATTAACCCAGAATGACCCTTGAACTGCTTGAAAATGATATTTTGGTTCATTTGACCTTATTTGGCAAAATATGAAAATATGCGTTGACTGCGCATGCGCGCATCATTGATCCCCAGTCACACAATATCTGGTGTTTAAGAGATTAATTGTATAGTGAGGGCAATGACCATTCCAAAATATATTCATTGGATAGTAATAATGAAATACAGAAGAAGCAACAACATTCCCCGATGACATGCTTATGATGCAAATACCCATTATCGGTATCCATGGCCGCTTTTTCGTGGAATTCATGCTATGTGACCCGCCATATCAAATCCAGTCGTAAGACGGGATTTTTTTTACCCTGTGCCAATGCATTCTCTTATATATGCGAGTCGACCATAGATCGCCCTCGCATATATATAAGAGAATGCATTGGCCTAACAAAGTTTTATCATTTTTATTAAATAAATGTTTCTTACAATTTTTAGGACATAAAATAAAAAAAACATCCATTACCCTGCAGGGAGCCCCACACATATATAGAAGCATATAGAAGAGTGTCGTCTGCTCATGTTTGTCTGGGGCTCTGTATGGGTGAAATTATAAAATTGTTAAAGAATACAAGAAAAAAATATTAAAATTGTAAAAAATTGTTAGGCCAATGCCAGTCTTATGTAAACATACACTCAGATTCATACTATTTTTTTTTATATGTGGGTATGTAGTTTACTCCAGACTGGGCCAATGCATTCTCTTATATATGCGAGGCGACCTATGGTCGACTCTCATATATAAGATAATGCATTGGCACAGGTTTTTAAAAATCCCGACTTACGACTGGATTTGATATGGCGGGTCACATATTATCTGGTCTTAGAATATTAGACAGGTCTAGATCGAGACCTTCTACCGTCTGAAGTTAACAATACTCGATAGAAATATGTGCATTCTGAAAAGCGAAACGATATTTGAGTTTCCATGCATCAGGAATCTTATAACGTAACGTAGACATTGGCTCCACTTACATGTATGGTGACATCCAAACTCTTTTCGATACAATGCTAAATGCTATGAAAAGTTGAAACTTCCCGATAAAAAGATGCACTGTTAATTATATATTTCGACGAGACTAAGCTCTCGAATACAGAGAACATGGACATTTGTCGAATTTTCGCGTTTCGAGAAAAATCATGGAATACGATACCCGAACAATATAACGACATCGTTGTGAATGCACTTTCTACTTTGAACCATATGTTCCACATTATCTACAACTGTGTTCATGATTGAATATTATAGCACGGGCAACCAAATTGGCCTCAAGTATAGAGGGATCATGAATCAATGCAGGGTGCACAATAATTGCCACACACGGACTCGAATAAACAATGAAGACACAATAATTTTCAAAAGTTCAATGTATGATCTTCAGAACTGAACATAAAATACGTAACTCGGGAGTTTTGTCACGAATCACCAACTTAGAAATAAAACGGTGACCACTATACGCATTAGCGGCAATACCTGCATGGTCAGCCATTGGTCAAGCTTTTGAGAAATAAAAAAACTATTGTTCGATCGGTCCAGAAACATGCCTATATATGAGCGTATATGAGCGAGGTCAATGTCAAGGACACGGTCGCATGTGAAATTGGACCCGCCCATATTGTTTCCGGGATCAAAGAGGCCTACATAGTAAATTTGAGTCGGATCGGTCGAGCAGTTTTCGAGTCTATAAGACACACAGACAGACAGACAAACAGACAGAAGTTCCAAAAATGTAATAGATAACACGGGTACCTATATAACATGCTGATCAGCAGTATAAATACTAAAAGGCTGATCAGCATATTTCCAGAATTCACTTTAACTTGTTTATAACGATGATAGTTGGGTGTAGGTAATTTATTCAGTCATGCATGCAACCTATAATATCTTCTTTATAGAAATGAGTGAAACTCCGTTTGGATAATCTACTAAACTGCTGAACGGGCGGTCAGATGTTTCCTCCACCCTAGCTGTATTGTGATATAGTCCATATATTACACGTCAGTTGCACAATCTACAACCTATACTATCTTCGTAATAAATGAGTTAAACTGAATTCGGAGAATATGCTAATCCGCATTTAGTATGCAAACTGCTAATCAGCAGATCTATTCAGCATTTGAGGCACACCCCAATAATGCAAATGATAACGAAATTATTTGGATAACAATCCTTAACTTAATTATCTCCCATCCTTCTGTGTTGGTGTGGATAACAATCCTTAACTTAATTATCTCCCATCCTTCTGTATTGGTGTGGATAACAATCCTTAACTTAATTATCTCCCTTCCTTCTGTATTCGTGTGCAACATAATACGCGAACTGAGAAAACCGCGAAACGAACTCAAGATTTATATCGTGACGTCAGGTCCGAAAGGTCGCATAACTTTTATACGACCTTCTACAACTAAGAAATCTACCAATGTAAAAACGACATATTTTTTACTTTCTGATCTTATAATCGGGTGCCGAAGCAATTTTTCTGATGTAATGAATTGCTTTATTCTCTGATCCAATTAAATAATCAGATCCGTAGAATTCGATTCCGTCAAAACGTTTTTCGCTCCAAAACCAACGATATATTCATTCACTCACAATCAATGTTCTATACTGTTAAAGATGGATTATTTCTTCATAATACAAATAGTTCCGTGGGTATAAAATAATAAATATGAATTGAAAACCCCGATCCTGAAACGCTTCTATAAATTAATATTATTTTTTTTTTCGAATATTTTCTGATATAATGCGATGATAAAAAGGGGCACATATTTGTCCTTTTTTTTTTAGAACAGACCGTTCAGGAGATATCAGATAGCGATAAGGATTATTAGGAGCGCTCCCATTGCTACGCACCGAACGTCAAATATCTCAGATTGATTGTTTGTATTGTTTATTATTTTAGTGACACGTTGGTATAAGCATTTAAGTAGTCACTGTCACTATATAGTTTGTTAACCCTTTCTATATATACTAAATACTCTTGGACGAGTAGTTATCCATCGGGAAATATTCAGACGTTTGTTGAATTTATTATCTGAACACTTGTCATCAATGAATAAGAATCATTCTTCACTTTTTATTTTCTGTCTTCTGCTCATATTTTCTGAACTTCCCTCAAAACAGATAATAGACGCTTTCCGATCGATGAATACTTTAATAACTGGGTGGGAGAATACATTAGTGCAGAAAGTGTTAATAATTGTAAACGATTATAGGATGCGATTCCATCTATATAAGGAACGCAATTAACCATATAGATTGTCGACATTTAACCAGTGTAACATCTGCGTCAATATTAATCGAGCATTCACATTTCACCGATTAGATGCAATTCAGTATAGGACATTGCATACAACGTATAGGACCTATATAATGATGCATACGGCATGTGAACTGTAATAGCTGGATGATATATATAGTTGCTTGGAAACGTTCAAATAACAAATTTAACAACAGATTATACCGTTTGTTAAATGGGTACTGTACACTAAATCCGGCCAGTTGTGGGACGTATACGTACCATCTCCGTTTATAGTCAAAAGAATATATGCAACTAATGAATCAATTTGAGCCATGGAATAGTGCAAAATGTGCTCTATGAAAGATGGAAACAACATGGTAATTATAATGAAAATGAATTTATGACTCCTTGACTGCATGCTGGCGGCATGCATGTTTGTTTTTAGCGAATTACTGGAGCAATCGATGGCTCCCATCTAGAGGTCACCCCGAAGATCCATATGAAGTTTGGTGACCTGCCTGTGTGGTGCATGTGCTAAAGGAAATTGACGGACGCACGCGCGCAGGCACACATGCACGCGTGCGGACGTCAGACGACAACCCATGCATATATAAGATCAAAATGGATTCGATTCTACACGTTAGACCAATTCAATATATAATTAGTTTCCAATGAGCGGTTGGTATAGATATATGACCGCTGGCGGTCAGCGGTTTTTGTTTATAGAAATGAAACAACTTGAATCTGTACTTCAATATGAATGCAGTATACGATACATGTGTTGGTTCACGATTTAATAATTTATAAGTATAGTGATATAGTGGCTTTCTAAAATACCAGAAACTTTTGAAGGAAATCAAGGTATCACATTGGGAAAAGTATGCCTGTAGTAATTTCGTCTTGATAGGATCCGATAGGACATACACAGATGCATGTTACAAAATCACAGAAGACTCCATATATAAAAGAACTTCTCAATATCAGAATAGTCAAAACAGTAGATACTTTCCGATTTACCCCAGCATTGTCGCCAATTTGGTGACATGTAGTGCGGGTGCAGTTAATAATGTCGCGGTCTCAAACATCGATGCAGTATTCTTTATTTGTTACAAAATTATATCACAAATTGCCAGCTAGTAAGCTACTCTCATTTGTATAATGCTGGCATACATCCACAGTATATTGTTAAAGGGGTACTGTACACTAAGATAGGCGATTTTTTTATTTACTCCCATTGAAATAACTTTCAAGTTAGATTGTGTTCGTGTTATATGAGTTTCGTATAAACCTAATTTAGCGAAGAAAATATTGATCTTGGAAACAAAAATATTACGATTTCAAACTACGCGCCATGTTTTTGACCTTCACCGGAGAAGACGCAGGTCGCAGTAAAAACCGGAAGTTCATTGCTCACAGCTTCGATTGATGCATTCAATCTCTTCCATCGAACAATCTCACTCCCTATAAAATACTTGACGCTTTATGACTCTTGTTTCTTTCTCCTTTTTTCCCGAATCGGTTATAACGGGCCTTCTTTTGCAGGTAACATGTTTTGTTTGCAACTCAATAATGTTCGCGAATGGCCGTCGATAAAAGACACGCAACATATGCGATTTCAAGAACGGTAACTCGTAATGGCATAATTCTCCATTTTATGACTCCAGCCATAAATGAATTTATATTAAATAATTCAATTTTACTTTTACGATAGCCTGTTAACCGGAACGTTTTCAGTAGACATCGTCGACTCAAATTAGTTATTTTATAATATAATATTCATATTAGATCGCTATTGTCACTGGGAATTTATTGAAATTGGGGTACAGTACGTACCCCTTTAAACTTATATATTAAAGAAATGTTTCGAAGGTATGGATTATATACATCGGGGGCTGCATGAACTTCTAACAAATTAATATACTAGAGACATTTACTAACATGAATGTTTTGCCAGATTGTAAGATCTGTTTTATGGCTGTCATCATATGAAACTATACTCATCCTTATTTGCCATATTTATATTGATTAATAAGATAATAACACATTTTACTGTGTTAGGAACTTTAATTATGTATCCTCCCACACTATCCCAGTTAATTTGACATATTACTGGCATTGAGCTGTAGTCGCGGTTTTTCATCGTTATGCATAAACTTCATTTGCGTTATGTTATAGTATTGGAATCTGCTCTACTGGTATTTGGTTTTTATTAGAGACGAAAAACCATTAAATTTCGACGGCACCAGTTATTGGAATTCTTAATTTCACCGGGGAGATGCATCTCCATGCATGCATAGCGCAATCACGATGGCAAATGGCTGACATATGTACCACATAAATCGCCCGATTAACGGTATCAAATGACTTATGTTTAAGTGACAGCAACTAGATATTGGCCACAACATTTCTGGCTACAAATGCGAACATGCACCCACCACATGCAGTCATAGTAAGATGATATAAAGTAAGATGAACAGATACATATTCCTTCTTTGAATTGCAACATATCTTGGAGCAGGGAAGGGAATGTTAAAAGTGAATATCCATAGGCTGACCCCTTCAAATAACATAACTTTGAATTAAAGCAACCACGTTTGGGCATCACTATATATGTCGGAGTCAGGCATATATATAACTATAGTATCACCGAGTCAACGAGGTGTTCATGACGATCTGCAATCACGCCCCATATCTTACTAATAGACAGGCGAGAAAAGGGAATAGGTCGTGTTATATATCATATTCATATTCATATGTGCATGTAAGTCTATACTGAAAACCCCATTCTCTGGTGGTGCGAGTAATTATTATATTATCCAAAGCCGTCTTCATTTCATTTGTCTCATAATAGTAACGGGGCGTGTAAGTTAAAACAAATTAACGTACCACACCGGTATATGACTGTCATCTTGATATCCAACCTGTATTAAGTGGATGAATATGATGAAAATGATCATTGTGGCTATAGATTGTGGACCTTCTTACTTACTTTGCAAAGTTCTGGTCGTTCCCTTTAAAACGTGGCCAGAACCCCAAAAGACATTTTCAGCAAAAGTCCATACTGCGTCCTTGAAAATGAATTTATAATCCCCATTAAGGTACTGGGACCACCATTATAGTACATATAGTTGTCACGAGATCAAATAGCACGTCTGATAACAAAGTAGGTCACAGTTTGTGACCGTTTAGAAACATCGGAGAATAGTGTTCTGCATAATTATGTGAAAAAATTTATTCCAATTTTGAAAACCACCATCAAGACAAATTAATGTACCACACCGGCATATGACTGTCATCTTGATATCCAACCTGTATTAATTGTATGAATATGATGAAAATGATCATTGTGGCTATAGATTATGGTCTCTCTCACGTACCTAGCAAAGTACTGGTCGTTCCCTTTAAAACGTGGCCAGAACCACAAAAGACATTTTCAGCAAAATTCCATACTGCGTCCTTTAAAATGAATTTGTCATCCGCAGTATGGTACTGGGACCACCATTATAGTACATATAGTTGTCACGAGATCAAATAGTAAGTCACAGTTTGTGACCTTTTAGAAACATCGGAGAATAGTTATCTGCATATTTGAAAAATTGACTTTTTAAAAATTTTGATTGCAATTTTGAAAACCACCATCATGACAGTTCCGAAACAACAAACACCCCTCATAAAGGTAGTCACATTTACTTGAAAACACGATCCAAGCTCGCGAACAGTGAATTTTAGCCGATTTTATTGTCAAGTTTAGAGAGAGAGAAAGAATTGATAACATTCGTAATGTATATGCGATTACGATAGTTACAATAAACCACGGTCCATCATGCAGATATTTTATAGGATTCAACGCATATATATACAGCATTATTCATCAACCACAACTTGGAAGCGAATGCAGCTGCAGGGCATCACTGGACCTTTTCAAATATTTTGGTCGCCATGTTGATGGCCATTTTGAGCCAAAATGAACAATTTCGTTCTATTGAGGTGAAATTTTCATAGGAAATGGCATGCATAACTTCCATCGTCCAGTGACTGAACTATATGACTGAAATCAAATGGCGTAACCTGACTTAGTGCCTCGTCTGAACAACGGCGGCCATAATTGACGCCATCTTGTCTGGTGTCTACGCTCCCACTTGTTATGTTAAAATTGCTTAAAAGTTGAGGTACATAATAAGGAAGAGAATTAGTTTGGTGAAGTTAAGTCATCTGGTGCAGGGTACACTATAGGTTATCAGCTCCCGGTCAAATAGCGAATTTCCGAAGTTTTAGGGGAGGGGTCAAACTACCCCTTCTTATCTGAAAAGGCTGCAGAAATCCGCTTCTTAAGTATGGTATCTATGTTTAGTATATATCAATGAATGACCATAGTAAATTTCAAGGACATATGCGAAAGTTTGAATAAAAGTGTTTTTTTTTACGTTTTCGGTCCAAATATATGGGAGGCCCTTTTCACATCTATTATTTATTTGCGCTCAAGCGCAAATATGTGTATATCAATTTATTTGCGCTTAAGGGCAAATACCTAACACTCCCTTACTTCCCTCTGATTGTGAATGATTGAGTCCATCTCATAGTATATTGTTATGGGCCCATAGTAAATAGCCCCATACAGACTCGAAGTTGAAGAAAAAACATATTTCCATATGCATATCAGCATCTCTGTCCCTGGTGTCCCAATAATTGGTGCCTCACTCCCAGAGCTCTATTATATTTTATTAAAGGGGCATCTCCTGCACAGATATATACCATTTCCATAAAAAGGGAATTAGGGGTTACCGGCGGCTTGCTTCCTTCATGGTGTACTTATTGACTTGAAATAGGGGGGAAAAACCCTATTTCATATTATCAGCATCCCTGTCCCCAAGAATTTGTGTCTCCATCACAGATATCAAGTATATTTTATAAATGAGACATATCCTGCACAGATCTATACCTTTTCCATGGTCATAAAATGGATCAAGGGGTTTCTGGGGGATTGCTTCCCTCATATGGTGGGGCTATATAGACTTGAGTGATGTGTTTAGGCCTGTGCCATTTAAAATTAATTCAGGGGGGAATCAATGAATATTAATATGATTGACGCTTAATCGTGAATATTTGCGCTTAAGCGCAAATGATAGAGGTTATTTGCGCTTAAGCGCAAATATTTGCGCTTAAGCGTAAATAAATAATAAATGTGAAAAGGGCCTCTAATGGCGCACTTTTTGTAGTTTTTTTGCGCCATTAGGAAGTGGCCCTATAATAGTATTCCATATTTTTATGACCAGCGTATAGTACCCAAGTATGATTACAGCAGATTTCGTGTTCGTATACTCGAAAGTTCGTTTAAAAGTGATTTGGGGTGGGGTTGTGGGCCCCTGCACTCTTAGAACAAATGTGTATAAATACTACACAAAATGTGTTACATTTGATCTTAAACAAAATTGTGTAGAACTGACACATGACATATAATTATTAAATATGTCGGTGGAATATCATCAACGTTGAATATGATTGAATATGAGAGTGTATCATATATAGTTATTAGATGAAATGTGTTCTATTGGAGACACAAAACTCGTAAAGGCTACCACAGAACAAACAATTGGCAGCAGCTATAAACTTTGTTATACACTATGTTTGTGTAAAAACTGAACAACACAGAATTGTGTAGCACAAAGTTTTAAAGCAGCTGCCAATTTTGTATTATGGCAGCTTTTACGAGGTTTATGTCTCAAATATAAAATATCTCATCTATTAAATATAATATACTCACATATTCACTCATATTCAATGTTGAGAAAATTCCGACGACACATGTATGTCATGATGCATTTCTACACAATTTTGTTTAAGATCAAATGTAACACATATTGTGTAGTATTTATACACATTTGTTCTAAGAGTGTGTATGCTGTAACTGTGGAATTTGAGAATTGGGTGTGTGCCGTTAGCCCGGTCGTTTCGACAATTCAGGCACATCAAACCTTTCGTACTCAATAGTGATAAAATGTTCTGGGCCCCCGACTATTTGGTGTGGTGACTCGTGTTACCCTGGTGGATGTTATGACGGCCGTAGATGTTCAAAATTTTGATTTAAAAACAAATTCATTTATTTAAAAAAAAAAAAAGGCGGGCTGTTTAAGATCAAACGCACAAACCTGTTTCAGATTGTAGACAAAAAAGAACTAAACAAGATTTATTTCAGGACCGGATACGTCAAATTAGGGCCGGATTATGCACTTCGCAGTGAACGGTTGTGGTGTGCTTGAAGATGAATAACTCTATACATATAGAGTTTAACCCAAGCTGGGATGGACGGTTGTGTGATCCCATGCTGCAGGGACCCTGCCAGAGGGACGGGGTGTTTCCGTTGGTGGTGTCCAACTCTGAATTTCCTATTGCCTTTATTGGCCTTCTATCAGACCAAAGTCCGAGAAAATCCGTTTAGTTTGTATCCCTTCGGTTTCAATTGTCCAACTGTTAAGCCGCTTTCACACATGTCCGTTTCTCGGATGCGTTTCCTTGTGTTTCTAATATTTTAACGCATCCGGAAAATGCATCGGTCGAAATAGTGAAGCTAGCCACACATGCTTGTGTATGATTTTTTAGAAACGCAGGCGAAACGCAGCATTTCAAGTCCGAGACATGAAAAAAAAGAAACGTATCCGGCAAACGCACATGTGTGAAAGACCCAGTGATATTATCACTGTTTTGACCGATGCGTTTTCTGGATGCGTTAAAATATTAGAAACGCAAGGAAACGCATCGGAGAAACGGACATGTGTGAAAGCGGCTTTAGTTCAAGCTTTCCAATTGTTAGAAATTTCGAAGCTCTATATATAACACCCCAATAATTGGACAATTCTAACTGGTGGTAATTTCCGTCTAAATATTGATCGAATGAAGGAAAATATTCGAGTTTTGGTCTAAAAACAGCAAATTTCATACTAAATATTTCGAACTGTTGAAAAATGTTGGCCAAAGTAAATTTAAGTTATGGGTGGGGACACCATTCAAACCCTCTGTCGCCATGTTCCTGATGGGTAAACTACCCATATGTATGCGATAAAGTTTGGCACACATGCAGTGCTTTTGTGATTATCACAGGAGTTTGTAACGCGCCACGCTGCCCCCATAAAAGTTATGCATCGTCCCAATGTACGCGTATGTTGTATTAAAGTCTCCATTACAGTTTAATAAATAAACATATTACCATAATGTAAAGCAGGTGCATATATAGGGACGATGCATATATAAGGGCAGTGAGGTTGGTGGAGGCCGTTACAAGCCCCCGAGACGAGGGATCTTGTCATCACGGCAATTTCATCCAAATCGCCGATAGACATGGGGCTTCATTTCTCTCTCTCTCTCTGTCTTTTTTCAGAGACATAAAGCCAGACAACATTCTGTTGGATGAACAGGGTAAGTATACTTTAGATTCGGAATCGCGATAACCCGACCTTTTGCAGGGGTATTTTTTGGGGTCGGGACCCAATTTGTATGGTCGGATTGTCCTATCTTTTTGAATAATAATAATTTTTACTGCATGTATTAGCTCTATTTTTCATCATATTTTAAAGGTACTCAATCCGATCAGACGCTCCTAAATTACTATAGTTTTGGCTTCGGGGAGGGGGGGGGGTAAAAATATTTGAATAGACTCGAGGAACCCACCCATCAAAGCTCAGAGTGATAAGACATCGATTTTTAAAAGTTTTTTATTTCTCGAGATGTGCAATAATATTTGGCCCAGAAACACGTGGTCAAACGGAGGCTCTCGGACAAAATTGCGGATGAGTATGGATAACTCTAAAATCAAGTGGTAATACGGTCAAATTTCGTGATACTTTAGTGATAATACGGCCATATTTTGTTGAACAAAATGTTGATAAATAACAAGTTTTGGGAAATTAGATACCATGGTTGACAGTGGTTAGCATTATTTTGTTGCAATAAATCAATTCTGTTAACTAAAGCGTATTTTGAAGAAATGTTGTTGCTGCATCTGGATGGTGTGGGGGCCGTCTGATCGGATTGAGTTCCTTTAATTCGAAATGTTTCCTATTATAAAACACCAATTATATATGTAACCTATATATAGTAACCTATTTGATTTGATATTAAACATCTCACTGACAGCCGTGAAATATTTTTTTTAAGGGTACTCAATCCGATTTGATGGTCTCCATATCATCAGATTCCAACAACAGCAAAACTTTTTGAAATGCCGCTTCAGTTATGAGAATCGATTAATTGCCCAACAATAATGCTAACCACCGTCAACTATATTATAAAATTGCCCAAAACGTGTTATTTATATTAACATTGTTCAACGAAATTTGGCTGGATTGTCAAATACCTAACACCCAAAGCCACTTGATTTTAGAGTGATCCATCTTCATCCGCAATTTGGTCCGAGAATTTTGGCTTGACAAATATTTGCCGGGCCACCAAAAATTATATATCGCGGGAAATAACAAATTAAAAAAATTGACATCTGATCACTCTGAGCTTTGATGGGTGGGTTCCTCGACTCGAATTAAATATTTTTTACCCCTGAAGCCAAAGAAAGAATTTTTTTTAGTTAATGTAAATTTTATTTTGAATTTCTCATCGCATCAGCGGGACAGTTTTATGGGCTATTTTTAGAACAGAAATCTGCACAAAAAGGTTCAGAGCATCCATACCAAAAGCGTATACCAAGGACAACACAATCATGTTTGCAGCTTCGATGAAAGGAAATTGAATTTAAACTATAGATTCCACCGCAATCGTACTTTCGAAATAAACCACTCTATTATGCCTTTCTATACAAATAATATACACAATCTTCATTTTTATCTGTATTTTATTCACAAAGTAGCTATATTTGTAGTCTTGATATCAGGATTTATAAAAAAATATGTTGCTGTAATTATGGCCCGGAACAGTTAGATCATCTTTTAGTGTGCGACAATATCTCAAAGTTAAAGTTCCTGAATGTTCTCTCCATAATAATAACTATCTACCCTATGTAAATTGTATCATTTGCAGGTCATTTACATCTCACAGACTTCAATATCGCCACAGTAGTAAAAGACGGGCAGTTGGCAACATCTTTGTCTGGAACTAAACCATATATGGGTAAGTCTCAGTTACTATTAGTATTTTTTTTTCCCCACTGCAAACTGCTACAAATTGAATATGGTGTTGCATTCTCTCTACAAATGAATAACTGGTTATATCACAATGGGACTCGCTAAAGTATGCCATGTCATTATAATGACTTTTTTCTGTCTGCTTAAAAATTTATATTACATGAACATCAATAGTTCCAACAAAGGGCCATAACTCTGGTGAAAATTGGTGGGCAGAACCCAAATTCGAAGTTGGTCTGCATTTTTGGATAGTAAACTCACATACCAAATTTCAGTCCATTCAGTTCAAACTTACTAAAGTTATCATCAGGAAACGAAAATTGAGTGCAAATTCCATTAAAAGGTCCATAACTCTGGTGAAAATTTGCAGGAGAAACACAAATTCGAACTTGGCCTGTATTATGTGCTAGTAAAGCCAAATACCAAATTTCATCCATTCAGTTCAGACTATCGAAAGTTATTGCCCCAAACACAAAGCGAACGGACAGACAGACCAAGAACATAATATGTCCCATTGTTTTTTAAATGGGCATATAAAAACTACCCAGTGTTTTGCTTCAAGCCAATTACCGGTAGTTGTTGAGTATATAGATGCATAAAATCCTTTTATGTGGGGTTTGCACTCCAATCGTCTCCAACTAGCTTTAAAGTGATGTGAAACACTCCGGTATGGTGATCAAATATAAATGGAGAGTAATCTTGTTCAAAGTAGTAAGTTTTACAAATAGTATATCCAAAATGACAACACACACCGTCATTCTTATATATGAATTAAATGCAGTGACTCTCGATGGCAAAATCGTTTTCGTTAGTTTATCGCCGATAGATGTGTCCCGAATCGAGTAGTAAATATTTACAATCGAGCGTAGTTCTGGCGATGTTTTCTATGGAGTGGTACGGTCGATTTGCTTCAAATTTTCCACGATGTTAGTAGAATGTAACATTCCTCCGGTTGTCATAGCGCCTGAATACTAACTTATCAGTTTCACGCACCCAAACAAGTACATAATATGTCTTTAACTCTCAAAGCATTGCATGTGATTCACTATGAATACTTTAGAATTAAACAGTATATTTATTACTATCAAGCAGATTTTTTCCGTAGATAGTCCGGACATCATTTATGAATTTGGATAAAAAGATATGATAGTATATGTAGGTAGGGAGGGTAGAGGGAAACAGCAGACACAACATGTTTATGCCTAATGCATAAAAACTTATATTAACAGTAACCCAGGATCAACATACATTTGTTATGTGTTTCAGCACCAGAAGTATATGCTACAGCCCTGGATGAATGCCCAGGATACAGTTATTCTTGTGACTGGTGGTCTCTTGGAGTTTGCATATATGAAATGATTAGTAGAAAGGTTTGTATGCATGTGGTCTGAAATAGGTTGACAATACCAATGATTCTCTCATATAATATATGGCAGGAATGCCGCAGGATGTATCCAACCATTCAATGCAGTGGTGTCTGACATGAATAAACTAATCTGTTAAATATTGTGAAAATATTGAGAGACATTTTGACAAGAAATAGAGTCATATTACTTATTAGTAATAGTAGGCCTAGATGTACAGTAATGTTCTAAATAATCGACTCCTTAACCACAGAGGAATTATGGGTAACTTTTCAGGATTTAGTAGGAAATATGGCTTGTTGCCATTCATAGGAAAGCTCTCACTGAGAGCTTTCCGATGAATGGCAACAAGCCATATTTCCGACTTAATCCTGAAAAGTTACCCATAATTCTGCTGTGGTTAAGGAGTCGTTTATTTAGAGCATTACTGTATGTTTCATCTGATAAGCATGACCGTGTTTTAGCATGTATCTATCTGGCTATGGTACTAAATGTGTTAAACAGACAGGAGCAAAATAACCCGGAGAGGTGAACACATTCCATTCTCTGGCACTAATTTCTGGTCCTTCTGGCTTCAAATATATATATTTTTATAAAGTTTCTCTTTAGTTTATGAAGATGAAAATTTCCTGGAATTTATCTTTTCAAGAATCAGTTAACTCAAATGCAATGTATTGTACCCGTGTTTAGTCAGACATTCTTATGATGACAATTTATCAACACATTAAATATGTGGTATTTGAGACAAAAAAGTTAATATTTATATAAAAAAATGCGTACTGTTATTTTGAGAAGCTCTGAGCACTAACAATACACATGTAAGTTATAATATGATGTTCCATATAGTATCGCTCCGAAGAAGTTAATTCACAAGCTGGTATTATGAAATTGAACAAAGCAATTAGTTTTTGAAATCTTCTTCCATAACAAACACATTCTTCCGACCGATAAAGCCATCCATTGACTGTGAGACAGCCTCATTATAGTCTGTCAAGTCAACAAGGTGACTGACTGGCGGCAAAAGTTTACACTGTCTTATGGTTTCAAACAAGTCAATAAACATCTGTGCCTGTTCTTCTGAACCGCCATGCATCTTATTCCAGAGTGAGTTCCAATAACCAAGAACTTTAATTTGTTTGAAAATTGACACTCCTGTTGGAATAACTATTGGTTTCTTTGACATTCCTCCATAAGTGACCAGAGACCCATTTGAATCCAGATACCGCAACAATTCTGTAGAACTTTTGCCACCAACCCCATTTAATGCAAGCTTAGGTTTCTTTTGAAGCGAGTTGATTAAGTCTTTCATTTGAACTGAGCGACAATATTCTTCTGTGAAAACAAAATCAGCGCCCATATCTTTCAGAAATTGCACTAGGTTATCAATATCAGGTCTGTTTCGGACTATATTGACAGTGACATATCCATAATAGGTTGCCAACTGGATCACGTTCTGACCAACAGCACTGTTAGCACTATTCTGAAGGATGACATCTCCGGGTTCTAAGTTCTCAAAATCCTTCAACATTCTATAAGCAGTACAGGCATTGACAGCAAATGTTGCCAGACTCAAAGGAGGAAGATCTTTTGGAACTTTTTGTAAATCATCTTCTTTTGCTAATGCATGTGTTCTCCAAGTTCCAAAACCACTTTCTCTTGGAATCACCCAGTCTCCTACTGCAAGATCTTTGACACTAGAACCAACTTCTAAAACTTCACCCACTCCTTCATTCCCAACAACAGCTGGTAACTGTGGTTTTAAAAAATACGTGCCTTCAATAGTGTTGATGTCGGAAGGATTTATCGGTGCCATCAACATTTTAATCAGCACTTCCTGATCATTTTTTATTCTCGGAGTGTCTGTTTCCCGCATTGTCAGTACTTTCCTGGGGTCGCCATACTTCTCACAAATAACCGCCTGGCAGACATGCCGACTATCCAAACTGTGGAATATATTCTTTTGATTGTGTAGCAGCAGTCTGCTGCAAAACCTCCGTGAAAAGGGCAGCATATTCGCAAAACTACAACCGAAACAACTCGCACATGAATGTCGGATTTCCCCACTTTTCTGAAATCGACCTTCACCTCTCAAAGATAAAGATTGCATAAATTGACGGAAAGGGAAACGAACCTGTATTACACAAAGACGGACAACGCCTGGAAAATGTTAAATACAGCAAATGTTATTCCGTCGGCAAAATTAATGAGCACAAATACACATGAAAGCAAATCCAGGGAGTACTGTCTACCAACATTTGTATTGATTCACGTACTGTTCCATGGTCTGTAACGAGCTCCGCTCCCCCCTTTGCACTGCCCATATAGCCCACGCGCCTGCTTTACGTTAATAGTATTATTAATTATGCGGACTTATACTAATAACATTAACATAAAGCAGGCGCGTATGTAGAGTCTGTGTATGTGGGCAGTGTGGGAGGGGGCAGCGGAGGGTTAGGCCCTATATAGCTATAATTTATTACATCGAGATAGCTCGATTTTCTTTGCATGAGCAGATTCAACTTTGTGGCGTCATCTGTCCAGGAACGTAGCTACCATGGGCATGGACATGGGTGGTTGTGTACCCACCCCTCCATTGATGAAATTTGCCACAAGTTTGCCGGGTTGCAGCTATATGTAGTAGCTAGCACTGCATGAAGGGGTCACTCTCACCTAAAAACGTGAAAAGTGATGAAGAGTATCAGTTTTTGAAAAACAAGTTTTGAAATGATGTTGCTTAGCTTTTGCGTCTTTCGCGATTTCTGCTATAGAATTGAAAACAAATGGCTGATGGGCGCCAGACCATGGGTGCATGTTGTTGGACATTTAGAAGTGACCAGTGTATCCAACGTATCATACGGGGGGTCCTACTAAACAACGAACACAAACGAACACAGACGAACATAAACGAACACAGGTCCAAAAAGCGGAGTAGAAGGGTGAAATTTGGTTTGTGGGTGCGCGTGGGTCCATTATATGTGTATGTGGTGTTATTTCCAACTTTGATGATTTATTTTTTGAGTTATTAGCATTATTTGAATACAAAACTACTAAACAACGAACACAAACGAACGTAAGATTAGCGGCAGTGCAGAGGCTACCATGCATGCAGGTGTTAATTAACTACGGCTTACTCTGTCTCCTTGTTTTTACTGCAAGATGATTGTCAATTTTATCACTGATGGCAATAAAAACACGGGGAAACATCATAGGTCGGCGTTTTAATGCATAGCTAACAAAACATTTGAGTGAATGTGAGTGAGACATTGTTGTCAGTCTCTGAGATGACTATATATTTTTTCTCAGTCTCGGAGATCACTCTGGTAAATGCTATTTCTGCTTGCTTTCCTGATACACGCATACGCTATGTACCAGGCATCTTAAGGAAATCTCAATCGTAATTTAAGTAAAACAGACAGTGATCAAACTGTCAATAAGATGGAAAAGTATTCAATAGCGAGAGCGGCTTGGTAACAATAGAAAACAAAATCATTTATGACGAAATACAAACAGACATAATTGACAAATATATATGTGACAACAGACGATACCTTACATTTATGGAAAGACTAAAGACGAAAGTTTTCAATGCTAGAAAAAAAAATTCAACAATTCCGAAATGTTGGACAAATAACAATTATGAAAGCATTAAAGGTGCGGGAGTCCTTGGCAGTGGGTATATGCTGTGAAAATATTTCCAACGGTCAACAACCGACACAAAAAGTAAAATGTAGACAGACTTTGTCCGTATACAAATAAGAAATATCGCATAAACAGTATGTTATTTTCATATGTTTGACCATTGTGTAAACAAAAGCATAAAAAGTTACTTTCCTGGTGTTTGTTTATATTATGATGGTAAACATAAAGAGCGTTCTTTGTTGCTGAATTCCTGATATGGAACTAATAAAGAGCGTTTATATCATTTGTGTGTGATTAGCCAGTAACACGTACGATGCTGTCTTCTGTAACACAATCAGGCTCTTGCTTAGGTAAAATATAGTAGCTCTTTATGATAGCTGTTTACACGATGAACGCAACTGTATGCGTTTTAGTGTTTTTTCTGTTTACGGTGATTATGAATATTTTCGACAACTAAGGCCTCCCATGCCTTTAATAATATAATTAACAATTTTTTTTACTGAGTTTACAGACAATTTAAATGAAACAGTGCCTGACCAACTGCGTGATATTCGACTGGAGGGGATTTTACATTATCAGGCATTGCATCATCTTTGGAAGTGAGACACGAAATTTGAACAAATATGACGGCCGAACAACGAGACAGACTAATGCGAAGACTTCTTAATTTTGTGAGTGACAATTCCAAACTTCAACTGACGACAATTAACTATACCCAAAACTACCGCTCTCGCAAAAAAAAGGAAAGAGTGAAGGCATCAAAACCCAAGACCTTCACCAATAAACGACAGAAAGTTAGCATATAGTATGCAAATATACATAGAAGATCTCACATGAGTTTCTATTTTATACGGAATTTATCAACCGAGTTCACTAAATTCGATTTGAGCCGTGGCTCAAATAGAATTTAGTGGACGAGGTTGATAAATTACGTATAAAATAGAACGAGTTTGAGATACTTTTTATCACATGATCATACAATCGCTTAAATTTTTATCGAAAACAACAATAATTAACAGACAGAGAACTTTGTCCCAAAGAGCAGCGTGACGTCATTGCACGCAACGATATTACACGTGTCTATTACGCTCGAATATTACATAGGAAAATAGTGCTAATCATGTGATAAAATAACATATAGACTTCTTGGATTCATATCAAATAAGTGCATTACTTGATTTTAATGATTTAAATAATGCGCCATTTTCATCCATGCACTGATTTCAAGGAGAACAAACACTGCCCATCGTTCCGCCGGGGCTGAGTTGTAAAATAATATATAAATATTCGATTGTATATAAAACAAACTATGATTCTAGTACCTGAAGTTCTACTGAAAGAGCAGTGTGATGCCAGGGAAGTTAAACGAAGTAATAATAAGACAAACTAACTAAGTCAAAACAACTCAGTGACAAAGAGACAGAGTATAAGCCATAGAGAAGGCGGTAGTTAATTAACACCTTTATTAACACCTTTGCAATACGGCTAATCTCATGTTCGTTTGTGTTCGTTGTTTAGTAGCTTTGCATTCAAATAATGCTTATAACTCGAAAAATAAGTCATCAACGTTGGAAATAACACCAGATACACATATATTGGACCCACACGCACACACAAACCAAATTTCACCCTTCTATTCCGCTTTTTAGACCTGTGTTCGTTTATGTTCGTTTGTGTTCGTTTGTGTTCGTTGTTTAGTAGGACCGATCATACGGGATCTTAAAGATTCGACACTGAGAACATTCACTAAGTCTTTTGCCATGGGAAATATACTACTCATCTTGAGGGAATATATTTTTTCCAAACATATATAATTTATTCCTTTGAGACAAGAATGATTGTCAAATCAAATGAATGTTTGAACTGTTCCTGATATTTCAGAGGCCATATGAAATACCCCAATATTTTAGTGATATATTGTCCCAACAGAAATGCACCTCTGCCACGACTTGCACTGTATCATGTAGAAAAGGAAACTCTTATGTTTATTGAAGGACTTGATGTTTCTAAACACATAGATAGTTTGTTCACTTGACACAAATGATTGTCGAAATAAATTGATGAAGTTTGAACTTTTCTGATATTTCAGAGACCATATGAAATTCACTCAGGGAGCTCTATCTATGACATCAAACACATGTTTACAGCACACAAGCAGTACTATTCATCCAGTTGGAATGACGAGCTCACTGATCTATTGAAAAAGGTATATTAACCCTTTCAGTATGGGAGCTGCGGTGGTACAGCATTAAAGACCCTGTGCCAGTGCATTCTCCTATATACGCGAGTTTCACAGAGGGAGCCTAATGCCTATATAAGAAAATGCACTGATTTACAATGTCAAGGTAAATATTGTTAGGCCAATGTATTCTCTCATATTTATTTGAGGCTCCCTATGAGTGACTCGCATATATAATAGAATGCATTGTCACAGGGTTAATGCAAAACACATTCTGTGGAAAACATAATCAATGTGCAATATCTTGTAATTGTTAGAGAATAATTAAAGTGCAATATTCAATATTCATTGCAATAATTCACAGTTGTGTCTTAAAAATAATGTTTTACTGGGAAAATGAAATCAACTTCAAAAATGTATTCCAGGTTTCTAGAATAATGGTTTCATAACGTATCTTGACTCTCGTTTAGATTCTGATTCATAGAATAACATTCTTGAATTAGAAGTTCCACTTTATTATATATGGGAAGCCAAATTGACATTCAATAAATATAATTGAGCTTAAGCTCAATAAGATATTTAAGCGCAATAAGAATATTCCTTATTGCGTTTATACCTTATTGCACTCAAGCGCAATAAGATATTCCTTATTGCACTTAAGCGCAATTATATATTAGATCTTCTCTTATTGCGCTGAAGCACAATTAGAGATGCCTTATTGCACTTAAAGGTACTCAATCCGATCTGATGGCTCCCAATACCATCAAGATATAACAAAAACAACATTTCTTCAAAATACACTTTAGTTATAAGAATCAATTTATTGCAACAAAATAATGCTAACCACTGTTAACTATGCTATCAAATTTCTCAAAACTTGTCATTTATCAACAAAATATGGCCGTATTATCACATTATCACTAAAGTATCTTGAAATTTGACCATATTACCACTTGATTTTAGAGTTATCCATCTTCATCTGCAATTTTGTCTGAGAGCCTCTGTTTGACCACGTGTTTCTGGGCTGTCGAATCAAATAGTATATACCCCTGAAGCCAAAGAAATAGTAATTTAGGAGCATCTGATCAGATCAGATTGAGTACCTTTAAGCTCTATTATTTATTAAATGCCAATTTGGCTTCCCATAATTATAGTCTATTGCTAGAAAGGGAATTCTGATCTCTTTGGCATTTATAGGCATAGTTTATATGGATGGCATCTATGATTTAATTTTTGGGTTAAAATATGTAAACCAGCTGGAATCTGAAGCCAATTACAAACACTGCCTCCAGGGTCAATGTCGGACCTCATCATGTTTCGGAAATATATTTGAAGAATTTATAGACATATCAATTGAATAAAAGAAGACATATTTCTAAAAGTTTTCAAAATATATGATGGCCATTCAATTTAACGCTGTAATACCTACTTTAAATCATATCTCAATCATTTACCCAACTAAGTATACTGATAATTACTAATCATGATAAACTAACACTCTGTAACAGCCCAATATGCCCTGTCACTAACTCGCGGCCAAATTATATCCACCAGGCCCGGTTCTGTGGTTTTAGTGCTACAGGTCAAAGTTCTGGAGTAGGATTTCCATATATGGAAGTCATGAATATTCAAATGCTCCATATATGGAAATGCTACTCCAGAACATTGACCTGTAACATTAAACCATAGAACTGGGGCTGGATGAATCTCTGAAACCACGGAATAGGGATGGATGAATCCAGTACGGCCATGACTCAGTGATCTCGCTTATTCACCTGGGCCGAAATAGTCGATGCAAATTATTTCCACTTCACAATCATGTGCCATGGAAATATATTATTGTTCTCACGAATGGAATAAAATGTGAGGGAAAATCATTATTGTATGACCATTTAACCCTTGTTAAACTAAATAATCATTGACTAGTAGTTCCCTCAGGAAATGTTCAGATAATAAGTTCAACAAACGACCATTGTTGAACTTATTATCGGAACAGTTCCCATAAATGATTATGAATCATTCTGCTCTTGTATCATCCATTTTTCTGTCAGTCGTCTGCTTTTACCTGAACACACATCCAAATGAATAATAGGCTGTTCAAATGTATACTTTTGTAACTGAATGGGAGAATCCATTTAGTATAGTAATAAAAAAAAAACATTTATTTTTAGCTTCTGTCCTTGGACCCAAACCAGAGAGTAAGCAGTCTCCATGACTTCAAAACAGTTAAGTTTGTATCTGGTATGGATTTTGATAGAGTTCTTAACAGGGAGATCAAACACACCTTTGTGCCTTCGGTGAGTAAATACACATGAACTTTTTGTAGAATCCATAACTCTTCCACCATATATCGACAACATGCCTAGCTCTTTCTGATTACAATAACGCTCTAAGTAATCGACTTCTTAACAACAGCAGAAGTATGGGTAACTTTTCAGGAAATATGGCTTGTTGACATTCATCGGAAAGCTCTCGGGGAGAGCTTTCCGATGAATGGCAACAAGCCATATTTCCGACTAAATCCTGAATAGTTACCCATAATTCTGCTGTGGTTAAAGGTACTCAACCCGTAAAGAGGGTCCCCATCTCAACAGATTCCAACAACAACAATCCGATCAGAGGGTCCTATATTACTATTTCTTTGGCTTTGGCGGTAACAAATATTTGATTCGAGTCGAGGAACCCATCAAACAAAGCTCAGAGTTATTAGATATTGATTTTTGACAATTCTTATGTTCTCGAGATGAGTACCAATAACTGCCGTCAATTTGGTAACCTGCTCGAGATATTACGCCAAAATTCTATTCAAACAGACAAGGATGGATAACTCTATAATCAAGTGGGTAAAAATAACGAATTTTTGACATTCTTCTGGGCCAGAAAGAATTCCCGATAATGAAAAATAATAGATTTCTAAAATCGATATCTAACAAATCTGAGCTTTGATGGGTGACTTCCTCGACTCGAATCAAATATTTTTGACCCCCGAAGCCATTGAAATAGTAATTGAGAGGAGTTTTATCGGGTTGAGTACCTTTAAGAAGTCGAAATAACGGGAAGCATTCATTATTGCTCCATGCTGGAAAATCCATGTTCCTCATGAAATCTTTTTGAGGGGATAATTTCCACCATTTTGGTAATTCTTCATAAAATCTGTATAATAGTATTATACATATTTACCAGCCTAATTAAATCATACGAAAGCATCATATTTACCAGCCTAATTAAATCATACGAAAGCATCATATTTACCAGCCTAATTAAATCATACGAAAGCATCAAAAGCAATCAAATGCAGGTCCAAAAGTTAACTTTGAGGATTATATGCTGACTATGTTAAACCTTTGATTATTCAAAGTCAAAAATTTTATTTTAAGTTCAATAATAATCTCAAATCTTTTATCGAACTCGTTGCAGACGGTGCACAGTTTCATTTCGCTTGAGCTACATTCTCGCAAAATATATCCTTGCACCATCTGCAACTCATTCGATAAAAGTTTATCGATTATGATGTAAGTTGTGTTAATTTGTATCTATTCTACACTGTTGTGGCAGATATGACTGCCACATTCATATTCATTGACACTATAGCTACCACAATTGTGATTTACGTCTTGATGAATAATCAGTAATAATCAACGAAGCGGATTGTTAAAGAGGTGCGTTAAACTGATCAGATAGTACCCAGGTGCTATGTCAACTGAAAGAATGTAACATTCTACTAACATTGCCGAAAATCTGAAGCAAATTGACCGTTCCACTCCATAGAAAACATCTCATATATCATTAACATCCCTCCAAATGAATAAGACCATTCAAATATATACTTTTATTGATGAATGGGAGAATCCATTCAGTATAGGACGGGTTAAATTAAGAAAATGCAAGCTCTTCCATTCCTTTCTAAAAAAATATAAAGGAATGGTTAATTTTTTAGTTTTGGGGATGTTCGATACAACAAGACAGGGGAATACTAAGGATTCTTCTGTAGAAATGTTACCTCATAAGGAAATGAATGCATGTGAATCAAGTAACCACCCATCAGTGACAAATCAGTTGTCAAAGTGCTAACAATTATTTTATTTTTCCATAACAGAGTCAGCAGTTGAACTGTGACCCTACATATGAGCTGGAGGAGATGATAATAGAATCTAAGCCTTTGCATAAAAAGAAGAAACGTCTTGCCAAACAGAACTCAAAGCGAGAACGGAACTCCAGTTCAAGCATGCAGGACATAGAGGTATATTGAATAAACTAGGTTCCTTGCAAATTGGCATATAAATAATTGGATATAATATTTTTGGTTTTCCGAATTATACACTTTATTGGTACACAACTAGATTGTGTAATTATAAATTTAAAAATTTGAAAGGCAGAATGGCCACATACCGGCTGAAAATGTATTCTTTGATGTTGGCTTTTTTTATTAACAAGAGAGGAGCAAAGAATATACAAATCTTAGTTGAGAATCTTTTATTCAATGAGTTGAAAGATGGCACAAGAATTGTTTCATGTGAGGCGAGGTTGATTGAAATTTAACTATGTGCCTTCTGCAACAAGTTTGATAAAAGATTTACAATTCTGAAGAAAATTGTGTTCTATATTTATTCTATACCCTTGTATCAGGTATTTAAAGCCCAATCTTTAACTTTGACCTTCAACTGCATCTTAAATAACATAATAATGATTTAAAGATGCACAATCTAAATTATCGCTCATAAATTACTATTTTCTTTGGCTTCGGAGGTAAACAATATTTGATTTGAAGCTGAGAGTTATCAGATATAAATTTTTTAAATCTATCATTTTTCACCGCCTGGAACATTTGGCGGCCTGGCAAATATTTGATGAATACTCATGATACAAAATTGCATTGAACAAATGTTGATATATATAAAACTTATTGGGCAATTTTATATGAAAGTTGACAGTGGCTAGCATAATTTTTTGTCATTTAATCGATTCTGATAACTGAAGCGGCATTTCAAGAAATGTTGTTCTTGTTGGAATCTGATGATATGGGGGACCATCGAATCGGATTGTGTAACTTTAAGTGTGATGAAACGACCATCAATTATCGAGACATAAATGCAAGTGTATATTTGGTTTATGTTATGCCATTGCTGTTGGCAATGTCAACACGATGTAGTTCTGTCTTGTGATATACATCGATATGTATTGAATGGCTGTCATCCATTGAATATGTGTGCTTCATACTAACATGTGTTCAATAAAATTAAATCGTTGAAAAATTATTTGGATTAAACATCGATTCCAACATGAACTCTATATATTAACACACCTAGTTTGATTGGATTGTAAGCATCAGAAAATAACTAGAAATATAATGTTTTCATTTGGACACCAAAGTAGTTTATGCATGTATAATAATTCTAAGTAAAAAAGCCTGTATTGATAATGAAGATATTTTTATTTTCAGGAAGATCCAATACAAATCAGCTTAGATAAACTGTCAGAGAGTTTCCAACCATACAACAGAGAAAGGTATTATTGAGTCAAGAGATAATATAAAGTCAAAACTTCCATTCGAATAACTCAAATATTTAACGTGAGCCAAATAACATTTCAAATGGAATTGTAGCATCCCTGTAACTTGCGGAAGGAGTCTTCCGATGAGACTTTACACATGACATTCTAAGAGTTCATTTATTTCCATTAAACATAGTATCGTTACTAATAAATTAACTTTACGCCCCCAAACACTAATCCACAATGTGAATGATTGCATGTAGGTAGTGTTGTGCTTGAATGACTGCCAATTAAAGGGACTTAACTGGCACTTTTCAATCACAGTACAATATATAAAGTGCATGGGAGCCTGCCAAACATACCACACATGCGACTTTGACTAACAATGAACATGAACGACTCCTGGTGGGGGCATTCGCACTTACGCTACCCATAATGTTGCATGATAAGCGTGTATACTGTGTCAAATAACTCACCTTGTCGGACTCATGCAAGTTCCATGTCTGCAAGTTTAGGAATGATGTGGCACTCACTTAGCATAAGTAAAAACAGGGAGAATGCCATATTTTGCAGTCTGAAGTTGCTAATGTAATTTTTGAATTTGATGTTTTTCCCATTAAAATGGTGCTCATTCAAGCATAACTTCAATAAAATGTTCAGCGTTAGTTAACAGTGTCATGACTGGAGCTTCCTGAAATTTGTGAAAAAGTGCCAATGCATTCTCCTATATATGCAAGTCTCCATTGGTAGCCTCGCATATATAAGAGAATACATTGGCCTAACAATATTTACCTTGACTTTGTAAGCCAGTGCATTCTCTTATATATGTGAGACTCCCTGTAGGAGACTCACATATATAAGAGAATTCACTGGCACACAATCTTTATTACTGCACCAGTGCAGCTCCCGTCATGAAAGGGTTAACACAGCTAATCAGACTGATCATAAAGGTTATATGTGTGAAATTTCTGAGGAATCGGATACATCTATGGAGAAATCTAGATATGGTCCAATGTATTTGGGGGGGGGGGGAGGAAATTTGGGTGGGACAAAATTAAATGGTGAAAGGAAAAAATAATTTTAAAATATTCAAAGCCACTCAAATACAGCAAAACAATTTACAAATTTCCCAATTGTTTGTTAAATATTAAATGGGGGGGGGGGGGGGGGGGGAAAGAGAAAGCTAAAAAGTTGTATGATAGGTTCATAAACCAGGCTATTAAATTTCTGTTGCCTTATATAATTCATGGCAAATGGGGAAGGGAGGGGGCAATTGAAACTCTTACCTGTTCATGCCAATATGCATCAAATTTTGGTGCGAAAAAGAGTCAAATGTGTTGATACCATCTGTACTAGTTGACGTTGGTTGTAGAGTAAAGAAAACTTATGTTTCTGCAGGGAAAAGGCAAATTGATCTACTTTCTTGTGCACTTGTCTACTAGCTTTGATTGAGTTAACCCTATGTATACTAAATACTCATTGATGAGTAGTTCCCTTGTGAGATGTTCAGATAATAAGTTCAACAAACAACCATAGAACTAATTATCTCAACATTTCCCTCCAATAATTAATTTAGGACTCCTTCTGCACTTTTATTATCTGTCGTCAGCATATTTTTTCCAAACACTCCTCAAAATGAATAATAGACCATTCCCATATATACTTTTATAACTGAATGGGAGCTTCCATTTAGTATAGAAAGGGTTAAACTTTTCTAGAATGGTGTGTTTTACTATTCCACTTTGTATTGTCAAGATATTAAGTTAGGCCAACTAAAAAATATTATTTGAGTCTCAGACACCGCCACATTGAAATAAATGGTGTGCAATTTGACATTTTATTCAATTTTATATTATGACCCAAAAAAAAGTATATAAAAAAAAATTCTAAATTATTTTGGTATCTTTTTACCAACATGTCCATGCGTATTAAGCATTCATTGCAACATACATAAACTCTTAACATACCTCTGTGATTGATAGATTGACTATCATGTATACACATAGTGATAAAGAATGACATTAATAAGTAGATGACTACAATGAAGAAAATGATTAGCTGATCATCATAGTCTGGTGTACTTATTGTAACTCCAGAACAATTGAAAGGTACTGGAGAAAATTTATATCCCATGTTATACTGGAGAGGTGTCAATTTATAGACAACAATAACAATTGGGAATATTCAGGGGAATTAGAACATTGGTGGTAATACCTGTGATACAGGTATACTAGTAGCACAATGGAATTTTTATATTGGATTAAATGAGTGCATATGTAAAACAAAGTTCCCTCTACATTTTCTGACTATTACTAGACAGGTGAAGCTATCATAATTCATGCTTACGATGTGCACACAAAAATAAAAAGTTAAAATAAAGTCCTCCATCCATCATTGATTCAGAAAAAGGATTGTCTGAAACTCAAATAAATATTTTTTTTCCTTACCGGTATGTATTAGTTTATGGATATTCAAATTTATTTTCAGATTGCTACCTTCAAAACAGAACGGGAACAGCAGTGCTGATGTCACATGACCATCTCAACTGCCTCAATAAGAAGAGCAAAATGTAATCACAGATTATGTTGCCATGGTAACACATCATGCCAAAGACTTAACAGCTCATAAGATTTGTCAAGTAAATCCATTAGAATGCGGAGATGAATATGTATATGTCATTTAATGCCTTTTAATTTTAATTCCAGCCATATGATGTCATGTTACGCCTGTCATATTTGTATCGTTCTATTGTTCCTGTGGTTAGAACTCTTTATGCTTAAGTTGAAAAAAAATCTGCAACTAGAAATCTCTTTCATTACATATTAAAGATGATTTATCTCTTTTGGATATCACTTCTAACAACAACAAAAACCACAGCAAAAAACTTTCTTTGAAACATGTTCTTTTAGAGAAACAGCTGGTGTTCTATAAATAGCATTTTCTGTCGCTGTTCATGGAAAACAATTATTTCCAACTGACAGATGCTTCTGCTGACTGGTTTCTCTACAGTAATGCCCTAAATAATCGACTCCTTAACCACGTCAGAATTATGGGTAATTTTTCCGGATTTACGGCAGAAGCCATATTTCCGACTAAATCCTGAAAAATTACCCATAATTCTGCTGTGGTTAAGGAGTCGATTATTTAGGGCATTACTGTATTTCAAATTTATTATGTTAAAAACCTGATTGTATACAGAAAGTTCAGGGAAGAGATACATCTTTAACCCTTTCTTGACGGGAGCTGCTCTGATTCAGCAACAAAAATCCTATGTCAGTGCATTCTCTTGTATATGTGAGTCCCCCAAAAAGGAGCCTCGCATATATAAGAGAATGCACTGGCTTACAAGGTCAATGTACATATTGTTAGGCCAATGTAGTCTCATATATATGCGAGGCTCACTATATATAAGAAAAAAATGCATTGGCATTGCAAAATTCAGGAAGCTCCTGTCATGGAAGGGTTAATAAATTATTCCTCTGACAGTATCGACAATGTCTCTTATCTTGTGAAAATAAATTTCGGACTACCTGAAATTCTATGTCAAATAAATGCATTTTCATTAAATACTTGAACCATCTCATCGTATGGTGTACTGCCACAAGTTAAATCTCGACATTGAATCACTGTTCCTATTTCGACATCAAAATGAATCAGGTGGTTTTTTGTTAACTCTCACCAATTCCACGGAATCCATATTAATGGATCTCCACCTTCTCTTTGGCTGGAAATGGTGACTATCAAGGAAAGAGACGACGTGGAAATTTTAAATGAAGCAGAATATTAAGAAGCATTTTATAATAGAGGTGCCACGATTATTGATTTTGATAATTGATTGTCAATAATCAACTATAATCGATTAATCATACCTAACATTAATAACATCAGTGGAAGTATTCCGTAATATGGCCTATTGGCCGGGTGATGGTTAACTGCTGTAGCTGGTTGTTTCAGGCATCGGCTGATGTAATTGTTACGATAATAAAGTGGATCATAAACCACTGGTAATGACTAATGAGCACAATGTATTCAATACCAGCACAGTTCTCGGCGATGTCATGGTTATAATATTTTTGAGTTCATTAGAACGAACGTGGCAATTAATTTCAGTGTTACGAAAAGCCAAAGATACAAACAATATAACAGTAGGAATGCACGCCCGACCACCAGTGGTTTCTGAAAAAAGGAATCTAATGTTGTGGAAAACTATAAGTTTCAGCAAACTTCCAGATCATGGATAACAAGTATTTGATAATAGTGAGTTTCATTCACTAGTCACTACACGATAAGCGATAACCTGTACTAGTAACATCTAAGTATACTTACGCAAACAAAGTATACTCGCAAATGATATCGCGGAGAACATCACTGATTAAAGTACTGTACATGTAGGTTCCTGGTTTCGGATTTCTTGTGATTATGAGGAAGTATTGCTGAAGAATTATTAAAGGAATACAGTTCATTTGCATTTTGGATCATCAATATGATATAGATGAACAGTGTGAATCAACTCCCCATTGGTCCAATCAAGGGCAAGTGCATTCAGTTCATTGAACACGATGACAGTCGGCAAATTTCAAAGAGTAACCATGTCGCATCATCAAATGTCATATTGTAGGAATCCCTTTGATACGCGATCAGTGGTTATTAACCCTTCAGTTGTAGATTAAACTGTGTAAAACAAACACAGTATTCAATAATACCTTGCATTTTCCGATGTCCTAAATAACACAGATTAATCAACGACACAAATGGTAATCAATTATCGGCTTTATCAACGGTTCATCAATTATACGATTAATCGTGGCACCCCTATTTTATAACTGAGTATTTATTGTGTGTTGCTTATATGCAAAACGAGAGAATGCCTCGAAATAATTCCCACTCTGAAACTTGCAAATTAGCCGACCCATTTGGTGTCAATCTCAAATCGACCACCTATGTCGGCATCAATTCGAATATTGAATATTTGCAGGGTCCTATCATCATGTCAGATGCAATTAACAATTCTCTGTTGTGTCATTGTTGTTATTTAACAGAATGATTTAAGAAGCCATTAAACAACTATCAAACCATAACTGCATCATTCTTGTCCAACAAAAATAGTTACCATGTATGTGTAGTCGCAAAGATCATTTGACTCACATGACATTATACAATTATCGCATTGTTTCGAGGTTGATACGAGGAAATGTCAACCCGAGGAAGTCAATATTCACCGAGGCCATAGGCCGAGGTGAATATTGACTTCCTCTGGTTGACAATTCCTCGTGTCAACCAAGAAACAATGCAATAACTGTTATTATATGAAACCTAACAAATAATACAGTTTGCCTCCCCGATCTCAGAGCACATTCGAGACTGCTATTGCCAGGACGGATTGCTAAGATATCAGTGGTTAATGAATTTAATGGAACATAACAAAATATAACAATACAAAATCACACTCAGCACCAAACATAATTATTATTCAACCTTTCCATAGTTGATAATTGTAACAGTTCAATGTTTACATTAGAAACAAATCGCGACTATATGACGTCGTGTGGTTACGGCAATTTGATTGGCCAACTAATTTTGAAGCTCGGATAAAACATTCTAATTTTAAGACAAGGGGGGTCAGCGGAATCTTATGTTAACCTCTCGTTGATGTAATGTTAACCCGTTCCATTTTCAAATCGAAGAGGAGTGAACATAATGAAATGACTGTCTTTTGGTGATAGGAATTAGTATAGGATTTTGGGAGTTCAATTTATATTCATATAATAGACATACATGTTACATGTAGAGGCAACCAAACTTGGCTATTAGCCTCCATTATAAAAGACTTTAACCCTTTCTTAACTAAATACTCACTGGTGAGTAGTCCCCTTAGGAAATGTTCAGATAAAAAGTTCAACAATAGGTCGTTTGTTGAACTTATTATCTGAACATTTCTCACCAAAAAATATGAATTCTTCTGCAATTTTGTATTATCTTTTTGTCATACTCTCGTCTGATAATTTTCTCTGAACACTCCTCCAAATGAATAATAGACCATTCCAATATTCACTTTTATGACTCGGTGGGAACAATCCATTTAGTATACAAAGGGTAACTTGCGTTTCCTCATCTAGAGTATAATCTCAATAAGAAAATCATTAGTAAATTTTGTTGAACAATGGACAATACCTTTGATTGAAACTGTCTTGAATTTTGATAGGAAAGTAACAAAAAGTCATGAAAGAATAATTTTATAATTAAACAATAAATGCGAATAATTCATCATTAACAGGAACAAATGAAATGCTTATAATTAAAAATGCATTGTCTGAACATGCAATCTCTCTTCATGTTAAGTATAAAATAGTAGGTATAAAAAATTATTAAGCGACTATTTATTTTAGCAGAAAAATCTTTGTTTAAGGAAATAATTTTTATCAAGGCTTGTTATTACCAGTTTGTTTATCAAGTTTTATTTTGCACAAAGTGCTTCTCATTCAAGAACGGAATTGTCAATATATGCATATAAATTCCAGTGAAGAGCCTGGTGCATAGCCCCATGTGGCATACAGCCTAGTGTGGGCATACCCTAAGTAGAAGTCACAGGAATGTGACCATTTTCAATCACATCAACAGATTTATATATATATTTTTTTTTTTTAAAGCTGTCCTTGTATTGAATATCTGAGCCCAAGTCCATTATCAACAGTTCTATAAAGAGAAATATCCCTATAACGAAGAAGGCAAAACAAAACCAATTAAAAGTTCTTTGGAAGTCCTCATATGGTGAGCATTCATACCAAATTTCATCAAGATCCTATAACTAGGGTCCTACGAACATTTTGTTTCCATTCGAACCGAAAATCAAACCGAATACACATTAATGTTCTCAAATCGAATTGTATATCAAATCGAACATAGTCAAAGACCGGACAAAGCAAGAAATTATAGAATTAAGTGTAGATTCCAAGCAGGAATGTTCGGTTTTATTGGGCACAATTTGTGAAAATAGTGACTTCTTGCAACCGCGATTTAAAAAGAAATACATCAATAAAATATTGCCTCATTCTCGTTGTCAACATGTAGTTTTAGATGTGTGAATGTGAACTCCTTGACCCTTTACCTTACAACCAAGTATGGCAGTATAAGGTATGGAGACTGACGAGGTTTGCCGAATGGGGAATCTTTCCAGAAGGGAAAAATTAACTAAAAACAATATTAATTTGAGACTATAGATACTTCCCAGAAGATGAGGCCTAAGCAGAATGAGGTCCTCAGAGAGTGAGTATGGTAATGCTAGCCCACTGTGCAGGATAGCATCACAAACTTCACCCTCTGGTGACCTCATTCTGCAAATGACAGACACACTATTTGCATGCTTGATGGTGTATAATAAACACTCATAAGTGCACGAAGATAATGGCACGAAGTGTGAGCTTGTGGAGGAATGGCTTCAACTGATGAGCAAACATGGTCCACTTTCTATACAAACCTGGAAATAGTGTGTCTGACATTTGCAGAATGAGCTCACCAGAGGGTGAATTTAGTGACGCTATACCGTACAGCAGGCTAGAATTACTAAATTTACCCTTGGGGACCTCATTCTGCTTAGACCTCATCTTCTGGAAAGTATCTATAATCTCAAATTAACATTGTTTTAGTTACTTTTTCCCCTTCTGTTCAGTTTCTATATCCCCAAATTTGCAGAAGATAAATTGCATAATTGAGTTGACAAATGGGTAATCATCATCAACTTCAACTGGGGAAATTCAATCTGATTCTAGGTCTCCCATAGCAGTTGAAGCCTAAGCAGAATGAGGTTCCCAGAGGGTGAATTTGGTGATGTGAGCCTGCTATGTGGGATAGTGTCAATATATTCACCCACTGTGGACCTCATTCTGCAAATGTCAGACACACTATATCCAGGTTTGTTTCTATATATAGCTACACATAATGACAAAGCACCTTACCTGAAGATATACTTCAGATGATACACAATGAATAAAGTTATATCAACTTGTGATTGCTAACTTGTGATTGTTTCATTTATTACATGAACCTACCCTTATTCCATTCAATAAACCCATTCTATAAATTGTGATATTAAACGTTTGTTTAATAACAGGAAATAGTGCCAGGTGACCATTGACTTCCGGTTTGTCGTCTGTTTACATTCTGTACGCTACTTCTCAAAATGCTATGGCTTCCGGTATTTAACAAAAAAACTATAATGAATGAAGAGTTTGAAAAGTTATGTCATTAAATATACGTCATTGAATACGCAAAAGAGTCTTTGTTTATCTGGGACTATTTCTTTATGCGGGCAAACAATGCATAGTTATGTGAAACGTCATTGCATCCCTTATAGAAGCCGATGTTAGTTTCACGTCCAATTTGTTGATTTAGGTATGTTTTGTCGATGTTTTGGATCATGTAATAAATAGAATCGACACTCGTCCCCAATTTTTAATGGAATTTACAAAACTAGTCCATTAAATTAGGTCTGGACCTCGCCAAAGGCTCAGTCCAGACCTAATTTACTGGACTCTTTTTGTAAATTCCGCTATAAACTGGGGACTCGTTGTAGATCCTCTATTAATTGACGCTACCAAATTTCTGCAGTAGAGTTTTGTACTGACTTGTCTTCACAAGGTTTCGCCATTTGTCTTTGAGGTCAACTGGAGATCTTCCTGTAGACATATCGGCATATATGGCAGACCAATTGCCAACACCGTGAAGTTTAACCAGCTGGTAAAAGTCTTCCGACTCCTCTTTGGTCCAAGGATTCCGTCTTGGTTTCTTGGTTGTAAAGTAGTCTCTAACACCTGTAGATGACTTTTTCGGCGATTTCCGCTTATTTATCATTGGCAGAGCTGGAAAAATAAAACGGGGTAAATTACACCAAACAGATAGTAAATACATAGGCCAAACAAAATTAATGTTCTGCTTCTTAAACAACTGCCTTCTCATAAAAAATATGGCTCATTGGGCTGCACTGGGTGCTTTTTATGACCACTGAAAATAAAAATTATACATCATCCTGCCATAAATCTATTTAGACACATATCAGCTTGTATTTAATATTTCCCTTCATTATTTCTGATAAAATTTAATTTTTTAGGTCGTACAACAATGAAATTTTATGAAATTATATTAACATTTAATCATGAAAAGTTTCTCACACCCAACAATTTTTCTGAATTTTTAAGTAAACACATAAAAACCTGCCAATTGTTGTGGTGTTGAACGTATGTAGGAGGTGCTCTCTGATTGATACAAATTCACCGATTTTTTTTATTATGTATCTTGTATATCAGCATGAATGGCAATAAACGTGTAATACAACACACACAAATAACAGTAAAATGTTCTGATATGTATAAGGAGGCTAGCTATCTTCAATTTGGATTAAGTCTTAAATTTGGATTAAGAGGAATAGACTATAAGCGGCAAACGATTGAACTAATGGATTATCAACTCCTCGTGCAGGTACCCCCAGAAACAATAGCCGTCCGCAGATCGAGATGCTCCCATGTGTAGAAACAGCAGAAATTGCTTTAGAGTCACACTAGGACAATAGAGCTAATTAACTGAACAAATCAGGTATGATGTACATCAGTAGACCTCATTAGCCAGCACGTAAGACAATAAAAAAAATATATATTTAATGAAATTAATATGTGATTGGTATAAAGCATAAGACAGGGTCTGTTCCCAAAATTTTGCTGCACAACTGCATGATGATATCTCACCATTAAATATAATGAAAATGTCAATGACAATGTAGCTCAATTTGAAAAGGGAATAATTTCAAGTGTCAATGGAGCGATTAGGAATGCGAAAAGTTGAAATGTCTAAGTAATACTAGATTATCAACATGAAGATATATATATATAAATTAAAATCCAAGATGGTTGCTGGCGGCTATGTTTTCAAATGAAATTCAAAAACATTAGATAGCTTCCATCTATTAGATCAATATCAAAAAATTAATATGAAGTTTCGTGATGATCGGCTGAGGGAAGTGGACTGTAGGGTGTGCCAAGGAATTTCGTCATGCAAAGAGTGAAATCCATGATGACTGCCAGCGGATGTGTTTTATACCACAAAATGACTCATTCCCATCTACATGTCAATGCAAACAGCCATGACAAATTTCACAATGATCCGACCAAAGGTACGACCTGTAGCCCGTGCCAAAGGATTTAGTCATGCAAAGAGTAAAATCCAAGATGGCTGCTAGCGGCTATGTTTTTTGGCCAAATGACCCCAAAATGACTCGTTCCCATCTACATGTCAATATTAAAACAAGAGATGGACTGTCGTCCGGTGCATACCCCTTCGTGGCATACCGCCTAGTGTGGGCACATCTATAACTTATGATGGCTATACTCAGACATATGGACCCAGAAATCAGCATTTTCATATAAACAAAGATGAATAACTATAGAACAAAAAACCAAAACAAACAGTTGAATGTGCCATTAAATGCCCCTCATTGAGATCCGACCATTACTGTTCAAGTTATGAGCTGAACAGACATCGGACGGATCAAACAGCCAACATTTCCAGATAAACAAAGATGAATTACTCTAGAATGGAAAAGCAGAACAGAACAATGGAACCCCCTATTGAATGTCCTCATAGCAGTGAACATCTATACCAAATTCCATTGAGATCCCAGCACAATTACTATTGAAGTTACGACATGAACAGACACCAGACGGACCAAAAAGCCAACATTTCCAGATGAACAAAGATGAATAACTCTAGAATGGAAAAGCGGAACAAAACGATGGAACCCTCTTTTTAATTTCCTCATAGTAGTGAACATCCATACCAAATCCCATTGAGATCCCAGTACAACTGTCGAAGTTACGACATGAACAGACACCAGACGAAACCAAAAAGCCAACATTTCCAGATGAACAAAGATGTATAACTCTAGAATGGAAAATCCGAACAAAACGATGGAACCCTCTATTGAATGCCCTCATAGTAGTGAACATCCATACAAAATTTCATTGAGATCCGAGCACTACTGTTCAGGTTATGACATGAACAGACACCAGATGGACCAAAAATCCAACATTTCAAGATAAACAAAGATGAATAACTCTAGAATGGAAAATCCGAACAAAACGATGGAACCCTCTATTTAATGTCCTCATAGTTGTGAACATCCACACCAAATTTGGTTGAGATCCCAGCACAACTGTTGGAAGTTACGACATGAACAGACACCAGACGGACCAAAAAGCCACTATTTCCAGATAAACAAAGATGAATAACTCTAGAATGGAAAATCAAACAAAACGATGGAACCCTCTATTTAATGTCCTCATAATAGTGAACATCCATACCTAATTTCATTGAGATCCGAGCACTACTGTTCAAGTTATGACACGAACAGACATCGGACGGACGGACGTACGGACTCACGGACGGCCGCACGCACGCACGCACGGACGGACGGACGGACAGGTGCAAAACAGTATACCCCCCTTTTTTTTTTAAAAGGGGGGTATAATAAATTACAAATTTCATGATGATCAGACAAACAGTACGGCCTGTAGTCCGTGCTAATGGATTGAATTTTTAAATCTAAGATGGCCACTGGCAGCCATTTTTTTTGCCCCCCCCCCCCCCCCCCCATAGGGAGCCTCGCATATATAAAAGAAGGCACTTGATTGCAAGGTTAAGGTAAATATTGTTAGGCCAATGTATTTTTCTTAAATATACGAGGCTCCCCATGGGAGACTCGCATATATATAAGAGTATGAATTGGCACAGGGTTTTCGCAAAATTTCAGGAAGCTCCAGTCATGAAAAGGTTAACAAAACCTTGTCGTTGGGCTCAGCAGTTGGGCTACAAAAATAATCCAACTTTTGTTTAAATGTTGAAAACACAAAGATTCTGATGGGCATAGTAGGAACTAGCTTTATTAGGTTAAACTTATGAGAAAATTGCACCTCTAACAAATCTTATAACATATGATTGGCATATGGTGCAAATTTCCTTGCAGATATTGATCATGGCGGTGCCAATCAAATTTGTGTCCCACCCCAAGCACTAAAATGAAAGGGACTCCACACATTAATCTGGTTTATTAAATACTTACGGTTGTAGAACAGATCAGACTCATCATCTGATAACTTTTCTGCATAACTTCTTTTCCGGTGTTTCCATTTCCCACCAGCATTCCGTCTTGTTCTAGAAATAACAAGAGGCTCATAATGACCATAGGTCGTTTGCTGAACATATTATCTGAACATTTCCTTCAATAAATATGACTCGTTCTGCACTTTTGATTACTGTCTGCTTATATTACCTGTACATCCCTCAAAATCAATAGACCATTCCGATATACACTTTTATTTATAACTTGGTCAAAGAATCCATTTAGTTAACCCTTTCACGATGGGAGTTGTGATGGTGCAGCATTAAATATCCTGTGGCAGTGCATTCTCTTATATATGCGAGTCTCCCATAGGGATCCTTGCATATATAAGAGAATGCACTGGCCTATCAGATCAAGGTAAATATTGTTAAGTCAATGCATTCTCTTATATATGCTAGGCTCCTTATGGGAGACTCGCATATATAAGACAATGGATTGGCATATAGTTTTCGCAAAATTTCAGTCATGGAAGTATTAATTACTCCACCTAGATAACGATGATGATGTGATTACATGAAGCTTGTCACACATGTAATTCTATATATTTCGTGGTAACCTTGGTAATGATGACTACTCACTCATATGATGTGGAAGGCAGCCCATTGGTTTCACTGGACGAGGAACCTGTTTTCTTATTTGCAGCAGAAGAAACATCCCTGAAAATCAGAGAGTATTTGGCCATGAATATCGGTATTTGTGTTTGCGAATTGAGTTAAAGTAACATAATATAGTGTTCACAACTGATAATTTTGAAGTTATGGATATTATATATCAGTATAAGGCCACTAATGTTTAATTTGTTGGTTTACGAACAATTATATAAGATAGAGTAGGAGGAGGGGAAAAAGTTAAATTCGTTTTTTATTTTTTTTTGGTAGGTTAATCCTAATTAGTCAGGAATGGTTTTATATGATATCCTGTGGCCTTCTTGATGCTCAATGAATATTAAATTATTTTTTTTTGGGTCAGAGTTGATAAAAAAAAAAGGCCTAATGAACATAAATTCAAAATCAGTCACTAAATGAAGTACATTCTTATCAAAAAGAACAAGATGATATATGCATTGGTGACGGCTATATAATTACTCATCACAATCAACGAGACATTAAATTTACAAGATTTGATCAGATTATGATGCTTATTACCAGTTGTTTGTTCATATTTCATTGTTTTCATAAATACTACTGAATACCACCATTCACTCAATTTACTTCTTTTTTACCATGATGGTATTAGACCAGACATACATACACTCAATATTTAGAAAAGATTTATTTTAACATTCATCCTTCTTTTAGATCTTCCTTCCTAGAAACGGACTTTGAATTTGAATTCAAGAGAAATAAATCTAGCTTCGAAAAAAGGATAACTTATTATTTTTCTCTGTATTGAAAAACATCCCTATGCTAAATGCACATGACATTCTTAATCTGTAATCATCAAGTGGTTTTGTCTCAGACTATTTGATGCATTGCTAACATTGGCACACTCAGAATATTTGTGTTTAAAACTCAGAATCCTTTCAACCCAACAAGGTTTCATACCAAGTTTAAATATCCCTGCCTCGAACTGAAGAAAAGTATATAGGAACTAATTTCTTTATAGTATTCTTTCACATAGCATTAGCCTTGACTGTGCCAGTGTTTACCATTTTGACCAAACTTTCAATGACCAATGGAAACTTCTAATAAAAAAATTAGATCATATTAAATTGATTTAAAATAAAAAAAAGTAATTACATGTATACATAAACAATAAACAAAAGCAATTAACCCTTTTCTGTACTAAAGCATCATTGACGAGTAGTTATCCCATATGAAATGTTCAGATAATAAGTTCAACAAATATGTCGTTTGTTGAAATTATTATCTAAACATTTCCCTCAATAAAAATTACTCCTTGTGCACTTATATTTATCTGTTGTCTGCTTTTATCACCTTAACATCCATCCAAATGAATAATAGACCATTTCTATGCACACTTTTTGTTCCAAATAGTGGTCGTTTGTTGAACTTATTATCTAAACATTACCTTCAATAAATAGAGCTCCGTCTGCACTTTTATTTATCTGTCATTTGCTTTTATCAACTTAACTTCCCTCCAAAATTTCCAAATCAATAATAGACCATTCCAATGTAGACTTTTTAACTGACTGGGAGAATATATTTAGTACAGAAAGGGTTAACTGAACAGTAACAGAATAGCTCACTCAATATTTTAAGTCAGGTCATGATATAATTCAAACAATGGGATGTGATCAGTCTCTACTCACGAGCTAGGCTGAAGAGGTGATTTCTTTTTAGGAAGCTGCTTCCTCTTTGATTGTCTTCGGCGACTACAATTAAGGGATTCCAAGATATGTTTAAATTCAACACAATCAAATAATGAGCGACTAAGAGGAGAGTATAGTGCACTATTGAGTCTATCAACTTGGAGAGGGGGATAATGTCATGCATTACAGTCAATGGACAATTAGGTATGCAGAAAGTTGAAATGTTTAAGTACTACAGAGGTCAACCCAAATAGGCTTATGACGTTTTGGATCAATTAGATGAAAAATGTTCGCTGTATGGCATGCCAAAGTATTTTACGAAGAGTAAAATCCACTGATGGCAGCCATGTTTTTTAACAAGATCGCTCAAATTCAAACAGAGGTGTGACTGTCCCAACGGGACTAAGGAAACCCCCCCCCCCCCCATGTTTTTAAAATACAAAGATGTTTCACATGTCAGTAAACATTAAAGGATTGCTATCCTGATGAAACAACAAAACACTATCGGAAAGCCACCCCTATTGTAATCACAATGATCCAAGTCCCATAACAATCGCGTAATAAATAAGCCTAGAAATAAATAAATAATACCCCCACCGGTTGTCGGCTATCTCCGTCGCAAATCCTCATATGACGTCAAATGAGTAAACTAATTAAAAACACGGAATCGGAGTCGGAGTTAATTGTGTCTACCTATATGACGTCATATGAGTGGCGATGGAAAATGCAGAATCGAGCGCGTAAGTGTAATGGAATTACTGTGGGGCATGGCATGTCAATAACATTGTGTACACGTGGTGAATTTTCAACGCCCGGTGAGTTATCTTCACTTGTGATTTGTCATAAGTGCTACTTGGAAAGTTATTGTTTTGACAAGAAATATAGAAGGCCGATTGAGCGGGGTAGATAACACTTTCGTGTCAGAAATAAAGCTTATAAAAACACGAGCCGACATGTGAACTCTATTCGGGTGCGTGTTCACGATGTTGTTTTAATTTTCCATATATATGCCCCGATTGTCCCATATTTACAATTCATTTGTGACAATTCCAAATAAATGCAGTGTTTTCGGCTGTGGCCGGTATAGTGACTCTCAATTAGGTATAATTATGCATTCATTTCCAAACGACGTTCGTTTACGTGACATTTGGTGGGATTTCTGTGGGAAACCCGTTACTCAAAATCAGAAACTATTGAAGTATAGTTGCCAACGAAATAGTCCTGAATTTGTTCCGTCCACTTCGAAAAAATGTGTTTTGAGCACAACGCGAATACACTTGGCCCGAACAGTGGCTACAGACGACAACTCAGAGGAAATGCAACCCCCACGTTAAACAAATGGACCACCGAACGAGAATGCCATCCCAAGAAAAACGTCAACTCCCGTAAAGAATATAAATTTTCCGGAGCTTCCAGTCGTGAGTATATCCAATCGAACCTATCGCTAAAAAGCCAATACATATACCAAATAAAGAGCGTTTCATTTGACGAGTCAGTCATGGTTACGAATACATACCATTGCAGTTAAAGTGGGGATTATATTGATGAATAATTTAGTAAAGTATTCACTATGACAACTCGAGTCCTCATTTTCCTTCACTATGACTCAATAAAGAGCGTTCCATGTTAAGAGTATTCCTTATATGGTGCGAATAAAAAGAGTTTAATAAACCGGAAATTGCTACGACTTTGACGGATATATAAAGCATGTATATCGCAAGTTCGTGTGCATGTATTTACGTGTATTGGTGTAAACAGTAAATAATCACGATGACAACTGTTCTAAGTCGAGTCCCAATTTTCCTTTACCATGACTAAATAAAGAGCGTTCACTGTAAAATAAATCACAGATGAAGACTTTGATATATTAATAAGTATATTCTACCACGATGTATAAATAAATTATCGTATATTATTTCGGTTTTACGGTCAGTTATCTATATAAACATGTGCTCGTGTTTCTCTTTTTTTCATTACCGGAATAGTCAAATTATATTATATATTCATATAAAGATTGCATATATGCGAAGACTTGCACAGTTAATACTAATAGACAATTATCATATCGTAAACATTCCAGTGTCCAGATCCTACGTAAAATGCGGCATGGCTTATAATAACAACACATCGCGATACATATAATAATAACACGCTAAAGACGTTTAATTGTGAGAACACGATGTATTTGCATTCGCAGTGTTCTCCCATTATGCGACAAACGCCAAAAGCCGTGATGGAATTCATGATCGCTTTGCGCGTGCAAACTTATGGTATCGTTGAATATCTATGCGTTGTCAATGAGTTACCACGTGGTCGATCATGTGACTATGCTTCTGTTTACACGTGACAATCATGTGATGTGGCCGATGATCACGTGACTCGTCTACAACACAAAATCTTCGGCTAACTTCGGAATTTTTTTTAATCGTTATAAAAATAACAATTAGCGGCCGAATATTAGATTACATGTGCATAATGGACATTTTATGTATATATTATCGGTATATTGAAAGAAAATACTAATTTTTTTTCAGGATCATATTCCTTTAAGTTAAAATAATAAAATAACAGATTCCCATTGCAGGTGCACAAACCTAACCCCTAACCCTAATCCTAAACTTATTGACTGAATAATGTAGGAATAACTGGGGTCGCTCACCTTACTGCAAATACTGATAAGACTGGGACTCTGGAGACCACAACAGTCAGAACTTGTAATAATCACTTCAAAAGAAGTAGTTCTAAACAGGCTTCATGTATGTAGATCGGTGAATATCCATCTTGAAATTACCAACTGTACACAACTGATCATTCCAACTCTCCCCCCTCCAGCTCATAACAAGTCCCCTCCCGACCGGACTCCCAAGTTTGTAAATCCTTTTGTGCACCTCCCTTAGGTTCGAATTACACAACCGACACCTCAAACTTTCTGAATTGTTGTAAATTAAAAAAAAAACATTTAGTCATATTTGAAGCCCAATTATCCATGGACCATAAAGACCATATGTCAGATTAATCAGTCAGGTGGTTCCAAGGTAGATGTTTTAATGAGTTTGATATATCAATGATTTTATTAGACAGAAAAGTGGTAAGTCCCCATAGCCCCACCATTTCTTGACATGTTGATATCGTTTTAATAAATCTGAATCTCAGTCACCAAAGGATCATCCATACTCTATGTAAGCTAATTAGTCCAACCTCTCTTGAGAAGATATTTTAAGAATTACTATAGAGACAAATAGTTATGTCCCTGGTCCCGCCCTATTTGACCTGGTGTCCCCGCCTGAATAAATTTGTATCCCAGTCACAAAAGAACCCTTCATACTAAATATCAGTAAAATAGACCTGAAGGTTCTTGTGAAGGAAGCATATTAAGAATTATTATGAGGGAAACAGTCCTTCGCTTGGCCCCTATTTGACCTGGTGACCCCATTTTAACAAATCTGAATTCCAATCAAACAAGAACATTCCATGCTAAATAAGCCAACTAGTTATTGCAAACATGTTTTAAGAATTACTATGGAGTGAAATAGATGTCCCTGGCTCTGCCCTTATTTGATTTTGTGATCCCATTTTCACAAGTCTGAATTCCTGTCACCCAAGTTCAATTCATACCAAATATAACCAAATTAGGCCATTTGGATCTTGCAAAGAAGACATATCATGAATTACTATGGAGATAAGGAGTATTGTACCTGGCCTTGCACCTATTTGACCTGTGACCCTGATTGAACAATCTGAATCACAATCACCAAAGGAGCCTCAATATTAAATGTGAGCTAAATAGACATGGTGATTCTTTCAAAGAAGACTTTTCAAGGGTTACTATAGAGGGAAAGTATGCCCCTAGCTTTTCCTCTATTTGACCTGGTGACCCTATCTGAACAATAGTCCTAACTGCAATAGTATAGCTGGCAGTGTCAAATATGTTCTCTTGTGAGGTGGTGGGTGTGGGAGTGTTAAATGTGCTATTGAGATATTTGAACAAATACATATGATAGATTGTTGTTGTAATTAGAAATTAATGACCTCTAGCATATCTCCAGGGAATGTTTATAGATGTCAGATTTCACTTGACATGTGTAGGCATACCGTTGGCACCAAAGTAATGCTTCTTATTAATGATTCTCTGTCAAGAATTTGTGTCAATATTATTTTTGTGACCAGGGATTGCAGAAGCAGCGAACTTGAGTGAAGGGCCAGGGGGATAACAAAATGGTTTTTCAATTTGTTTAATATGTGACCATGCAGTTAAATCTGAATTTAATTTTTTTTTTTTTAAATATTTAAAAAAACTAAATTCATATTTTTGTTTTAAATATTCTTTTTGTTTTAAATATATATATATATGTTTTTTGGTTAAAGGAGTTCAATCTAACAATTTTATTTTTATTTTTTTAGTTATGTCCCTGGCTCCACCCACATTTGACCCAGTTACCTCATTTGAACAAATCTGAACCCCAGTCACCCAAGGACCCTTCATACCAAATCTGAACCCATTCGACCTGATGGTACAAGAGAAGAAGTCGTTTTAAGAACTACTATGGATGGAAAGAGTTATGGCCCTGACTTCGGAACTATTTGACCAAGTGACCTCATTTGAACAAATCTGAATGTGAGTCGCCTAGGGAACATCCACACCAGATATGAACCCATTCAGTCTTATGGTTCCAAATGTTTAAAGAATTGTTGATGGATGACGGATGGATGGATAGACGGATGACGGACAAGGAGTGATGACTATAGCTCCACCGGAGACTTCTTCTCAGATGAGCTAGAACAACCGGATAGACGTCATAATCAGAGGTGCACAGGTTCCCAAACTTCCCATGGTACTAAATATCTATGCCAAGTTTTTAAAAAATTGACAAAAAATGTAGGAATAAAAGCTCGAACAAAATTATACATGTTGTGAAAAGTTTATAGGTGGAAAAAGGGAGATAACTCCATCAAAAAATCCTTACAGATGTCATAATCGCAGATGCACAGGTTCCCATGGTGGTTGATGCCTGTGTCAAGTTTCATGGAAAATGACTGAGAAAAACTTTGTTGTGAGGGGGAGGTAATAACTTCCATCCAGCGGTGATCCTAAACATGCCTGCAAAATTTTGAAACAGGTCTCCAATAAATGTGGGCTGCAGGGTGTGCTGACGAATTCAAATGTGAACTCAAAGATGGCTGCTGTCAACCATTAGTCCAGGAGATATTGGTCGACCTCTTCACCCCCCCAGGACTTAACTTCACCCCACTAATTTTCTTCCTTAAGGTCTCCTCTAATTTTTTTCACTTGTTAACAAGAAAAAAAAGTGGCCGCAGAGACTCCAGACAAGATGGCGTCCATCATGGCGGCCATTTTTTTTAAATGCACCAGGTCTCTTTGATCGCCATTATAGTAAAGATGATAGCACATGCGGTATGTTTTCCACTCGATTCGTTATGCTAATATATAATCCTTACAAATTAGCCAAAAATCCGACACTAGAATCCAATATGGCGGCCAAGATGGCCGCCGAAATGTGAAAATATGCTATTTTTCTGACATGTTACCACATTTCGTTTGTCTCGGTGGGAAAATGTTAGAATTTTTGCGTCATGTTATACATTTGTCATATAGAGGAGTCATTGGCGAACACATGGGGACCATAGTATGAATTCATTGCGGGATATTTTTGTCCGATATGACGTTTTCCCAAATGCCGGTATCATAGGCCAAAGCCGAATCTCCGTTAATAACGCGATGTTATGTTTCGAATCAATGAATGTTATTGCTATTATAACAACACCCATGCATATATATTTGCAGGAGATACTCGAGCTAGGATTCCTCTTATACCTGAGTTGAGGAATATTTACCCAAATCCAAGATGGCGGCCAAAATGGCCACCAGAAATAAAAAATCGCGAAAATCGCTGATTTTAACATCAGTGAGCATTATTGTCATGACAACTCCACACCTGCTTACTATTGTAAGTTGGGAACACTTGGGCGAAGAACTTTCCTTGTACCATATCCAAATAAAAGTCCCCCAAATCCAAAATGGCGCCCACAATGGCGGACAGATTTTGAAAAATCACCGAAATTCCCTCATATTCACATCATTGGGCATTATTGTCGAGACAACTCCACCCATGCGTACAATTGAGTTGTAAATACTGAGGTGAAGTAATTACATTACATCTCATGCAAGAAATTGTTTTCCAAATCGAAGATGGCGGCCAAAATGGCGACCGAAATGTGAAAACAAGTCTACATTACTTTACTTTCTTACGATTGGCGTTATTGTTTCGCGATTTCTATCCACCATTACATGTTGATATGGAATAGTGACATGAAGTATTCATTAGGGTTTGGCAATTGATACTCACAGCCAAGATCGCTGCTAAATTGGCAGCTAGAAATTGAAAAGAAATCGATATTTTCATATATTAATTTCAACTCTTTGTCATAATATCGGTATGTATGGACGAAACTGTACATAAACCATCTACTAGTTCAACTTAAAGGTATCAAAACGCATAACATAGCTCGTATCCTTCTGGAAAGATGAAACACCACAATTAATATCGCGATGTGGCATTTCGAAATCCAGTCTCCACTTAGCGCCGATAATGGCCGTAAGCGTAGGTGCGCCGAATAGTTATATCAGAACAATTACATGATAACAGATTCTGATATGCCACGTCACGTCCACAATTATCTGGACCAGCTTCCATTTCTTTGTCTGAAAAATCTAGGTCGCTCACACCGACAAAGTATTCACCACTTCCTGGGAGTAGGGTCCCTCTAATCATAACGTTTCAAACAATTCATTTTCCGGTGTCTAGCTTACAGAAGGTCATCTCTATGTATGTGTCTCATACCCCATGGGATAACGACGTGTACACCTGACGAACCAGTTAGCTAGTCACTTCTCAATAGATGGTTCGTCAACTCACAAACTCAGCGAACGCATTGGCATATGTGGACAACTTCGACAGTGTTTCGAAGGTTGCTAGCTGTCTCATTCCCTTGGACAGATGTCTATCTGCTAAGGAGAAGACCCTAGTGTACAGACTACCCACACTTCTTGACCATTATCCGAAGCAAACTGTGTGAGGCCCCGCAGTTGTCTCGTCGAATATCTCCCAGCAGAGAAGAACAATGCTCGCGGTGCTAGTTTGTGGACATGCGCCATGATAGTGGGAATGAAATGGGCCACTGTATACACCACCCCTACACCTGGTGCATGTTTAAGATATCGAATGTCGTGCGTGTCGGTTTTATTTGGTGTGGTAAGATTGTATTTCCACATCCGTTTCTAAGCCTTTCTGATTCAACTACGTACACTTTTGTCTGGATAATAATATGCTAGCCTCCCTCAAAACAGTCGGATGGACTAAAGGATAATGTCTTTATAGCATGAATGTATGCGTGTTTTGTTATCCTCTCTCGGGGTGAGTGTCAGTATGTGGGCGGTATTATTCAAGAAAATGTCAGGAACTGTGGTGCATTTATTTCACTATGTATTTAAAGAACAATTTACAGTCTCGATGGCAATGGCTGTGGCCGTTGGGGAACGCGACCTTTATGATCATATAGCTTTATATATATAACTTTAGAATATAGTAGTTAATGTCTCATGCGTGAAAATGGTCGCATTGGTGATGTTACCAAGAAATCACTTGGTGTACCAACGTTTGTTGAACTGAATGCAAGAGCTCATCAACGTAACATTCCTCTGGATGTTCTTCGCGTTGAACATTTCACCCTTTTGTTGATGGCATTTGTACTTTCTTGAACCATACCACCCAGCGTGAGTATGACATATCAACCAACTATCAAAGGTATCGCCTTTAAGACTACACCCCAGTCTTGGTGGGGCGTATACAGCAGTAGCCAATGGCATACTCCTGGTCCAGTTGTTTAAGAACGGCTTCCAAACGGATGGGGACATACAATCTTAGCATACAAGGAAAGCAAAGCCACACATGAGATCCTGTCTGAATCTAAAACATAACAAAATAAGGGACGGTGCAGTCATGGTCCAATTTCATTTCCACTATCATGACACATACCCACAAACTAGCACCGTGTGTAATGTTATCATCTGCTTGGATATGTTCGGTGAGACGAAAGCTGGACGCCAACAAGCTTGTTCTTATGATCATGTTCAAGGAGTTTGGCTATATTATGCATTATGGTCTTCTACGCCTTAGCAGAAATGCATCCGTCAAATATCGGGCTTTCAACATTCGAAGCCATATACAGAAGTTGTCCGGGTACGTCAGTGCATTAGATGAGTATGTGAATTGATGAACCATATATTGAGAAGTGGCTCTTTGTGAAGATCACCAGGTGTACACGTTGTTAACCCCATTAGGTCACCAAAACTGACAATACACAGATAGATAGGTCCTTCTGAAAGCTAGTATACGCATCGACCGAATACCTGTATAGTGTATCGCAAAAGATGACGCATCTGAATTATACCATAAGCTATACCACGAATGAAGCTCGCTAAGAATTCCAAGCTTTCGAAACCAACACGTGAGCTGGACACCGGCATATGTATTGTTTGAAACATTCCGATTAGTGGCACACTCCTACAAAGAAGAGTAGTGAACTGTTGTTGTGAGTGAGATAGATTAATCTGACGAAGAGACGGAAACGAGCCTAGATAATGCTGAATGTGGCAATTCAGAATAAGCTCAGGTACTGTTGTTTTGATTCTTGGAAGTCATAATATGACTATTCGGCGCACCTATATACGGTTACGGCCAGTATAAGCCCTTAGTGGAGAATGGATTTTGAAATGCCACATTGCGATTGTGGGTTTTCATCCTTCCAAAAGGCTACGACTTACATTGGAACTAATATATGGCTTATATTATGTACCGTTTCGTTTATACAAATCAATATTACGACAAAAAGTTGAAATTAGTATGTGATAATATCGCTTCTTTTCAATTTCTGCCCGCCAGTAACAGTTGCCCGCCATATTGACTGTGAGTATCACTTGCCAAACCCTAATGAATAATTCATACATATCAACATGTAATGGTGGGTAGAAATCGCGAAACAATAACGCCCATCCTAAGAAAGTAAAGTAATGTAGACTTGTTTTCAAATTTCGGTCGCCATTTTGGCCGCCATTTTCGATTTGGAAAACCATTTCTTGCATGAGATGTAAGGCAATTACTTCACCTCAGTATTTCTAACTCAACTGTACGCATGGATGGAGTTGTCTCGACAATAATGCCCAATGATGTGAATATGAGGGAATTTCGGTGATTTTTCAAAATCTGTCCGCCATTGTGGGCGCCATTTTGGATTTGGGGGACTTTTATTTGGATATGGTACAAGGAAAGTTCTTCGCCTAAGTGTTCCCAACTTACAATAGTAAGCAGGTGTGGAGTTGTCATGACAATAATGCTAACTGATGTTAAAATCAGCGATTTTTTATTTCTGGTGGCCATTTTGGCCGCCATCTTGGATTTGGGTAAATATTCCTCAACTCAGGTATAAGAGGAATCCTAGCTCGAGTATCTCCTGCAAATATATATGCATGGGTGTTGTTATAATAGCAATAACATTCATTGATTCGAAACATAACATCGCGTTATTAACGGAGATTCGGCTTTGACCTATGATACCGGCATTTAGGAAAACGTGATATCGGACAAAACTATCCCGCAATGAATGCATACTATGGTCCCCATGTATACGCCAATGACTCCTCTATATGATAAATGTATAACATGACGCAAAAATTCTAACATTTTCCCACAGAGACAAACGAAAGGTGGTAACATGTCAGAAAAATAGCATATTTTCACATTTCGGCGGCCATCTTGGCCGCCATATTGAATTCTGGGGTCGGATTTTTGGCTAATTTGTAAGGGTTGTATATTAGAATAACGAATCGAGCGGAAAACAAGACCGCATGTGCTATCATCTTTACTATAATGGCGATCAAAGAGACCTGGTGCATTTAAAAAAAATGGCCGCCATGATGGACGCCATCTTGTCTGGAGTCTCTGCGGCCACTTTTTTTTCTTGTTAACAAGTGAAAAAAATTAGAGGAGACCTTAAGGAAGAAAATTAGTGGGGTGAAGTTAAGTCCTGGGGGGGGGGGGGGGGGGGTAAAGAGGTCGACCAATATCTCCTGGACTACATGTTTTGTAACAAATTTCTAAAAAAAAAAAAAATGGCTCCCATCTAGAGGTCACCCTGAAGATCCATATGAAGTTTGGTGACAATTGGAAGAGGGTGTAGTCAAAGAAATTGTTGGCAGATGGATGCACTGATGCCAACCCTTGTCCCATGGTAATAGTTCAAACATGATTTTGTCAAGTTGAGCTGAATGAAAGTGTCAATGAAGGGTGCTAATTTCATGTGTTACAGTCAATGGAGCGATTATGATTGCAAAAAGTTGAAATGTCTAAGTAATGCCAGATATCAACATGAAGAGATATATAAAATCCAAGATGGCTGCTGGTGACCATGTTTTCAAATGAAATTCAAAAAAATATGATAGCTCCCATCCAGTGGTCACCGCGAATATATATTTGAAGTTTGGTGAGGATCGGATGAAGGATGTGGTCTGCAGGGTGTGCCAAAGGAGTTAGTTATGCCAAGAGTAAAATCAAAGATGGCCATGTTTTTTACCAAAAATCAGAAATATTTTATGACTCCCATCTAGTGGTCATCCCGAAGATCCATATCCAGTTTAGTGACAATCAGATGAGGGATGTCGTCTGTAGGGTGTGACAAAACATTTAGTCATACAGAGAGTAATATCCAAGACGGCCGCTGGTGGCCATGTTTTCTCAATGAAATTTGGAAAAATTTAATGGCTCCCATCTAGAGGTCACCCCAAAGATCCATATGAAGTTTGGTGATTAGATGCGGGATGTGGTCTGCAGGATGTGCCAAAGGATTTAGTCATGAAAAGATTAAGATCCAAGATGGCAGCCATGTTTTTCATCGAAAATTGTTGTAAATTTTCAAAACAATGCCCCAATAAAAGTGGGTTGCAGGGTGTGCCGATGGATTCAAATTTGAAATTCAAGATGGCTGCTGGCGGCTATGTTTTTTAATCTAGAGGTCACCCCGAAGATCCATATGAAGATTGGTGATGATCGGATGACAGATGTGACCTGTAGGGTGTGCGAACGTAAATTGTTGATGGATGCACGGATGGACTCATGCCCAGATAACGGACACCAACGCATGGCAATAGCTCAAACTGAACTTTGTCAAGTTGTGCTAAAAAGGCATCACTATGCTACAGCGAAATTTATTTTCAGTAGTCCAATTGTTAGGGACTTAGGGTGTTCAGCTTGTCATCCCTGTCAAATTAATGTGAGCTAACACCTGTCAGTGGACAACTTGCTGGAAGTGTCATGGTTTGGAAAATGGAATATGCATATGTTTCTCGAAGCATTATACTCAAATGTGAATGTCAAAAATATATAGACTCAAAGGGGATAAATATAAGTTAAAAAATCCATTATTATTCATACCTGTGTGTTGAAACACCACTTTCGTTGCCACTAACATCATTATGTGACACCACTGGACTCAATGGTCTGTCGGAGAATGATTCATCAGCACTTTGTCGTTCATTATCCAAAAAATCTCTCGATTGTTTCACCGGAGACAAGTCCTTGTCCCTTATCGGCCCATCTCGTTTTCTCGCTGGAGACTTAGTTTTGCTGGTAGCATCTTGTGAGTGATCTGCTGTTGATGAATCATCACTTTCTCTGTTCAGATGAATATCGTTACTTTCTGGAGAGAAGTATTTTGACTTGAATATCTTTATTATCTTCATTGGGCTACGTTGACTGGTACGTGTCGTTTTTGTTACCTTCTGAACAGTGTTCCTTGGAGAAGTATCTATTGTTAAAAGATTATGATGAACGTTATTGTCCAAATTGCGAGAAAAAAATTTGAAAATGAAGAACATTTTATTCAAGAATGTACATTATACAATAGCTTGAGGGAAAATTATGAATCTATATTTAATAACGTGGAGGAAATATCAACTGAATCTATTTTATATCCAACAACATATTGGGATACAAACCACATCTGTGATTTTATTAAACACGCCTTTGAATTACGAAAGAAGAAAGTAGATAAGGACATTATAAACTAATATAAGATCATTCCTGTTGGATAGTAAAATCTACATACAGCTACATATATATTATATTTGTTATGCTCCATATATATGTTCAAAATTTATTTATTTGTCTGTATTTGAATATGAACATGTTTTAACATGGGCTTTTTCCAATAAAGATTGGTTGATTGATTGTAAAAACAAATAAATAATACATGTACTGTAAATATGGAATGCATACAATATGATCTGACAGAGAAAATGGAAAAGAAATAAATTTTGTGGAATTTGAAACTGAATATCTAGAGGAACATATTCAAAATCTGTTTTTACAATATATGAAAGTAGGCAATGCAATGAATAGCTTGTACACCCAAACCACCAAGATGGAATTCATGAAATTTCTTATAAGTGACGCACGAAAAGGCTGAAAAGGTTGAGTTGCTCATATTACTTTCTGGTCACAAGTGTCTTCAGATACCTATAAACACTGTACAATCCGGAAGTAGAAACACCGAATCTCAGACCAGAGGCCACAATTATACACTATACAAAGAAGGATCCAACTATGTTGTGAGAAAATGTACATTCAGACAAAGAGTGGTAACTACTTGGAACAATCTACCAGAGAAAGTGGTACAGTAATGGCCTAAATAATTGACTCCTTATCCACAGCAGAATTATGGGATTTTTTTTAGGATTTAGTCGGAAATATGGCTTGTTGCCATTCATCGGAAAGCTCTCAGCGAGAGCTTTCCGATGAATTGCAACAAGCCATATTTCCAACTAAATCCTGAAAAATTTCCCATAATTCTGCTGTGGATAAGGAGTCGATTATTTAGGGCATTACTGTATATGCTGAAGACAATAAACCAATTCAAAAACAGACTAGATAGTCATTGGAGAAATCAGGAGGTTAAGTATAACTATAAAGCGGAATTGGTGATGGATCTTCAACCATATAAACCAGATATGTCTGGAGATGGATCCAAATACAGTGAAATTACACAATGCGAGGTGGATATAGTGGCAAACTGCCAGCATCCACTACAGATGTAAGGTAACACAAGGTAAGTTCACTCATACCCATAGGGAGCCTCACATATATAAGAGAATGCACTGGCCTACAAGGTCATCGTAAATATTATTCGGCCAATGTATTCTATTATATATATGAGGCTCCCTATGGGAGACTAGCATATATAAAGAAATGCATTGGCACAGGGTTTTCGCAAAATTTCAGGAAGCTCCAGTTATGGAAAGGTTAAAGCATATGACTACAGTATAGCTTGGGAGCCCATGGTAATATGCCATTAGATTGCAGGCGAACAGGGCTCCGTATAGTAGATTCGCAAATATAAAAGAATGCATTGACACAGGGTTATCACCAAATTTCAGAAATCTCCAGTCATGGAATGGTTAAGGAACAGATGTCACCTAAATCAGCAGGCTGCAAACAAAAGAGGCCACACATTAGAACCAAGCCTGAATTTAGTGTGCCTGTCATTTACAGAATGAGGTCCCCAGAGGGTGAATTTAGTGACGCTATCCCGCATAGTGGGCTAGCATCACTAAATTCACCGTCTGGGGACCTCATTCTGATTAGGCCTCATCTTCTCTGGAAAGTTTCTTTATTATCAAATTTCTATAGAAACTTCACATTGATTCTATTTCTTTTTTAGTTTCTCTATATCCCCAAATTGTCAGACGAAACATTGCATAATCGAGGTTCCCAATGGGTGAACATCACAATATTCACCATTTGGGAACTTCAATCTGAGTCTATGTCTCCCATAGCAGATGACGCGACGCAGAATGAGGTCCCCAGAGGGTGAGTTTGGTTATGCTAGCCCACTATGCTGGATAGCGTCACTAAATTCACCCTCTGGGGACCTCATTCTGCAAATAGCAGGCACACTAAACTCAGGTTTGATTAGAATGATAAGATGTACATACTTGTAGTGGATAAGTTATTTGCAGACTTTATCACTTCAGCAGTGCTCTCCTGAATAATATTCTGTTTGGTCTGTGGATTAAAAATGAGTACTTGAAGAATTCTAACAGAAGTCAACATAATTCCTCGATATTATTCTGTTCTGCATTTCATGTTAACCCTTTCTATACTAAATACTTTTTAACGAGTAGTTTCCCAAAGGAAAAGTTCAGATAATAAGTTCAACATAGTTATCAGATCACCTGCAACAAAGATAATAAGTTCAACATACTTATCGGAACATTTCCCACTAGTGAATACGAAGCCTTCTGCACATTTATTACTTTTTCATATGTCTGTCATTTTTTTCTGGACACCCCTCCAAATGAATGATAAACTATTCCAATGTGTACTTTGTTAACTGCATGGGATAATCCATTCAGTATAGAAAGGGTTAACTCTTTTGATTTTTTAATGTATTCTCATATTCGGTTCTAAAAGTATACAATTGAACAGTCTTTTCTTCACTTGGAGGGATCCTAAGATTATACTAGTACAGTAATGCCCTAAATAATCGACTCCTTAACCACAGCAGAATTATGGGTAATTTTTCAAGATTTAGTCGGAAATATGGCTTGTTGCCATTCATCGAAAAGCTCTCACTGAGAGCTTTCCGATGAATGGCAACAAGCCATATTTCCGACTAAATCCTGAAAAATTACCCATAATTATGCTGTGGTTAAGGAGTTGATTATTTAGGGCATTACTTTAAGTATGACAGCCAGAGGAACCCTTTTTTACTCAATTGTCTACTATCTACTATGATCTCAGCTTCTCATAAAATAACCAAGACTGGAAATATTGTTTCTGACATTTGCAGAATGAGGTCCCCAGAGGGTGAATTTAGTGATGCTATTTGGCACAGTGGGCTAGTTTCATCAATTTCACCCTCTGGGGACCTCATTCTACTTGGGCCTCATCTTCTGGGATGTATCTATAGTCTCAAATTAACATTGCTTTTAATTACTTTTCCCCTTCTGTTCAGTTTCTATATCCCCTAATTTGCAGAAGATAAATTGCATAATCGAGGTGACTAATGGGTGAACATTACCATCTTCAACTGGGGAACTTCAATCTGATTCTAGGTCTCCCATAGCAATTGAGGCCTAAGCTGAATGAGGACCCAGAGGATGAATTTGGTGACACTAGCCCGCTGTGTGGGATAGTGTCACTAAATTCACCCGCTGGGGACCTCATTCTGCAAATGTCAGACAAACTATATCCAGACTTGAAAGTAACTGTTCAATGCTCAAAACACTTCCGATTTGACCAAAACATACGATGAAAAACATATAGTGAACAAATGTGGTTGTTCAGATGGAAAAGACATTCTCGTGGACACACTGTTGTAGGTCCAAGAAATTAAGTAACTTCTAACATGACTGGAAGAGACCACTCTACTTTACGGAGCTCAGTCCGAATGAAAATACTAGAGTGAAATAAATATTTGGGATTTTGAGTTAGTGTGAGAATACTACCCCGCATGCCACAAACAAGAGTCCCCGTAACAGCGGTGATTTCAATGTTGCCACTGTGGTCAAGCGGCAAGTGCACCGCAGTTCAACTGGCCAACTGCTGTTTGGCCAAGGTGTAGTTGCTGTTTGCCAAAGGTGTAGTTACAGTTCGGTTATGGTGTACTTGCAATTGGACTGCCATGCTCAACTTCAGTCACAATCTATGACAACTCGGCTGAACGACAAGTTGACAGTCAACACTTGTTTAAAATTAAAACAATTAAATATTACTGTACTCCACCACATAACACAGATCACCAAGTCAACTAGTCCAAGTCTTCTCGTACTAAAACCAGCTAAGATATTGGGTTGGCTAGATGCTGGATTTTAGTCCGAGATCGTCCCATATGGTCTCTTATGACACGACTTACGACCAAGGTTTGTGGCGGGTATTTTTGTGGCGGGTATTTGTTGTGTATTTTACTTGATTTACCTAGCAAATCAATACGTGATGTTATATACATCGGAAAGAGTGACATCTTATGGTCATAATGGTGTATAATAATCTAACTTTAATGTTAAATTACACATAGAATATTCCGGTTGATTGCCACAAACATCGCTTTTTTTCTCTGTTTGTTTACGTTTTAACTGAAAGCCGAAGTGGTCCGAATAACTTCGGCATAATCCGGAGTTTGTTTTGGGTATACTAGTTTCCGTTTCTATATATAGCGCGGGGTTTTCTGAACAAAATGGCGAAAACCGATCGCCCCAAAGTCCAGTTTCCTATGTGCTTTGAGAACAATTCCCTAACTAAAAACTTAATGACATAATGGAGGATCAGAACGGTAGTTTTGTTGACAATTTTCGCAAGCAACTCGTCAAAATTGGAGCAAATTAGAACTCTTGTGTCTGACTTGCCATGTGTGTGATTTTCGTCCATGTGCATTTTGACTTTTGTGTTGATAAAATAATCGGAGAACCGAATCACACAGTTTCGAAATATAGTTCTTCCGTTTTAGTGGGACTTTTCAAACATAAGGTTCAAAATTTATACAAATTTTGTTTGATTTTTTGTGTGCTTAACAAGAGCAGTATATTGCTCTGTTCGCTTAGTATATATCTTAATTTCGCGGAAGTCCACCAAATGTTGGTGAAATGTAGCGCCATATTTATTCTAATGCTCGTTGTGTTTACACTGTTTTAAACTTTGAGATGGTTGTAATTCCCGTAATTTATTTAATGTATTACATTTATATCTTCAATGTCTATTTAATCTATTTATTTTTTATTTATTGACACACATAATTACGATTACAATGGAGAATTCATCGTAATTTGCATGGTTAGTCGAAAATCTACGGAATATTTACAACGGAAAATGCCAAACACAGTTCGCGAGGTCAACTGAGTTCGCATACTTTAAAAAATTTGTAAACAGTGCGGTAATTGTCTCTTTTCACATTAAATTACCGCTTTCAATTCACAACTGATGTGGGTTTCAGATCAAATAGCATGTCTTCTGCGGAAAATATCCGTTTATTGTCGCAATTGTGATATTTTATTTCATATAATTGTGGTTTTATTTGAGCGGGTCATTAACGCTTAACTCGTGTCATAAGAAGGCATAGGGCGCGATCTCGGACTAAAATCCAGCATCTAGCCAACCCAATATCTTAGCTGGTTTTAGTACGAGAAGACTTGGACTACAAGTCAACAAGGCCTTGGTTTCATCATGGTGAGCTGAAAAACTGCCACATACCTTTTCCCTGATCTTTGCAAGTTTATTCATATATCGATCTCGGGCTACACCATGCAGTATGTGTGACTCTGATGTCTTCACCCCAAGCTTCTTTTTTATTTCATTAAAATGCATATGTGCTATTTGGAACCTGTGGAAAAAACAGGACATTTTATTAACAGCCATACCAAGCATAATACAACTTTTGACTTGTTTCAAACTGCAATTGAAAAAGATATCTAAATTTATATTGATATTATCGGAAAAAAAAAGCAAATTGTCGATTTTGATAACCGAAAACAACAGGTCTGGTCTACCTGTATTTTCAAATTAACAATCCATTTGAACATATGAATTTAAATTATAAACTTAGCATCTGGAAACAAGCAATTGGGAAGTTTTTTTTGTGAAAGACAATAATTCGATAAAAACTGGGCAAGCAAAATTGAAGTGCGAATTTAGCTTGTATTTTTAAAGGCCCACTTAATTTTCGAACCCCCAGATTACTTTATATAAAATATATGCCATATTATATACCATTTGAAAGAGGAAGCTCCAAAACATTGTATTATCAATTTATCCGGTGTAATAAACTGTAGACATGTTGTTTTTGTTGAGTTGCCAAACCATTTTGTCATCAAGATTGAAGTAAAAATCAGTATTATTTTCAATGCAGGGGGAATAACTCTATATATTAAAGATAGAGTTCTTCCCCTTTCATTGAAAAAAGTTTGAATTCTGTTGCATTCTGGATGCCAGAGGGGGGAAGTCTTCAGCAGTTTTCTATTTCTCTGTGGGCATCTTCTGAGACACAGATGTTACAAATAGTGATGAATTATAGTATTTTAATCATATTTTATGGCATAGATTGTTATTAAAACCGTATATCAAGTCACTAAAAAAAAAATTATCGGAGACTCGAAAATTAAGTTGGCCTTTAAATTAGCAACACTAAAACTAAATTTGATAAATATAACTCCAGCCAACTAAAATTATCCGGAATCAAAAGAGAAATGCTGGCAAACACAGACTGTGTCTGACTGACATCCGACACACTGATGTCTGTATCAAACCAGAAACTTTGTCGCAGGTGATCTGATAACAAAGAGAACAACAACAAATATTATCATAAATTGTGTGTTGTTATCTTTAGTGAAACCTGAACCACATACTGGCCACACAAATCATTTAAATCATTTTTATGGGAAAAAGATTTTTTTAAAGTTAGCTTACAACTTGAATAATATCAGATGTATTGATATAGTGCATATCAATTAGTTTCAATGAAGATCATGCCATGAATCTCTACTCTGGCTAACGCCCGTATATATCATATTCCACCAGTACAAAACCTGGGAACTTTTTGAAGTTTTGATGGGAACCTTATAAAGTCGAAAAAATAATGCGGTAAATATATTTCTTAGTTATTATCTGTTCCTGAGTAATGTACATTGCTGTAGGTGAAGGTCCCAACTGGACATTGCTTGCTTTTACGTGACTTTTGTGAGCCGATATCACAATAAATATTGAATTAATTACCCAGGAGAAATTCCATAATTGTTAGCGACACGAAGCAAAATCGCTCACAAAGTAACTTAAATCGTGAAATTTTGAGTTTCGTCCTTGACCTACAGTGAATTACATTATTAAGACACAGATAATAACTAAGAAATATATTCCCTGCATTATGTTTCATCATTATAAGGTTCTCTGTCAAAACTTCAAAAAGTTCCCAGGTCTTGTACTGGTGGAATATGATCTCTACAGGCGTTAGCCAGAGTAGAGATTCATGGCATGATCTAGTTTCAATGCACTTGACATCATCATCCTCTCTGGTCGTAAAGCATGAATTATCCATCTTTGCTTAGGAGTAAGTAATCCAAGCAACCAATTATAAGGATTAACATACTAGCAAGATATATCAACTCCCGACTGGATGTTTGGTCAATGGGCGAGTCCTCCCTTAATAACTGCAGGACAAGGTTACTTACTGAAGGATACCAAGCATTTGACGTTCAATGGCAGAGAGTGGAATTTGAGTGTATGTCATATTCACACATTGATGTTAGGAGTCAAGTCGGCTCCTGCGAATGTTAGAGATTCTATATGATGAGAAATCACACAAAATGTTTGATTAAATTTTTTTCTAAACCTCCCACTTGTGCATCTTTCTCTAATATATACACAAAAGTGTCATTAAAACACTGACTGCATCTCATTTAGCAGAAGGGAGATAACCCTGGGTTTCCGCCAGGGGAAAATAAATGAGGTCGTATTGGGAAACACACAATTTTTTTGTGGATTTTTATCAAAAAAGTAGCCATGTATGTGTATTGTATCAATCATTAGAGTAAACACCATTCTGGACTCATCGACCCTTGACCTCCAGGCATACTTGACAGAGATGGACGAGATTTGCCGATTGGGGTATACAAGTGGGTCGGTGCAGAGTTATCCTGTCTACTCTGGATTTGTCAATCCATATGGTTGGTATGTCATGTGGAACACATTGGATTAGTCCCCTTGCCCCCCCCCCATGTATGATGATTAACTAGTAATTTTTTGAAGTTCTAAATAATCACAGTCCATAAGCAGGCTACATGACATACCTGTATTATATATCGTGGAATCTAAGGATACTGGATTCAACATCCCGGTCTTTTTCTCTATAGTATTCACAATACCTCCTTCTAGTCAGATTTCATTTATCAATTGAACTGTCCAGTATAATCTTTTAAATATTACAGTGTAGGGCCATCATTAAGTGATAAATTACTCATCATTTTTTCTACAATCGCCGGCGAGGAAAATCAAATTGTTTTTGTCGCTGAACTTTGAAATACCGGTAAGGTGGTTCGATTCAAAATACAATTTGATGTGAAATCTTGCCACCGATTTGATTCGAAGAAACAATTGTGATTCTCATGAGCCTAGAGTCAAGCATGCTAACAACTCGACCACTGGAAACTAGACAATAAGGATATATAACCATTGTTAATTATTTCAGATGAATGGAAGAATACACTAACCTGTTTGATGTTGCTGCAAGGGAGGCAGTGTTAGCATTACAGTTAGAGTTTTGTGAGTTCTGGCTGCTTGTACCTTGTTGACCTGCCTCACTGATTTCTTCAAGGTCTTTGGATTTTAATTTCTCATCTTGTGTAATGTAAGCCTTTGCGAGCTGAAGTGTTTAATATACTATAAGATTAAGAAAAATCACCTACAGATTAAATCTCATTATTGAGTTGATGTCACAATTTTCATACCGGCCCATTACCGGGTAATCATAAAAGAAAAAAATAGGGCACTTTCAGAAGAATTGGCGATATGAAGAAACTCAGTCACACTAAGAAGTCACACAAAACTGATATAAATTACAAAAATTGTAACAACAAAAATGCCATGAAATTTTATGCAATAAAAAAAGTTTACCAGCAGAAATGTATCATAATTTTTTATTAATCCAAGAATGTATGATTAACTCTTTCAACCCGACAGCCCGCTAAAGCGGGCAGGACGTGATTTACGTTCATCCCGGCAGCCCGCTTTAGCGGGCAGCGCGCAATTGTCTGGAATAATAAAATATTTCCAGAGATATACAAATGATTTTATTGGTTAGCGACTTGTATATCCTTTGGGTGATATTCGGCATCAATACTAATTTATCGGTGCACACGAATACCTAGCATGTACACGATTAAGAGACTTTCCGGGCCTATAAATATAGACAGCAGCTGTATGACGTCACGATTACTATTTTGGGTTTTCCTAAAAATCGATGATGCAATACTACCGACAGGTGTGCATGGTGCTTTGAGTCACATTTCGATTTTGGTTTATTGTTTATCACTTACCGATACAATTATTATTATTATGTTTATGAAATGAAAGTGTCAATGACACTGTAGCTCAACTTGGAAAGGGAATAATTTAATATATTACAGTCAATGGAGCGATTAGGAATGTAGAAAGTTGAATGTCTAATACTAGTTTATAGACATGAAGAGAAAAGTAAAATCCAAGATGGCTGCTGACGGCCATGTTTTCGGCCGAATGACCCCAAAATGAGTCGTTCCCATCTACATGTCATCGTTAACATCAATGACAAATTTTATGATGATCAGACTAAAGGTACACCATGTAGCCCGTGCTAAAGAATTTAGTCATACAAAGAGTAAAATCCAAGATGGCTGCTGGTGGCCATGTTTTTCGGCTGATTGACCCCAAAATGACTCGTTCCCATCAACATGTCATTATTAACATTCATGACAAATTTTATGATGATCAGACTAAACGTACGACAAGTAGCGTGCTAAAGAATTTAGTCATACAAAGAGTAAAATCCAAGATGGCTGCTGGCGGCCATGTTTTCGGCCGAATGACCCCAAAATGAGTCGTTCCCATCTACATGTCATCGTTAACATCCATGACAAATTTTATGACGATCAGACTAAAGGTACGACCTGTAGCCCATGCTAAAGAATTTAGTCATACAAAGAGTAAAATCCAAGATGGCTGCTGGCGGCCACGTTTTTATGCCAAATGACCCTGAATGACCCCAAAATTACTCGTTCCCATCAACATGTCAATATTAACATCCATGACAAATTTCATGATGATCAGACGAACAGTACGACCTGTGGCCCGTGCTAATGGATTAAATTTTGAAATCCAAGATGGCCGCTGGAGGCCATGTTTTTTGTCCGAATGACCCCAAAATGACTCGTTCCCATCTACATGTCATTGTTAACATCCATGACAAATTTTATGATGATCAGACTAAAGGTACAACCTGTAGCCCGTGCTAAAGAATTTAGTCATACAAAGAGTAAAATCCAAGATGGCTGCTGGCGGCCAAGTTTTTTCGCCAAATGACCCCAAAATTACTCGTTCCCATCTACATGTCAATATTAACATCCATGACAAATTTCATGATGATCAGACGAACAGTACGACCTGTGGCCCGTGCTAATGGATTAAATTTTGAAATCCAAGATGGCCACTGGCGGCCATGTTTTTTGTCCGAATGACCCCAAAATGACTCGTTCCCATTTACATTCCAATTTCAACAGCCATGAAATTTTTTATGATGATCAGACTAAAGGTATGACCTGTAGCCCGTGCTAAAGGATTTAGTCATACAAAGAGTAAAATCCAAGATGGCTGCTGACGGCCATGTTTTTTGGCCGAATGACCCCAAAATGACTCGTTCCCATCTACATGTCATTATTAACATTCCTGACAAATTTTATGATGATCAGACTAAAGATACAACCTGTAGCCCGTGCTAAAGGATTTAGTCATACAAAGAGTAAAATCCAAGATGGCTGCTGGTGGCCATGTTTTTTGGCCGATTGACCCCAAAATTACTCGTTCCCATCTACATGTCATTGTTAACATCCATGACATATTTTATGATGATCAGACTAAAGGTACGACCTGTAGCCCGTGCTAAAGAATTTAGTCATACAAAGAGTAAAATCCAAGATGGCTGATGGCGGCCATGTTTTTCGGCCAAATGACCCCAAAAGTACTCGTTCCCATCTACATGTCAATATTAACATCCATGACAAATTTCATGATGATCAGACGAACAGTACTAACTGTGGCCCGTGCTAATGGATTAAATTTTTAAATGCAAGATGGCTGCTGGCGGCCATGTTTTTTGTCCGAATGACCCCAAAATGACTCGTTCCCATCTACATTCCAATTTCAACAGCCATGACAAATTTTATAATGATCAGACTAAATGTACGACCTGTAGCCCGTGCTAAAGGATTTAGTCATACAAAGAGTAAAATCCAAGATGGCTGCTGGCGGCCATGTTTTTTGGGCGAATGACCCCAAAATGACTCGTTCCCATCTACATGTGATTATTAACATTCTTTACAAATTTTATGATGATCAGACTAAAAGTAGGACCTGTAGCCCGTGCTAAAGGATTTAGTCATGCAAAGAGTAAAATCCAAGACGGCTGCTGGCGGCCATGTTTTTTGGCCGAATGACCCCAAAATGACTCGTTCCAATCTACATGTCATTGTTAACATCCATGACAAATTTTATGATGATCAGACTAAAGGTACGACCTGTAGCCCGTGCTAAAGGATTTAGTTCCCATCTACATGTCAATATTAACATCCATGACAAATTTCATGATGATCAGACGAACAGTGCGACCTGTGGCCCGTGCTAATGGATTGAATTTTGAAAACAAAGATGGCCACTGGCGGCCATGTTTTTTGTCCGAATGACCCCAAAATGACTCGTTCCAATCTACATTCCAATTTGAACAGCCATGACAAATTTCATGATTATCAGACTAAAGGTACGACCTGTAGCCCGTGCTAAAGGATTTAGTCATGCAAAGAGTAAAATCGAAGATGACTGCTGGTGGCCATGTTTTTTGGCCGAATGACCCCAAAATTACTCGTTCCCATCTACATGTCAATATTAACATCCATGACAAATTTCATGACGATCAGGCGAACAGTACGGACTGTAGCCCGTGCTAATGGATTGAATTTTGAAATCTAAGATGGCCGCACGTAATCTAATAATAGCTGCACGTGTATATTATAAACATGAAATCGACATTCATAATCATTTTGGGAATCGAATCAGGACATTGGCAGTTGTTTTATTTGGAATGTTATCATAATTCCTCAGCATAGTGACAAGTAAATCCCTGGGTCTAAAATTGCTAGATGTGGGAGTATATGTCTGTTTCGGTCAAATAGCGTCTTTCTGTCATATTAGCTGGGTCAGTACTGGTCTGCTCGTGCCTTTGATAAAGCAATTATGTTCATTGAACCGATTGGTAAAACATTTGAAACCATGCACGGTGGCATCACAACCAAGTGTATACACCACACTTGCAAAGAATGACACATACATGTATGTATTTGTTAGGGCCCGACGAATCGGCAATTTCAACATCGAATCGAATCTCGAATCGAATCTTTTTCAAACACTTTAGTAGATTGGCAGTACCGATCAGTGGAAGGTACAAGCAAAAATGGGGCAAATGTCCAATGATTTTATAACGTCAGTGAGATAACTCAGATTACGAAAGAGGTTCATTAAACTTAACTTCTATGACATGATATGAACAATATTTAATCACAGTTTAAAAAGTTTAATATATGAGAATGGCACGACATCATTTCATATTTTGTGGCACTGCCACTATGCGTGAAGTTCGTGAAAGTAAGCAGTTTGGAACTTTGGAGTCAATGGAGTCTGATTCGAGTCATTGCAACTGGAAACTCTTCTGCGCATGTAAGCTTCACCCTGTCGCACACAGCAGGCACGTGCGATATCAAAATTGCGCATCGTGACTTGGGAATGGCGCATACGCAAACGGGATTACAGGAACTATATATAGTATCCCAATTTGGGCCTGTCCATCGGATCAATTGAGTTGTCATGAAAGCTAAATGGTCAACCATATTCCATTTCCCGGATAACATATTCTGTATAAAGATGCTGATCGGATTTAGACACGACATGTTGGAGCCCAAAATGTTTATTTAATATATTGATATCGTATTAAGTTTTAAATTAATAAATATATATTATTTGATTCAGCTGAGTAACGCAATATAGGCTTTTCTGGTAAGAATGTCAAATACCGATATACAAATATGTCCCACAATAAATTCACACGCTTCTGCAGCTGGGGCCGGGCAAAATTGCTGTTTTTGTGTGGTGGAGGAAACCCGTGTGCGCTACGATTATGGTACAACCGATGAACATGCGAACCACAACAGACCTACCATGTAGCAGGTTGCACGAGTAACCCACCGGCCTGCCACGAGTAACCAGCACTGCGATGGGACTGGGAGGCCAATATATATATAAGCAGTGGGCTATTGGACAACTTACCCTATACACATTGGACCACGGAGGTCCCAGATGGTCGCGGGAGGAGCCTCAGGTTAAGTATTGGGGATATAAATCATATAATGAATGTTTTGTATATATAATGCAGTCTATTACCGGTGATAAAGGACTTCTATACAACGATTCAAAATATCACGAATCACACAACCGCTTTCGAATCGAATCGAATCGGAACGTAAGATTCAAAATCGAATCGAATCTCGAAGCTTCGTCGGGCCCTAGTATTTGTGGAAAACATTGATATGCTAATTTGATATCCCAGATACAGGTGATACATGCCCCTATAGCATATGTTGGGATTCAATGTCCCTTCTCGGTTCTCACCTGCACACACCTGATATATCATTTAGATGTGACGCCCCCAATTGGTATATAACACAAATTGAAGGTCACCTGTTAACGATCATAAAACATTCAGTTTGCCATACCCAACATCACTCTAAAGGTAGTGTTGCAGCAATATATCAGGGACACATAATTTTTATTAGGCAAGCTGATAATCCAGGGTTCTGGGACATCTATATCTGTATATTCAGGGATGAAAGAGTTAATTTGGTCCAGGAACTTGGGTAAACCTATCCTGGACTAGACGGCCATGGTACCATACCAGAAATGTTCAGCTAGAATCTTACCGTTTTAAGCACTGGTTCAGAGAAGCATAAGAATATTTTCCGCAGATAACTTGTCAGATCTACAGCAAACTTTTCGTAACTGTTAGCCTGCAGCTCACTGTGGCTACAGTTCCGGGATATTATCACCTCATCAATCTTGTTGATAATCTGTATATAAAATAGTAAAAAAAATATGAAATGTCATTTGGAAAATATTCTCTGAATCTCATCAAATCTTGAAATAATTTAGAAATTATCAGCTATTACACCCAAAATTTAAAAGAAACTGCAAGAAGAGCTCTTATGTTGTAACTCGCTTGCTGCTCGAACGAACATAAAGTATTTATGGAATAACTACCAACGAGTGCATGATGTTAAATGTAACTTTAAAGGATTGCTATCCTGATGAAACAACAAAACACTATCGGAAAGCCACCCCTATTGTGATCACAATGATCCAAGTCCCATAACAATCGCGTAATAAATAAGCCGTGAAATAAATAAATAATACCCCCACCCGTTGTCGGCTATCTCCGTCGCAAATCCTCAAATGACGTCAAATGAGTAAACTAATTAAAAACACGGCGTTAATTGTGTCTACCTATATGATGTCATATGAGTGGCGATGGAAAATGCGGAATCGACATCAGCGCGTGAGTGTAATGGAATTACTGCGGGGCATGACTATATGTCAATAACATTGTGTCCCGTATTCGTTCGCAGCCCTTTTAATTCATATTGTTTGGCTTCGGCAATCTGCTACGGCAACCTTTATCGTGGCCCAGCTTGCTTCAGCAAATGGCTTCGGCATTTGCCGATTGCCGTAGCCAATTATGAGGGCTGCGTTCGTGACAATGCCAAATAAATGCAATGAATGGTAACAAGCCATATTTCCGACTAAATCCTGAAAAGTTACCCATAATTTTGTTGTGGTTAAGGAGTCGATTATTTAGAGCATTACTGTACAAAAACATTTCAGCCTGTCATATCAACATTTTCAGTAGGTTTCAACCTGACAGGCCAGTAATATCGAGGCTTGAAACTAGAGATGAGCGGTTAACCGTGGAATCAGTTCGGTTTCGGTTGTCGGGGAAAAACCGGAAATGACAACCGTGGTAAGTTGGGAAAACCCGTAGTTTCGGTTGTCACAACTTCCTGTAATCATGGCAGAGCACGACGAACAAACGAGTCCTGTGTGGAAATATTTTTCAAAGAAAGATAAGAAATCTAAGTGTGCTGCCTGTAATATATGCAGAAAGGAGTTCGCATAGTGAAATCGCATGACGAATTAATTACGTTGCTTCCATGTACACCTATTTTCGCCGTAGTAAACACAACACAAGTCAGTTTATTTCTCATGTTCTTTTAATCATTAAGGCTGTACAAATACTCTGAAAGGTGAATTTGATAACGAGGATACGATATCAAAAGGTATCAATGATTGTTACCCGCACCCCCTATTAGTTTTTATCACTGTTTGGATGTTAAATCGTCAAATATATTTGTGCGCCGTTGATTAAAAATGTTATGCCGGAATCGGAGCCGGAATGAATTATACCGTTTGTCGGTAAACTGTTGAGAAATAGCACTCATTCAGGTGACTTGTATTGGATGCATGTATAGTGTGTACAGTATTATGTTCCCTAAATATGGTATTAATAGGCATATAGCCAGATAATGTGATTGAGAGATTCTAGTCATGTTTTATTTTCAGTTTGTTTATTTCAAATTTTATATTTCAAATCATAACTATACACATATATCTAGTCACACACATTAGTTTTATGCCAATATAAATGATCATTATATTATTTCACACTTATGATCATATGATGATGAATTGCAGTCATACACAATACACAGACTCACTTGCATTCTAGCACTGCCACTCGACATGGACATTAACAATATACATGTAATAGTAAAAATATGATACATAATTTACAATTATAAAAGGACATGTATCTCACAAGTTATGGTGATAAAATTGGTGTGTTTTCTTTGTAATATGATGAAGCATAATTAGATTTTGTTCACATTAGTTATTTTTATTAATAAAAACCGAAACCGAGACTCAACTCTTTTTCCACAACCGAAACCGAAAACCGAGGCAAATTTTCACAACCGCCCATCTCTACTTGAAACTCATAAGAGAAATCAAATACTACATACTTACTTTAAAATGACTCATTCCACCAACAATATAATTACAATAAGTGAATAGAATGGTGAAAAGTAGAGTATCAATACCTTGATCCACTTGTAATGGGAGCAGCGCAGTATTAAAGATCCTGTGCCAGTGCATATCTTATATATGGGAGTTTCACATATATAAGAGAATGCACTGGCGTACAAGGTCAAGGTAAATATTGTTAGGCCAGTACAATCTCTTTATATGTGAGGCTCCCTATGGGAGACTCGCATATATAAGACAGTGCATTGGCACAGGGTTATCACAAAATTTCAGGAAGCTCCAGTCATGAAAGGGTTAAGATCTACCATCATGGTCACTCTTTCAAGAAATTCTAGCATTTTACCCTGACATTGTCTCACTAAACGGTAAATATTGCTATGTTTTTAATCCCATAGCTAACTGAGGCCACCATTGCTTAACTTCAGGGATCAAACTAGAACAATACCGAACTTAGAAATATAAATTAACTAGCCATACGTGTTTGGGTTCTGGTTTCTCATCTTCAGCATTTTTAAACTGCCTAGTAAACACAGTCTGAGCCATATCAAAATCATCTGCCCTGCAGCATACATACACTGCCTGAAACAAAATAAATAATTGCTATTAAATGCTTAATACTAACAAATAGTTACATACTACTATTAAATACACACCATAAGCAGGCTTGCCCACAAACTGTTTTAATGCTCGAATACCAGAATATTCAATGAAACAGGGTATGTTTATCTCCAACGAAATTCAATCCACCAAAATTTTTAAAAGAAACTGCAAGAAAAGATCTTTTTATCAACATTACTTGAAATGAGACAATCTTTTTTTTGGTGATCAAATCTCCGGGCACGTTTCTTGTGTTTACTTGTAACAGCGCCACAACAATTTCCTGTTTATAACAGTGTCTATAGTAAATAATGTTCCATTTGACTCAATTATGCGATACCTGGCAGCACTGTAACTTGTTATATGCATGTTGTAATTTGTCAATGACATCGTGCTCCATTCAAAATTTGTTCTCTGATCAGCGGCCGATGCTGGTGAATCGAAAAATAAAATTAGCAGCTCCCGGTCAATCAGAATGCGTGTTTCAGCGACTTGAATTACAATCCGATATCAAGCATTTGCATTTTCAACATTTGTTTCCAAGCTATTATCAAGATTATAATTATTATAAATGATGGTCTGAGTTTATGGCCAATCTGATACTGTTTTTACTTAAGTTGTTATGAGGTATTACTTTGGAAGGGAAATGAGTGTACTAGTGGCAACCATGTGTGTGTTTCCCCTTAACATGCTAAAATTGTGCTATTTGGCTCAGCTATGTAAGATTATAGGACCATGTTAATACCTGTTGCTTGATTTCTCTCGATAAGTCTCCAGCCTCTATGCCAAACATACATTTGCAATAACCATCGACATATCTGAATGTGTTGAGTAGCTCTTCCAGGACTGTACAATCACCAGATATGCCACTGTAGTGAAGGTTATATGTCTCTCCATCAGATATTCGACACATAAGAGCAATCAGCTGTGATTTTATCTGTCTATCTTTACTCTTGGTACCAGGTAGATGTAGTATGCCTGTAAAAAGCACCATGCCATAATTAAAAGAGGTTTCATTTCCCGTCTCCTACTCAAAATATTATATTTGTCTCATTTTTAATTAATTTTTGTTCACTCATGAACATAGTCCAATACCCTTCTGCTCGAAGCAGCAATCTGCAAAAGTGGTCGTGTTGAGGGAGTGGATAGCTCAGTTAGTTAGAGGCTCAGTCTCTGAACTACACCTTCGATACAGTTGAGGGTTCAAATCTGACATGGTATCGGTCGGATTTTGTGTCGCTATCTCAATTTCCAGTATCATGGGCATCACGAATTGACCAGGAAAGCAAACTTAAAAAGCCCCTGTGCTTGTTGTTTATCCCCTTTCTAATTCACCTATCTACACTATATTGTCAAATCTTTTGTTAAATGTTCATATATGCAGGGTTTCCGCCATGCCGGCTGCGGGTCCGCCGCCCGGACCCATTCCCCCTGCCGACCTTTGCCATGAAATCCCGCTCATACACAAATAAATGACGTTATTAAAAACTTATTCAGTCTTGTCTGTCTCGTCAGGCTATATATGATATGTAATCCTATTTTCATTAATAATGACCAAATGGAATCGACACAGTCCATCTTCAGAAGAAAAAAAATTACAGCATGAACAAACCATAAATAGTGACACCCCACAAATAGTTCCACGGGATTTCCCCATGTGATTGGTGGGGAATTCCCTATCAAGGGAGATATCATTGGTTCAATTTACTTCATAAAAACTGCTTCATTTATTATCTTGACGTGACTATTGACTTGGCGTTTGTACTAATTTATTCATCATTATTCCAACTTTTATAAAACATGTGTATAATTTGAGGCATGAGGAAACACACAAATATCGTATCATTTATAGTAATATAAAATTGCGACTTGGCTTACTGTTGTTTTAGGGCAATGGATCGTTAATTTAGTGGTTGCCTCATTGTCGCGAACTGAAGCATGAAAACGCTTGGGCTAATGGCGATCATCATTAAAGAATCTTTGTGCAACATGCACATGTTCGCGGCTTCGCGTCAATGCCCCATTCAGAGTAAAAGTTTGTCTAATGCTCGTTCCCTTGCGGGCTTAGATAAACATTCTGATGTGACGTCATCTAGTAGAAGTTTGCAGACACGTGCAGTTAACTGTGTCACAATAATAGAGATATTAATCAAAGCTATTATACCGCAGTCATTGAATATCATGCACATGTCCACGATTATTAGTAAGGTCAAGGACGCCCAATGTTTTGCTGCTCTTTTGCAGTTGAATTATCATATAATAATACATATAATTTGATATAAATGTGTGAGACAGGGAATAAAATAAAGACACACAGACACAGTGAGAATGGGTTTGTTTATTTCTTTTTTCTAATATCGGATTTATCATCTTTTTTATATTTAGTTTGCGCTGGCATTTTGTCTTGTTGCTTACCTGTGATCGCCGATCAAAATCCTGATAAAAAATGCCCCTCATGACATACCGATCCATAAGTCGCAGGAAGTTTTTAATAAGGGAAATTGGTTTAGAAAGTTGCGACTTATACATCGGCCGGTACTGTAAATGGCAAAATTACAGATAAATTGGTCTTCATATATTTAATTATTTACTGGGTTTCCCCCATAGCAGCTACCGGACCCATTCCCCCGACCCCTAGCGGAAACCCTGATATATGTTACATGTATTAGGGTTGGAATAAAATATGTTTACTCTTGAGTGCCTAATAAACATACATGTACGATTATTAAAATCGAGGTAAAATTCCCACCTGTACGATCGTTATATGGTCCTGTACGTTTATTAAATTAACCAAAAGAAATAATTCACCAATCTTAAATTGTGTTATTCATAGATAAATGAACTCTTGATTGTTGACAGTGATCAGCACACTGTAGATTCACAGACATGGCTATCCATCAAAACTATTTCTGTCCCATGGCATCAGTAAACCAGTCAGATGGTGCGTTTTGTTGGGATGTATGGTACTAATATTTCCAGTCTACGTTTATTCCGCCCTGTACTATTATTCAGTTACGCGACATTTTTATTAGGCACTCAAGAGTACATCAATGGACTGCTCTAGCCCTTCCTGACTCAGTCAGTCAATGACTGACCAGAGTGAGTCAAGTGTTCAATTTTTTATTTCAATTTCATGTTTGAGTCATTTTTCATTTTTTTGCAAAATATAATATATGCTGTTGTTGTTGTTGGCATCATAATCATCTGTAGCTGATTAATGTCACTGGTGCATTAACTGCTGGTGCTGTATTCACTAGGTGCTATACTCTGTATGTGTGACGTCTTCTATCTGGTAAGGGAGAGTTATATACATATATAATATCATTGTTTAGACACTGATGCCTGAAGATCTGACAAAGTTGTGAACCAGTTTATGTCGAAGAAGTTCTGTATCTGCTGACAGTCCTTCGCATTGTCCGAGGAGAAGTTTTATTGTTATGCCGCTGTCATTTATAGAATCCTGGAGTTGCGGACTTTCGGTGAGATCAGAAAACAGAATGTCCCTGTACCCTTGGTTTAAGCTGCAGTTGAGAATGTAGTGTAGTATAGTTCCTTGTTCACCACAAGAGCATTTCGGTGTGGCTACAAGATTCATTTTGAACATATGCTCATTTAGGAGAGTGTGACCTAACTTGAGTCGGTTAACTTTCACCTCCGTGGCTCTGTCAGAGAATGAGAATTTGGTAGGCTTCATACCAGTTATTGGAAACAATTCTTGAGTGTGCTGGGAAGTTTTACAAAGGTCCCACGAGGTTTGCCACTTACATTTAATAGAGTCCTTTATTGCATTTTTATGTTCTTTGAAAGAGTTCAGATTAGAGTGATCTGTGAAAGAAGCTTGCGGGACAGTAGAAGCTGCTTCTTTTGCTGCAATGTCTGCCAAATCATTACCCGTAATGTTAGTATGACCTCTCATCCATTTCAGAATAACCCTGGATCCCGTTTCATTGAAAATATCATTTATTAGAGAGTTACATGCACGAGTGTGATCTATGTGACCTTTATAATAGTCTCGATTGTATATTGTCTGTAACGCACTTTTTGAGTCACTGATAACAATGGTTGCTACAGATAGCTTTTTTGTTTTGACAAACGATTTGGCATATATTAGACCCAGTCTTAGTCCATAAAGTTCAGCATTGAGACTGTCATCAGAAGATTGAACAGGTTCACTTATGATAACCGGATCGCTGAGTAGGCCACTAGTGTATATAACGGCAGCAGAACCACTGTGTCCATTATTTAGCACTGATCCGTCCGTAAAAATAATCAGGTCTTTTCCACCTGTGCTCTGTAGGAATTTACAGTTATCATTACTTTCGATGTCTAGAGATGCTGCTTGAGATGTATTACTAGAGTTTGGTACAGTTTCAGGAGTTGAGTAGATGGCGTAAGTGCAGAAATCGTCACTTTCAGGGAGATATATTGGTTCTTTTTCTATAGAGCCGAGTTTGTTACCCAACAGATATTTTCCAAAGGAATAGAGTTTTGCCATGGGAGTGTTTTTGTTGGGAAATAGCATGGCATTGTTTAACATTAGTTTTAATTGAGAGTTGTCGGCTTTCCGAAGGATGCGGAGATATTCGGTGGCGGCTATTTCTTTTAGTATAAGAGTTAGAGGTGTAGTGTTTGTTATCACTTCCATAGAAACAGTACTTGTAGAAGACAGAGCACCAGTCGCTCTGATCAAAGCCGATCTTTGTGCACTTTCAAGTTTGTTTAACTGAGAATCATTTATTGTGCACCATACTGGGAATCCATAACTTAGGATCGGAATAACAACTGCCTTATATAGTTTTATGGCTTTCTCCGTACTCACTCCGGTAGGATTTACGAGTTGGCCTATCCTGTTCATAGCACTTGCAGCTTTGCTTATGGTTATATCAACGTGTTCCTTGTATGATAAATCTCTGTCTATGGTGATACCGAGAAGTTTTTTTGAAGGTACTTGTTTCAGATAACCCTTGTCAAGCTGAATTGATAGGGAACTATCCTGATTTGCACAGTTTTTTGGTTGAATATGCATGAAATCAGTTTTGTCAGTATTGATGCAGATGTGCCACTTATTACACCAGCGATGTATGGATTTCAGACTGTCATTCATTGTGTCTTCAGCACTACTAAGGGATTGCGCAGAACTGATTACAGTGACGTCATCCGCGTATTTGACAATTTTACAATTGGTGGCTGCGCCTAGCTCTGATATATACAATACAAAGAGAATTGGGCTAATGACCGAACCCTGCGGGACTCCAATGGAAGTATTAATTAGGTCACTTTGAAAATTATTAACAATGTTCTTTGTTTTTCTGTTAGAGAGAAAGTCTGTGATGTATTTCATTATGCGACCTTTCAAACCTAGCTCCAAGAGTTTGTAAACAACACCTCTGCGCATAACCGAATCGAAGGCTCCTTCAAAGTCTATGAATGTAAGAATTGAGTGTGTGTTGGACTGTTGATTGCCAGAAACGAACTCAGTGATTTCAAGAAGGGCTTGTGTTGTACTTTTATATTTTCTGTATGCGTATTGACCTTCATCGAGCCACTTGTTGCTCTCTGATTTCCAAATTAGACGGGTTGTCACGACTCGTTCCATCAATTTTCCCACAATACTACTTAAACTTATTGGTCTGTAGGCTTTCTCTTTGTGATATGTAATATATGCTTCTTTTTATAATACACGAAAATCTTTCGCTAATTGCATCGCTGTTATTTACTGTAAATTTTACATTCAATCAATTCACGTCGATCCAGTTCGATTGTCCCATCGATTTGGAAATCATCCCATATCTTATGCGTGAAATATTCGTGCAACCAACGATTTAAAACCGTCGTATATTCGCTTTTTCCTTCTGCCATGTTCAAAAAATTATTTGACAGGTCGGAAATGATTTAAATCGGTCACTTAAGTTTAATATTTCGGAACTCAGGAACCGAAACGAACTTCTACAATTCACAGGAACGACTGTTGGTTCTGCAAGTAAATTGAACAATATTCAGCGGAAATTGCTTGACTGGGGTGTTTCACTGATGTCAGTTCACTCAGTTGTGGTATATATTACTTACATGTAGGGGCTAATTACTTTATATTTATTTACTAGGCTGCCTGTATTTTTTTCTTTCTTGTTTCCTCTGTAGAAATTGTCTTTGAAGTCACAATTATGAGTGTGCTATTTACAGATAAGATATAAGTTCTATCAGAAGCCAAATTCACATTTATTAGATAATAACGCTTAAATTTAATTACGCATAATATAATTATCAAATTATCCTTAACCCTTTCATGAGGGAGCTGCATTAAAGGCCCACTTAATTTTCGAACCCCCACATTACTTTATAGAAAATATATGCCATATTATATACGGTACCATATGAAAGAGGAAGCTCCAAAACATTGTATTATCAACTTATCCGGTGTAATAAACTGTGGATATGTTGTTTTTGTTGAGTTGCCAATGCGTTTTGTCATCAAGATTGAAGTAAAAATCAGTATTATTTTCAATGCAGGGGAATAACTCTATATATTAAAGATAGAGTTCTTCCCCTTTCATTGAAAAAGTTTGAATTCTGTTGCATTTTGGGTGCCAGAGACACAGATGTTTCAAATAGTGATGAATTATAGTATTTTAATCATATTTTATGGCATAGATTGTTATTAAAACCGTATATCAAGTCACTATAACAAAAATAATCGGAGACTCGAAAATTAAGTGGGCCTTGATGACAAAACGCATTGGCAACTCAACAAAAACAAGACAGTCAATGACTGTGGAGACGCTCACCAGACTGTAAAGACTGAGAAGACTGGGACTAGGAAGACCACAAGAAATAGTACTTGTCAAAATCACTTTAAAACAAGTACTCCTAAAGAGGGACGTAGCTAGTGTGTCTCCATTAAGCAGTGGGGTGTTCACTTTGAAATTTTCAGCTGCATGGCCCTGATCACCCCCACCCTACATAGACTGCTCCCTCCTAACTGAAGTGAACACACTCCCAATGAAGCAAACACACCCCCAAGTTCGTAAAATTCCTTTGCACATGTTGGAATTTTACAACTGGTACCTCAAGCTATCATAACTGTTGCAAAGTTCCAACCTGACATGCCCCCCCCCTTTTTAAAGGTGGACCGCAATCAAACACATTTTGATTTGATCCCAACTGTCCATAGGCCATATACACCAAATGTCATTTCTTGACTGGTTGAACCCATTTTAACAAATCAGTAACCCAGTCCCAAGTAACACAAAGACCCTCCATACTACATATAAGCTAAATAGGCCTGGTGGGTCTCGAGGAGGAACCATTTTAAGAATTAAAATAGGGTTGCACCCATATTTGACCTGGTGACACCATTTGAACAAATATGAATACCAGTGACCCAAGGACTATCCATACCAAATATATGCTAAATGGTTCTTGAGACGATGTTTTAATAATAACTATTAAGGGAAAGAATTATTTCCATGGCTCTGCCCCTATTTGACCCAGTGATCCAATTCTGAATCAAATCTGAATCCCAGTCACCCATACCAAAAATAAGCTGAATATGCCTGATGGTTCTTGATACGAAGACGTTTTAAGAATTACAATGAATGGATGAGTTATATCCCTGGCTCCCTATGGGAGGCTCGCATATATAAGAGAATGCACTGTTACATGATCTTCAAAGCTGCACCAGGGGAGCTCCCCTCATGAAAGGGTATTTAAATAATGACCTAACTGTCAGATTCACACTTGTCTTTGGAATTAGATTGTTATCATAAGCAACAGGTCATTTATATACAACTCTCTACCAGGCAGATGTCTCTAAGACATCAATCAACAAAGCTTTCACTCCAAGCAGATTTTTTTAATGCTGCCATCTCATTAATCACATTAGCCAGTACAATGTGACTTCTATAAGTAAACATTCTGTCTTCTCAGGAACCCTGCTCATATCTCATTTAGATCTAAGTGTCTGCTGTTTGCATGTTCTGGATTTGAGACTGATTTAAATCAAATTTGGTGTGGTCAACCTGATGGCTGTTATAATGGTGTTAGTTATTTTGTTCTAATAAGTTAAAAAAAAAATTAAATATGAGTAAGGAATTAAATCTATATTAAAATTAAAAAAAATTATAATTTGAAAAAAAATATATACATGTAAAACAAATTATTATTATTATTTTTTTAAGAGTTATGTCCCTGGCTCTGCCTATATATGACCCAGTGCCCCCATTTGAACAAATCCGAACCCGCGTCACCCAAGGACCCTCCATATCAAATATAATCTAAATAGGCCCAATAGTTCTTGAGAAGAAGACTTTTTAAGAATTACTATAGAGGGATAGTTATGGCCCTGGCTATGCAACTATTTGGACCAGTGACCTCATTTGAACAAATCTGAATGAGAGTCACATAGGGAACATCCACACCAAATATGAACCCATTCGGTCTTATGGTTACAGAGGAGAAGATGTTTAAAGAATTGTTGACGGATGGATGGACGGACAGACGATGGACGGACGAGGAGTGATGACTATAGCTCCACCGGAGACTTTGTCTCAGGTGAGCTAACAACATGTCCACAGTTTATTACACCGGATAAGTTGATAATACAATGTTTTGGAACTTCCTCTTTCAAATGGTATATAATATGGCATATATTTTATATAATGTAATCTGGGGGTTCGAAAATTAAGTGGGCCTTTAATCATGAATCAACAGGTGGAAAAATTTATGTAAAGGAAACTTTTAATAAAATCTTTAGAAGGAAAAGTGTTTATTACACTAGCGCCTTGCCTTTTTGACGGTTGACCCTCAAATGGATCTTTAGAAATTAAACGGGGCATAGTAACCTTGACTCGTTCCCAGCGCTCAGTCTCCTCTGCGCCAAGGCATGTGGAGTTGGACGGAACAGTGAGCAGTGAACAATGAGCGCAGTGTCTGGGCCTTCCTTGACCCCATTTGAGCAACCTAAATCCCAACCTTTACACAAAAATGTCAAATTAATAAAATATTGCAGACCCCATGTCCCCTGATACTTGGGGACTTTTTGGGATGTTGGCTTTTTTAAGAACAAAGTAGTAAAATTTTGGCAAAAATATGACTCCATCTCGACAATTACTTGCCCCAGTTATCATCTGGACAACCAAAAAATTTAGATTTCAATATCGAAAAAGGGACATAACTGAGTCCAAAATCATCAGACCATGACCAAAATAGAACCAACCAATTATCAAGAATTCTGTTCAATATTGTTCAAGTTATCATCCAGACAGCCCAATAACTGATTTCTAAGTAAAAAAGGGACATAACTCATATAAAGGGGCAAAATTTATTCGACCATGACCAGAATCAAACTTCACCTCAATGTGATGGTTCATTCTCATAACAAGTTTCGATCGGATAATTTGAACTGGAGTTACCTTCAAAACAAGTAATCGGACAAACCAAACAGGATGCTGCTGATTACAATAGTAATCTGAATTATTTTGGGAGACAATTAGCCAGTTGGTTCCAGAGATGTTCTAACGAGTTTCAGTGATTTCATTGGGGGAAAAAGTGCCCAGTTCTGCAACTTTTTGGCTTGTCAATCTCGTTTTAACAATTCTGGATCACAAAAAACCTCTGTATCATATTTAAGCTAAATAGGCATGATGGTTCCAGAGAATATGTTTTGGGAATTATTTCTCTGGTTCAGCTCCTATTTTAATTGGCAACAACATTTGAACAAGTATGAATCGCAGACAAATAGGGTCTATACACACAAAATATGATCTCAATTGGTCTTGTGGTTGTGGAGATGTTTAAAGAATAGTTGGACGGACAGTCGAGCAGCTCGGACTATAGCTCAAGCTGAAACTTTGTCTCTGGTGCAGCTGGCTGGTGAGCTAAAAAGCCGTCAAAACAAATAAATAATTGTTAGGCCAAAAAAAAGAAGAAGTTTTGGTTCTCAGGCCCCGCCACATTGAATAAAAAGGGCCGCATTAGGCCTTTTTATTGCAATGCCTGCATGATGTTATGACCAAATTTTTTTTTCTTTTTTTTTTTTCTTTCTTTTATCAACATGTCCATAGCAGATATGTGTTGAATATTAGTGTGCATTGAGCTCTAACATGTAATGTGTTAAAAAGTGACTTGCAGGCTTACAACATGAAGTAGATGACTACAATTAAGAAAATGATTAGCTGATCCTCATGCTCTTCTTACAATTAGTCATTGTGAACAACTTACACTAATTGTAACTTTATACAATTGAAAGGCACAGGACTAAATTCAGGATCACATATTAGAATGGGGAGGTATCAGTTTTTAGACAACAATAACAGTAGTTAATGTCAGGGGCATTATATATTGTTAGGTAATCCCAGTCATACACTGGTAGTACAATGTCATTTTTATTTAAGACTAAATGAGTTTATATGCATAACAGTTCCCTCTACCTTTCTGGTTATTACTAGACAGAGGAAGGTATCTTTGTCCATGCTTACTATGCGCAGAAAAAAATAAAAAATAAAAATAAAACCCTCCTCCCTCATTGATTTGAAAAATTAAATTGCCCGAGAACCAAAGCACTCTTTTTTTTGGCCTTATATGTAAATTTTTACCCCCTGAATAATTAGATGTTATTTACTGGGTTAGTTTGATATCAGCCGAGGTAACTTCATATCAGCCTGATACCGATACCAAGTAATAACCTTGTTATTCATTTGATCAACTATACTACAATACCTTTACCAGCTATTCTGATGTCACGTCCTTGATATAAACTTAATATTGAATGGACAACAGGTAGATTTAATCGAAACCACCTTTAACATTTACATCTGAAATAAGATATTGATGAGCTGTCACAGTAAGTGAACGTTCAGACGACCACGATTCAATCGTAAGTGGAGGAATCGGGTCCGACAAAATCGTGGATAGTTTGTTCACATGATTGCGATCTCGTCGTACATGATAACATCGTAGGTTGTTCGTAAGCATGTGATTGACTACCCCGCGATCTTTCCAGCCAGATATTTACGTACATACGACTGCAAGTGGATGTATCCAAGGATATGCCACGATTTTGAATCTAAAATAAAATAGTGCTTGATATTATTTTTTTACTTGCGATATTGACGTGAGCATGCGCAGTCTAACTATCGGTTACTTCCTATGATGGAAATCCTTCCACTTACTATTGATTCTTGTCGTCTGAACGTTCACTAAGTAATTCACAATTATCATTTTAGCGCCAGGTAGCTCCATTGAAATAAGGGATTACACATCAGTTTAACATGAGATCAAACACTCATCATTACTTCAAGCCAATTTAGAAATTCTCTTATATCGTACCATGATGGGGATGAAGACAGGGATTACATCCCTCAAATGACAGTTGATTTCTATGTATAGTGTGCCTGACATTTGCATAATGACGCCCACAGAGGGTGAATTTAGTGATGCTACCCCCCCCCCCCCCACAGCAGGTAGCATCACAAAATTCACCCTCTGGGGACCTCATTCTGCTTAGGTCTCATCTTCTGGGAAGTATCTATAGTCTCAAATTAACATTGGCTTTAGATACTTTTTCCTTTCAGTTTCTATATCCCCTAATTTAATGATAAAAAGGTGCCCAATGGGTGAACATCACCAACTTCAATTGGGGAACTTCAATCTGATCCTAGGTCTAGGTCTCCCATAGCAGTTGAGGCATAAGTAGAATTAGGTTCCCAGAGGATGAATTTGGTGATGCTAGCTCACTGTGCAGGATAGTGCCATTAAATTCACCCTCTGGGGACTTAATTCGGCAAATGTCAGACACACTATTTCAATGCTTGGTCAACAGGCGCCAAAAATAAATCCCAAGTCAGAGATACAAAACAAAACACAAATTTTTATGGTAAATATCAACATTTTAATATATATCATTGCGGTAATGGCATACAGAATTGTATTCAATACCAGGATGTGCCAAGTCATCAACTGTTCAACCCTGAAACACAAACTAAACTCAACAGGTTGATCAAAACCGAAATAGTTTTTTCAATTGAAAATACAGAATGTGCCACAACACGTATGGAATTAATGTCTGCCAGAGATTTATTTTAAGTAGTCCAGAAGCTTAAATTAATAAAATATAAGATATGGTCTACCCTGCTATTGTTACATACATGTATATACACACCAATTATTTGCAAACAATGGTATAAAATGTTTCCGAGAAGATTAAGGTGCTTATTTATGATACTATTTTCTAGACGAACATGGAATGTCATGGTAAGACTGATAATAGTTTTCAGGAACTTACACAAAGCAGCGAACAATTGCAAGTTTAATAATTCTGAGTGTCAATGACTATCCTAACCTTCACAGCTTAAAATTAGGTAGAAAGTTGAATATGGACAAATACACATCCATATGCAGATTTTGCCTGGCAAGATAAACGGTGTGATAATTGAGAACATGTGGGTTGAGGTTGACAAAACCATATTTCTCAATACAAGAAAATCAGTCTCACACAAAAGAATAATTAAAGCAGAAATACGGGCCACATGGTGGCTGGTTGTATGAGATACAGTAATGCCCTAAATAATCGACTCCTTAACCACAGCAGAATTATGGGTAATTTTTTCAGGATTTAGTTGGAAATATGGCTTGTTGCCATTCAGCAGAAAGCTCTCAGTGAGAGCTTTCTCATGAATGGCAACAAGCCATATAGCCGACTAAATCCTGAAAAATTACCCATAATTCTGCTGTGGTTAAGGAGTCGATTACCTAGGGCATTACTGTAGGAAATGGCATAAAGTAGAGATTTTGAAAGTCATGGCAACTGCAAATAGGGAAAAATTCTTGTAATCTGTGATACAAAGTCTCCCAGGATTTCTGTATTTAAAACCATTCACATGTGAATGAATTCACCTACATATTTAAAAAAAATTATACAATGGAATGGTTGTTTCTTCATTTGTAGGGAAATTCTGATAATATAAAGCAGACGGCAGGCATATAAACATATTTATTTGTGTAGGGTTAAGCTAATAAGTTAACAAAGAAGAAAGTTTGTTGAAGTAAATAGCTGAACATCCATACAAATGAATGGATAGGAATCTAACCCTCTCTAAAATAAATATATTCTCGTCTCGGGATAAACAAGTTTCACATGAGAGATGCGGGGTTGAGTTGCGGTAGCTATGCCAAACATGGGCTTGGGTTGAAAATGCATTAATTGTAACTGGCTATCATACACAACACTGTTGAGGAAGTCTGACATTCCAAATATTCCCCCTCGAATTGACCTCACCAAAGTTGTTCAGCTATCATAATTAGTTAATTTTTGTGAATTTTTATTAAAAGTACAGCTACTGCATCCAAAATACGTGGACCTGGCCAGTTTTCTAACTTGATCAAGACATTGTGGAGCAAGTCTCATATACCGAATATCAACAAAATTATATGATATTTGTTCAAGTTAACATGTTATCGCGATCAAGATTCAGTGAAATTAATTAATTCATGGCCGTAACTTCGTCAAATAGTTTTCAAGTGTTCCACATGTGTTGGTCCATTCTGCTCCATATGTTACCTGAACAAAACAGTGCCATAAAATATACGGTGAAAATTATGAAAAAGCACTACATAGATCATTATACCACACGAAGCCACCAATTAGATTATGACAAAGTCAGTTGCCAATCAAGTGGTAAAGCACTGAAAAAAAAAATAACCCTTTCTCTACTAATGATTCTGCAGAATGAGGTCCCCAGAGGGTGAATTTAGTGATGCTACCCCACATTGTGGGCTAGCATCACTAAATTCACCCTCTGGGAACCTCATTCTGCATGAATGATTTGGAGGGATATTAAGGATATGATCCATAATCTGAACATTTCCTATGGCAACTACCCGTCAATGAGCATTTAGTATTGAAAGGGTTAAATACTGGTGAAAAGACAAAACATCATGTTACTAGCAATGGTGAAATGGAAAAAAAACAGAGACATAATTCTGTTATCAGGCAGAGCTAAAATGCATTCACAACTTTTTTCAATCTGATGTACATTTTTATCTCCAAACAATTTATAGGGCAGTTTTAGAAAGAAATACCAGATTATTCCTTTAAAGTGGCATAATCTTTGCCAAATTATATAAATTCAAGAGTCTTTCACTTCTGTGGAACATTGTCAATTAAATTGAGTAAGTAAAAGTCCATAGATGCAGCATAAAAATCCAACAATGTATTTCTTCTCCACGACTTGACCAAACTTTTCTGCCATTTTTATTGCTATAAGCAGGCTATCATTGCTATATTTAGAACGCACTTGGGTCGATTGCTGAATGCTGAATTCAACAAAGATGAATTCACTGTTAAAGTAACTTTTTGGCAAACCTTATGCCAAATGAGAATAACCGCGACAATGCCTTTAAAATAATTGGACTGTGGGAAGGAACCTTATCAAAGTACAGTAATGCCCTAAGTAATCGACTCCTTAACCACAGCAGAATTATGGGTAACTTTTCAGGATTTAGTCGGAAAAATGGCTTGTTGTCATTCATTGGAATACTCTCACTGAGAGCTTTCCGATGAATGGCAACAAACCATATTTCCGAATAAATCCTGAAAATTTACCCATAATTCTGATGTGGTTAAGGAGTCGATTAATTAGGGCATTACTGAAAACCTGGGAGATCTTATCTTCTGTCTTCTGTGTAAATAATGGTTACAGGAGTTAATTGTACAAGAAATATTGCCATATAAACAAATAACAATTACACATGTGCTTAAAATTATTTAAAATGATAAAATAATTTATTTTGAGTGAGTAAGGAACACATCTCAGGGAAAGGAGACAGGCAATATATACAATGGAGATATGTTAGGTTTGCAAATACAGTATTACCACCCCTGGTCAAGTTGTCCTGCTAAATAGCTACAGTAATGACCTAAATAATCGACTCCTTAACCACAGCAAAATTATGAGTAATTTTTCAGGATTTTGTCGGAAATATGGCATGTTGCCATTCATTGGGAAGCTCTCACTGAGAGCTTTCCGATGAATGGCAACAAGCCATATTTCCGACTAAATCCTGAAAAATTACCCATAATTCTGCTGTGGTTAAGGAGTCGATTATTTAGGGCATTACTGTATGATGTTGGTGAGTATTGCTGATTTAGCAATGATGTTGGTGGGACAAAGTGATTCGCTTAATAAAAAGTATTGTTATTTTTCTAAACTTAATCATTTTCAAGGTCTTTTGCTAAAATGGTAGAAAAGCCAGTGTGTGCATGAAATGTTCAAGAACATATATATTCTAAACTATTTTAATAATGGCTGCTCCGGTTAAAAACGTGAACGGAAGAGTCATCTTGATGATGGTCGCTTTGCAAAAAAAATGCAGACATTGTCAATATATTTATAAATATATATGTTAATGGATGTTTTTTTTTAATGTTCTTTGATGTTTTATACAGATAATGGCTTTTCGTTGAATCGTTCTCATTAGCCAAAGGCAACATAGCAAATCAGCAGGACCAACCAACATCATAGCAAATTAGCAGGACTACCAGGAGTGAGTATTTCCAAAACTAGTTGTACAAGTCAGAGGGTAGAATGTTTTACAACAACCCGCTCCATTGTATGTTGTGTGGCAAAAAAAATCCACTATTTCTGATTAATATATTTGTACAACTAATTTCGCTAATCACTGTATAATTCTCTCACAATGGAATGGACAAACTGTTAATAATAAAGACTCTGTATGTAAACAAACAATTTACATATTCAAATGGTCAATAACATTTATGCAAATTACGTGGAAGAAAATCATGATCTCAATACTTGACAAATAAAGGACTCAACACTAAACAAAGAACTCGAAGGGGATATCCTCATTTCCATCTAGTACAGCAATGCCCTAAATAATCGACTCCTTAACCACAGCAGAATTATGGGTAACTTTTCAGGATTTAGTCGGAAATATGGCTTGTTGCCATTCATCGGAAAGCTCTCAGTGAGAGATTTCCGATGAATGGCAACTGAGAGCTTTCCGATGAATGGCAACAAGCCATATATATTTCCGACTAAATCCTGAAAAGTTACCCATAATTCTGCTGTGGTTAAGGAGTCGATTATTTAGGGCATTACTGTATGTCGACTCAATATTATTCATTGACAATCATTTACCAGCACTATAATCTATTTCGAAACATTGATTTGTTTTGGACACCTTAGTTATACTTTCAGTCGCTTTAGAGATGAAGATTCATATAAGTATGTTATCTATATCATGAAAAAGTAAAAAGAAACGCCCATTATTGTTCTGTCTTAAAATTAATAGCTAAATCCACATAGCGGTTTGTGCTCCAAAATACTCCTAATAATATTTGCACCTTTCTAGGAGCTTTATATGTCCCAGAAAGATGCAATGACGTCATCAAAAATATAACTTCGAACACGATGTACCGGCCCTGAACAAAAAACGTGTTATTTGTATTCATCAGAATTCTGGAATTGGAAACAAAATCTCTGGAAAAGGTATATTGCATATTCTTGACATGGAAGTATTAAAAAAATTCACGCACGGCTTTCTCTTTGTTTTAACACATTCATGACGGAAGCTGCGCTGGTGCAGCAGATGCTGTGCCAGTGCATTCTCTGATATATGCGAGTCTTCTCCCATAGGGAGCCTCGCATATATAAGAGAATGCACTGGCTCACAAGGTCATGGTAAATATTGTTAGGCCAATGTATTCTCTTATATATGTGAGGCTCCCTAGGGGAGATTTGCATCAATAAGAGAATGCATTGGCACAGGGTGTTCGCAAAAATTCAGGAAGCTCCAGTCATGGAAGGGTTAAGGTCAGCTTCAACACTATAGGTTCCTTCAAGGACGTAGGTTACATTTTCAGGGGAGTTGAACAGTGTTTAGAGATTAGATTTCTTTGAGATGGAAATGAGGCTTGAATTAATTCATATACATAATTATTTATAACTTTGCTTCACAAAAATAACCAAACACGATCATGGTATTATTACAACACAGGTTTCTCTCTTATTTCCAAACACAATAACCAAAAATAGACATATTTAAAAGTCAAAACTAAGAAATCGTCTTACAAAAACAATCATCTCAAAAACTAAACTTTCTAAATAAGCTACGGTTATCTGTGTAAGTACTTGGGTCTTCATACAGTTATAACCAAAATGAAATCCTCCGATATAATTATGGAATTGAACTCAATATATGCTATGATGATACAGCATGAATTACGTTGGTACACTTCATTTTTTGGTTTTAATGAAGGTATCTGTGGCAAAAATAAAAGGCGGGATTGAAGCATGGACGTTATTCATTTTAATCCTTTGAGAGGATGAATGATAAAAACGATCCTATTCTTATTCAGAAGCTGGGAGGGAAGGGGTAGGAGTCCAATTTTTTAGAATTTGCAATACCTCAAGCTTTGCAGTTGTTGGAAATTCCCAACTTGACAGCCCTTAGTTGGAAATAGTCATGCTGATGGCCATGTCAGTAAAACAAAATTTTAGTATGAAAATAGTCAATTTAAAAATATAAACAAATTTCAAACTAAATACTGCTTGGAAAATCAAACAAATTCAATGTATTTTGGTCTAAAATTTGTGTTGACATGACACTTAGTCAGGTGGAACCTAAAACCAGCTTAGTTTGACCTGTTTCATACATAGAAGATCTTCAACAAGTCCCCTGTTTATGGCAGAATTTACCAAACGAGTCCAGTAAATTAGGTCTGGACCAAGCATTTGGCGAGGTCCAGACGTAATTTACTGGATGAATTTTGTAAATTCCGCTATAAACTGGGGACAAGTTGTAGATTCTATTCATTACATGATCCAAAACATACTTAAATCAACAAATGGGACGGGAAACTAACATCTGCTTCTGTAAGGCATGTGATGTCGTTTCACGTAACTATGTGTTGTTTGCCCATGTAAAGAAATAGTCCCAGATAAATAAAGACCATTTGGATTATTTAATGGCATATATTTAATCATAACTTTTCAAACTCTTCATTCATTATAGTTTGTTTTAAAGATATTGGAATCCATAGCATTTTGAGGCGTAGCATACAGACAACAAACCGGAAGTCAAAGGTCATTTGTCACTATTTCCTGTTATTAAAGGAACGTTTAATATCACAATTTATAGAATGGGTTTATTGAATGGAATAAGGGTAGGATCATGTAATAAATAACAGGACATGCTCTTGCTCTAGAAATACAACAACAAATTTATAATATTTCTCATGCATTCATTTTGGTTATAACTGGTGAGGATTTCTTTCCATTTACCCTACGTTATCATGCGAGACCTCAAAAATAACTCTACAAATGAGATCATTTTTATTATCTGCAAAATACAATAACCTATCAGGTTATCTTCACATAACTTATAATGTATTAATAAGAGCCATTTGTTGGTTGAATGCAATTAAAGATGTGCTTTCCTTTCTCTGAACTTTATCAGTCAAGATTCAGGGGTATAAAATAATAATTTTGAGTTTGAGATACTGTCAGTGGCGTCATTGTTATGCATACACTAACAACAAATGTTACTATGTCTTAGAATATTAAAGACATATTATGTACTTACTCGGGTGCATGACACTGATATGTTAGTATTCAGGCACTATGACAACTGGAGGAATGTAACATTCTACTAACATCGCTGAAGATTTGAAGCAAGTTGACCGTGCCACTCCATATAAAACATCATCAGAACTACACTCTATTGTCAATATTTACTACTCGATTCGGATGCATCTATCAGCGATAAACTAATGAAAACGATTTTGCCATCGAGAGTCACTGCATTTAATTAATATATGAGAATGATGGTGTATGTTGTCAATTTGGATATACTTTTTGAACAAATTACTACTTTGAACAAGATTATTCTCCATTTCTATTTGATTACCATACCGGAGTGTTTCACATCACTTTAATTACCCTTCACAGTCATAATTTGAGATTTTTGTTTTCACATTGAAAATCTCTTTTACACTAACATGATTTTGTTGGGCATCATTGCTTATAAACAACCCCTCCAGGAATGATTAACAGCCCTCTGCTGTTTAATCATTCCTGGAGACCATAAGGCCCTCCAAAATCATTTTATTGGTATATTACCACTTTAGAGGGCGTTCTCTAGTAGATTAACAGTATTTTACCCGGACGGTAAAAAGCCATAACGCCCGGCATCAAACCGGATGCGGGCCGTTAACGATATTAACGGCCCGCATCCGGTTTGCGATTTGCTAGAAATCCAATCGAACGCAACCTTATTTCGGATTTCGGAATTTCTGTTAAAGGTACGGTTGGCCTTAGTTGTCGAAAATATTCATATTTGTTCCAATCACCGTAAACAGAAAAACATTAAAACGCATACAGTTTCGTTCATATATACCATGACCATCGCGTAAACAGCATGTTATCATAAAGACCTACTATGTTTTACCTAAGCAAGAGCCTGATTGTGTTACTGGAGACAGAACAATGCTACTGGCTAATCACACACAAATGGCATAAACGCTCTTTATTAGTTCCATATCAGGTATTCACCAACAAAGAACGCTCTTTATGTTTACCATCATAATATAAACAAACACCAGAAAAGTAACTTTTTATGCTTTTGTTTACATAACAATGGTCAAACATTTGACAATAACATACTGTTTATGCGATATTTCTTATATGTATACGGACAAAGTACCGGTATGTCTACAGTTTGATGTTCTTTCTGTTTGTGGCGGTTTTTGACGGGTGGAAATATTTTCACAGGATACCCACCGCCAAGGCCAACCGTACCTTTAAAACAAGTTTATAGTATATTATTACGAATAAAACTGAAATTTTACTGTAGTAGATGTAAATGATGTAATAACAGACCAACAACAAGTAAGTGTTACCTAACAAGTGGAATAAATTAGATTTCTGACTGAATTTTCGTTAGATATGTCCCTATTTTCGTGGTAAATAATATAATTAGTCACGTGACAATTTGTTTGACAACGAACAGACGACACATGGTTTGAATTGTGATCGTTTTGAAAAAAAGAGTTATTACATGTATTTCATTTGACATATTGTTGCCTACTCACTCATCTATGTTCTAGTTGGGTTTCATTTCAGAAAGTGGTAATAATAGTAATAACTTGATTTTGTCGGGCGTTATGGTTTCTTAACGGCCCTCCAGAAATGATTAACAGCCCTCGGGCCATTAAAGGCCCTCGACTTCGTCTCGGGCCTTTAATGAACCCTCGGGCTGTTAATCATTTCTGGAGGGCCGTTAATAAACCATAACGCCCTCCAAAATCAAGTTATTGGTATATTAAGTCTAATAATTCAACTTACTCTAGATATTTCACAGGTGTTTATGGGGTATACTAATGTAAAGATTTCTTCAAAACAAGTTTCATTACAAATGCTGTAGTTGTAAACGCTGAATGGGAAAAGCGAGCACATCTTTAAGGAGTCAGACATATGCATCAAGTCAGACATAATTTGATTATTTAGCGGGATAAATGGAATTTTTGTATGTTGTGCGTTGATCGTTCTATGAATGTGACTTTAGATCACATGACATAATTATCTTGATTAATAAGAGATAACATAAAACTAGGAGGATGATAGTAATTAAACGTAAGGAGAAAAAGACATTCCAACGAGTACTGTTTCAATGCCAATGCACTGAGCGTTGAAGTAGTCAAAAAACAAGACACACAAACACATACATAGCTCACACAAACACACTGCAACTCATTTGTGAACGATATATAAATAAAATATGCAACTCAACCCAGAGATTTACTGTGATCAATAATTTTCCTTGCGCCTTTTTCATTGCAATAAGCCAGTGCATTCTCTTATATATGAAAGGCTCCCTAATAATGAGTCCCTATGGGAGACTCGCATATATAAAAGAATGCACTGGGACAGGATCTTTATTCTTTAATGCTACACCAGTGCAGTTCCCGTCATGAAAGGACATTACATAGCATTGTTGCAATACCATATGATATTTAGATTTCTGTCAGATGATCTGGTTTCACAACGATGAGTCTATAGAAGTCACTGATAGGGCAATAGGTTTAATCAAGTAAAGGCCTACTCGACTGGGAATGAATGAGAAAGTGTGCCAAAACAAAAACAATTATGACAAAACATTGACAGGTATTGTGTCAGCGCGTCGTGTGAAGAGTCAATGCTTAATGTGAATAATGTCTGTGCCATTTCGATAGTTAAACGATTGACAGCGTATGCACATACATGTTAACTTCTGGCAGACCAATTTTGAGGAGATAGAACTTCAGAAATCGGGAAATCTAGTTCAAATTCGGGAGATTTTTAATTGTTATATAAACTTTCTATTTTTAGTCACTTTAAACAGTTTTAAACTCAAATAATACCATACAGCATAACAAAACTTAATATTAAACAATTTAGCAAATGTGTAAATTTCACCCAAAATAATACCGCTCGTAAATCGATTATTTATTTCGTCCGTGCTTACTTTGAACAGTCGTGAAGAAACTGTTTCCGGATAGGGAAGGCAGGAAATGGGGCTGAAATTCGGGATACTCCCGCCTAAATAGGGAAAGTTAACATCCATACATATGCATATGATTGAGACGTAAGAGTCACTTTTGCTTATCGCAAATGTCACTCAGATCTATTTGCGAACCATACTAGGGAATCATTTCCCAATTACAAAGACATATTTTGGTCTGAATATAAAGGGTTAAGCCAATATTTTAATTATATCCTCAAACACGAACGAGAAGTAAACCATTCATTTGCAGTCACCTGAATATGTCACAACTTAATGAAAGTTATATCACAATTGCTATTCACAGTGATCGCCACAATCATATGAATAAATATGTGGAACTCAATACAATATCAAGTACCCGAGTGCTAATACAGTAATGCCCTAAATAATCGACTCCTTAACCACATCATAATTATGGGTAATTTTTCAGGATTTGAGCTTTCCGATGAATGGCAACTAGCCATATTTCCGACTAAATCCTGAAAAGTTACCCATAATTCTGCTGTGGTTAAGGAGTCGATTATTTAGAGCATTACTAATACATCATAAAGAACCGAAGTCTTATAATAAAATAGTCATTCTTCACTCAGTTGGTTGAGGTTTCCATAGTTCCAGCTATTTTTATATAAAACAGTTGCCAAAATTAAATCTAATTTTAAATATCTAAGGCCTTTTCCCACTGAAAAAGTTGTTAGAAATCACGACATATAAATTGTAGCTACGAAAAGAAAATAATTTTTATAGAAAACCTAATGCTATTAGTTCTTAGCTCCCCTCTAAAGCATTGAAAAATTAATAATAAGTGGGTCGAAAACTGTATATCAATCGTTTCCCAAAATGTATAAAAAAAAAGATACGACACTTATTTTGTACTGATTAGGAATTTTGCAGAAAGTTTAACATGAATAAAAAGGTTGCACACATGGGGTTTTGAGACCATATGCGGGCCTAAGACACGTGAATTTGACTTAACCACAAAATTCTAGAAAAATATTTGCCATGGGGATGTCCAAACAAGTTACCAAATTTCTTGGTAAATATTGCAGTCACCTGATCCTTAAAGGCCCACTTAATTTTCGAACCCCCAGATTACTTTATATAAAATATATGCCATATTATATACCATTTGAAATAGGAAGCTCCAAAACATTGTATTATCAACTTATCCGGTGTAAATAAACTGAGGACATGTTGGTTTTGTTGAGTTGCCAACGCGTTTTGTCATCAAGATTGAAGTAAAAATCAGTATTATTTTCAATGCAGGGGGAATAACTCTATATATTAAAGATAGAGTTGTTCCCCTTTCATCGAAAAGTTTGAACTCTGTTGCATTCTGGGTGCCAGAGAGGGGAAGTCTTCAGCAGTTTTCTATTTCTCTGTGGGTATCTTCTGAGACACAGATGTTTCCAATAGTGACGAATTATAGTAGTTTAATCATATTTTATGGCATAGATTGTTATTAAAACCGTATAGCAAGTCGCCATAAAAAAAATAATCGGAGACTCGAAAATTAAGTGGGCCTTTAAACATGTAATTGTGTATACTACCAGAAGAATTATATAAAAAGCAAATACGTTTGGTAAAAATTACGTGTAACTTGCTTGATGTTATTAATAAAGAACCGTAACGTGAATTCACCCAGAATGTAAACTGATCGTCAAAAATGAGATTCCACACATTTACTCCTGCACACATGTAAATATATTTATAATTTCTATACATTATTAATATCAGGTGCACTATATTACTGTAGAATGTCGAGACTTAGCAGTTCCATCTCTATTCCGTAAATTTGGACCAAGTATTGAATTGAAAGGCGTAGCTCCTTCTTCCCCCGTGATGAGAATTGCACCATAAAACTTCTCCTGTTCCTCGATCTGTCTGGCAAATTCTTCTTCCAATCTCTACAAAGGGAAGGTATAGTTGATTATTTAATAATGTAATCAACAGCTATCAATACTCGCAATACGTAAAACTATTTTGTTATCGCATTTTCAGGAGGGCGAGAGTGATCGGGGCGGAATGGGACCACGCTCGAGTTTTTCTATCCATATTTCTGGCCATATTACCACTTGTTGTTAGAGTTATCCATCTTCATCTGCAATTTTGACCGAGACCATCCTTTCGATGGCATGTTTCTGGGCCACAAACATTTGAAATAACAAACTTCAAAAATCAATATCTGATCACTCTAGCATTGATGGGTATGTTCCTCGACTAAAAATCAAATATGTTTTACCTCCAAAGCCAAAGAAATAGTAATTTAGGAGCGTCTGATCGGATTGAGTACATTTAAACCACAGGTGCGTGAACTGGTTACCGGTTATCAGCCCTACATGTGTTTTTGAATGATACCAGCCTTGCTGATTTCAATTGATTGACCATTGAGAATAAAGAACTGATGTTTCTCTGCACCATGGTGTATCTCTTCATTGATTTAGTGGATAAATAATAAGAGGCATCTATTTAAGAAATAACCACTTAATAATAATTATATTAATGCAATTATAACTGAACATTTTTAAGATAAATTCTATAACACAAAGTAAAATTAACTTATAATATCTTGGTTATAATTCATAAACTTAATCTAAAAAAAAGAGTTATTTGTTATAGTAGGTGTTTGACATAATTGTTGCTGGCAAAAACTTATCTGATTTTATGGAAAGATATCGGGAGGAATTGACTTTTTCTTGGATTAAACTTTGAGAAATAACTCTTTTTTAGATTCAGTTTATGAGTTATAACCAAAATATTATAAGGACAATTTTACTTTGGCAAAGACTTCTGATCACAGATCGCCACCAGCGAACCTGTGTCATAACATGACCATCCAAAGGTCATGTGAGCGATTATCAGTCAAATTATAGAAAAATACCAAGAAAGTTGGACGAAATATCTTACATGTATTAAGTAATATTAATGATATTAAATTGATGATCTTTAATTATAGGCTAAATTTCATTGACCAAAAATTGAAGGCCAAAAAAGCTTCGGCAAATGCAAAAGAAATAACTAAGTCAAAGAAGGGTGATAACTTTGATAAAATGAGTCTGAGGGACTTCATAATCGTAGGTGAGACGCAAAGGTTCTCATGAAAGTAAACATCGGTGCTAAATTTAATCAAATTGAGCAAAAAGTGAAGGAATTAAAGCTTGAGTAACATTGAATCTATAGACGGATGGACAAACTGCTTTAGATTTACTCCCAAACTCGTTACGAGGGGTAAAATATCAGTTATCTCAGGCAACATCAGGGGTACAGAGGTTTGAAGATACATCCAGGTATCAAATCTCCTCCCCATGATGTTGCTACAACAATGGGTCAATGACTTGTACAGGATTTTCAGAAGTTCACGAGACATCAAGTCAATGAAAGGCGCTTTCCATAACTTTTTAGCATTTCAAATTCTAAAACTGTTCAGGATTTTAGACAAGCGCATCAACCCAGAAGACATCAAGAATAATGCGTCAGAACGTCACAATTTGTCAAAAATTCCAGTCTAACGGAATTTATATACCCCTCAAGGAAATAGTGATTTGAGTGTACCCTTGCAGCCAATGAGATTGCATATAAACCCTTTCTTTAATAAATACTCATTGACGAGTAATTATCCTTTGGAAAATGTTCAGATAATAAGTTCAACAAACGACCATAGGTCGTTTATTGAACTTATTATGTGAACATTTCCCACCAAAGAATAGGAATCATTCTGAAATTGTATTATCTTTTCGTCATACTGTCGTCTGCTAATTTTTCATGAACACCCCTCCAAATGAGTAATAGACCGTTCCAATGTATACTTTTATAACGGGAGAATTTATTTTGTATAATAAGGATTAAAACCGGATATGGGGATAATAAACCCTCATAATTGGCTACAGCAATCAGCAATGCAGAAGCAATTTGCTGAAGCAAACTAGGCCATGGCAAACTGTTGCAACAGCAGATTGCAAAGCTAAACCATCTGAATAAAGAGGTCTGATAAACAGCGTTGAGCATGATTTCATGATTGGAGAGTAATTTTTACCTGCTTCCTCGGAGCTAACCGAGCTTTCCACTCTTTCTGCTCATTCATGGTTTGATCACAAAGTTCTTTCATTTTCTGTGTTTCATGCTCCATCAGCAGCTTCCGTTTCTCCGCCTGGAATTACATGAATAATATGGTAACAAGACCGGTATACTGGACATGAATTATCCTTGGTACCAACAGGAATGAAAGGTCGCTGAGATCACATCCCCTGAAAAAGGTGGCTTTAAAAAAAAAAAGATGAGTAAACAAATAAAATTTTGATAAAAAATCTTTGGACAAAACTTTATTTTTAAACTTTTGAATATTGCTGAAGTTACCATTCGAACAACACAAAAACTGTGTTTCTAAGTCGAATAAGGGGCATAACTCCTTCAAAAATCATTGTTAAAAAGGTATTTTATTTCACTGAGGTATATTAATTTTTCCTTCATTCTATTGTTGTGGTCCATAAAAATATGAACAATCATTTAGATCTGCAAAATGACGGAGATAAAGGGATGAACATATTTTACATTCTAAGGGCCATAACTTTGGAAGAAATGAAACGACAACACCTGTTACATGTGGATATTGTTCCTTTCATCATTCAAAATTGCTCATGATGACTGAGATTCCAAGATCCAACGTTGCCAAATATGCATTATAAGGGCCATAACCCTGCAACAAATGTATGGACGGAACCATTTCCATGTGGATATCCTCCCCACCTCCATGCTGGTTCATGAGCATACAAAATATAATTCAAATCCAACCTGTGATGACTGAGAGCTCCAAAGTTTTTATGGACCACCACACAGAACCCTTTTCTATATCTCTCACTTGCGGGGATAAAAAGCCACCATTTCGGGACATGTTTGGCCGAGTGGCATTTTATAACACATTTTATAACAAAAGCTTTCAAAAGAGACTTCAATCAACACAACTTTTCTCATTTATTTGTAACAGTCAACACAAGCCTTGCCAAAATATTTTTCAATTTGTCTCCTTGAATAATCCCTGTAAATAATTTGATGATGGCTTTATCTTGAATGCTTCTGATTTACCAAAGACCGCAAAATACAAATATGGAGAGAAATATATTTTTTTCTTAACACTAGTTTGTTCTACCAACATCAGATCTAAATTTGTAAGACCAACCAACATCTGAGGTTTCTGATGGTGAAACCAGTTAAACCAACTACATGTAGGTTCTGGAGATGCCTCATAGAGAAACTATCAGTGATCATTTATTATATTTCAAGGTTTGAGATATAATGATTTTTCTGTAGAGTTTTAACTGAAACACATGGACCCCAGATAACTTTCATCTAGTCTGCAGTTGTTCTCTGCAGTTGTTCAGAAACAGAACACATGGTGTGATGTAAGTTTCAGTGGCCAGCACAAGTGTGATGACATCATCATGTTAGTTTCTAGAATCAGCCCCCAGTTTGGTGATGATCAAGTGATTTTTTGGTTGATTGACAGATGCCATGTCTCAGCCACCTGGTGTGATGTCATCAGAATGGAATTTTCAATGACTGCCCTATGATTGACAGGTGTCAGGGAATCAGTTTTTGAACACCTGTGCTTAGGGCAACTTGGCCATGGTGTGATGGCATCAGTATGGAATTTTCCATGACTATCATATGATTGACAGGTGTCAGAGAATCGGGTCATGAACACCTGTGCTTTGGGCCACTTGGCCATGGTGTGATGTCATCAGTATGGAATTTTCCATGACTATCATGTGATTGACAGGTGTCAGAGAATCGGGTCATGAACATCTGTGCTCTGATTCCCTGAGTGGAGTTCTGAGGTAATGAACTGATTTCAGAGTCAGAATGTCAGAAACTCAAATGTGCTGAGATGAAAATATTTCATATAAATAAATCAAACTCAGTCTTTGGCCTCTCAAAATGAACATCTGTGTTTTCAGGCAATTAATTATATAATGAAAAATTTATGTGAGGTGGGGAATCTGGTGGTTTTCAAGCCTGCAAAGAGAGTGTCTGTTGTCTGCAGAATGAGGTCCCCAGAGGGTGAATTTAGTGATGCTATCCTGCAAGTGGACTAGCATCACCATACTCCCCCTCTGGGGACCTCATTCTGCTTAGGCCTCATCTTCTGGGAAGTATCTATAGTCTCAAATTAACATTGTTTAGTTACTTTTTCCCTACTGGGAAGTTTCCATATCCCCTAATTTGCAGAAGATAAAATGCATAATCGAGGTGACCAATGGGTGAAAATCACCAACTTCAACAGGGTAACTTCAATCTCAACCTAGGTCTCCGATAGGAGTTGAGGGCTCAGCAGAATGAGGTTCCAAGAGGGTGAATTTGGATATGCTAGCCCACTGTGCGGGATAGTGTCACTAAATCCACCATCAGGGCACCTCATTCTGCAAATGACAGACACACTATTTCAAGGCTTATTTCAGGCAATTATATTTATATAAAATTGATGTGGGTGGGGTGGGGGATCTGATCTGGTGGGTTTTTTTATCTTTATCTTCAAGAAATTAAGAAAATATTAGAAGTATAAATCATTTTAATGATAATATCCTACAATTTCCAAGTAATGGTTAGATTATCTTCCGGAACATTTTAGCAATTGCATCTAAATCTCTAAATGGGGATAAATAATGAGATTGAGTTTTCAACTCTTGGGAAATTCTGGTTGGATTTGAAAATTAATAATGTTGATGAGGCTCTATTTGGGAGATGCTGAAGAACAGATTAATTTTTGTCACCTAAATTTTTACCTTACAAGGTCAAGGTAAATATTGTTATAAAGTGAGTAGATGGGCGCGAAGCGCCCGGGATGGTCGAAAAGATCGAGTGATCTTCTCCTTCACCCCAGGTAAATATTGTTAGGCCAATGTATTCTCTTAAATATGTGAGGCTCCCTATGAGAGACCCACATATATGAGAGAATGCATTGATACAGGTTTTTCATAAAATTTCAGGAATCTCCAATCATAGAAGAGTTAAGCCCCTTTTTGACTTTTTTTTAACATGGATTATTCACATAAATATACTGAGCCAAGTTTGAATTTTGGTTTGGTCTGATACTTTCTGATGAATTTATATACTTTTTTTTAGATTTTGCAGATTATTTTGAATCCCAAATAATAACTTTGTGGTTCTAGTTGTCTGATTTGCTTTGAAAAAAATAAAATTTGGTGTGTTAACCCTTTCATGACAGGAGATGTATATATATCTTTATTTCCTCCATTCACGGAGAGTTATGAATAATATAAATTGACAAAAGGAAATTCAAATAATACAAGAACAGTAAGCATATATACAGTGGACATAACAACAAAGAATAGTCGCTAGGTGTTCAGCAAGCATACCCACACACGCATGCACCCATGTATATATTGATACGAACAGACACCCATCGTACATACTCGCACGCCATCATACATGCAAATCCCACTCTAATACATGCATGCACACATACATATCAATACTCACACACAGACAGATATTCATACACGCATAAAACATACATGCAATACATATACATGTGCTCATATGCCACGGTGCTATATATATATAAACAGTCTGATTTGCTTTGAAAAAAATAAAATTTGGTGTGTTAACCCTTTCATGACAGGAGATGTGCCAGTGCAGCATGATCCATTGATTTTTTACAGAAGTTAAAATTATTTGGTTTTTAAAAAAGCCACCTTTTCTGGGAATGTGTGCCCATATGTCCTTTTATAATTTTTTGTCAGCTGGTTTTGTAGCAAAGCAATTTAAAAATATATCTTTTTTGAGCACTAATTTATGTTTTTACAGTTAGGTGGGATCAATAATATACCTGTAAATGCTCGAGCTCTTTGAGTGAATTTTCACATTTCTGACTCAAATCATCCCATTGTCGCTTGTGTTTGGTTTCTTGTCGCTGCATTTCAGCTTTCATGCGTTTCTTCTCATTTTCCTCAAACTAAATATAACATAAACTTTAAATCATTATTTAAAAACATGAAATCAGCAAAATCAATCTCAATAAAAAGTGTTTGGCATATGCCCCCAACAGATCGTAACCCTTTCATGGCAGGAGCAGCACTGGTGCAGCATTAAAGATAATGTGCCAGTGCATTCTCTTATATATACGAGTATCCCACAGGGAACATCACATATATTAGATAATACACTGATTACAAGGTCAAGGTAAATATTGTTAGGCCAATGTATTCTCTTATATATGCAAGGCTCCCTATGAGCGACTTGCATATATAAGAGAATATATTGGAACAGGGTTTTTGCAAAATTTCAGGGAACTCCAGTCTGGAAGGGTTAATAGCATGTTACACTCATAAAAGTAAATGAATGAAAAGGGTCCCGGACCTTTTCCCTTGGAAAGATTTGTGCCATAGAGGATTATAATTGGATATTAAATGCAAACTTTAAAATAAAGAAATGCCACGTTTAGATGTTTAGATAATAAGTTCAACAAATGACGATATTGAACATATTATCAGAACAATTCCCTCCAATGAATATAAATCCTTCAGCACTTGTATTATCTTTTCGTCTGACTGTCGTCTGCTAATTTACCCTGAACACTCCTCCAAATGAATAATAGACCATTACCATGTATACCTTTATAACTGAGTGGGAGAATTTATTTAGTATACAAATGATTCAATGGCTATTAATAAATTTCTATATGGAAGAAAGGAAGAAAACTTTTTACTATTCTCTGGATAAACCAATGGCGAAAACTTCCCAAAAAAAAGCCATACCACCGATAAGAATGAATGGATGAACTGTCTAGTATGAGTATCCTTTGTCCCAGGCTTGACTAATATGAATCGTATGACAAGTAGTGATGCAACCACACATGCTGTGCCTCAAATTTTCCTTTTAGCAGCAACATGACGCTAAGAATAATGTATGTACCATCAGGCAAAGGTCCCGACAGAGATGACATGACAAGACTTGTCATGGATTGTGCAATCTTGTCTGGATTCTGGCCCACAAATCCAAAATGATGTAAATAACATCAGACACCCAGACATGTCAACCCTCCCGATTTCGGCGGGAGTCTCCCGATATTGGGCACCATCTCCCGGGCTCCCGATCGGGAGATGGAATCTCCCGATATCACGCACCCCCGTAAATCAAAATGAGAGTGCCTACGATTTTATGGCCTATCGCCGACACAAAGTGCAGGAAGTTATCTGCTTGTTATAATCTCCGATTGCAATTAGCCCTGAGTCAATTAAACAGGTCTTCATTGTCAAAGCATGCCTATCATTCGACCACCGTAATTGCGGCGATGCATAGTAAACAAAGGCACCATTGTTTACTGGCCGTCGCTTCAACAGCGGATTACCAAATGACTGGCGACTCAGGGATGCCAAAACAGAGTGTCCATGGAAAGTGGCAAAGTGTACAAAATGTATGTGTTTATCATTTACTGTCGAATGTTTACAACCACTTCAATAAGAGTTCAAAGAGAAAGGAAGAATTTAAACCGTTTCTAGAGTTCGCCGATGTGGAACCATTGAAAATTCTACAACACACAAAAACATTTGTTTCGACCAAAGTTATAAATAAAGCTGACGACATCACAGTGGTTCCGTTCGACGTCAGGGAGAATCAATTAGCCAATGATATCATCGCGATCGGATTTGTGGCACGTGACTGATAAAGAAGTTCCCCTTTAGCGAGAAAGTGTTACTGGATCTCAAACTCATCAATCTGAAACCTGGAAACGAGAATTACGCGAGGAGATCGACATCAAATCGGTTGTGCGCTTGACGAAGCGGTTCAATTTAGATATGAACTTTGACGATCTGTGCGATGAATGGAACGATTATGTCACTGCAGTGAATCTTCCAGTTTACAACGATGTTCTCGATTTGCAAAAAAGTTCACGCATGCTTTCGTTCGGAATTGGACAATGATACCATTTGCGCATTGCTATCATGCAAACTAAACACAGACAGTTCATGTTACGACTTTGTTGAAAGTTGATCCAAACAATGAAATGTTGAAAGATGCCAAATCTGCTACAATGTCATATAACAGGGAGCATTCGTCCAAGAAGTAATTTGTTAATGATAATATTGTTGATAATTATGTTGTAATAAAATTAATAAATTTAAATAAGTTTTATTTTCTTTATTTTCATGTTATAATGGAGGGATAATGCGATGAAAATAAATCTCCCTATTTCTCCCTAAATCTCCCTATATTGGAAGACTGATCTCACTATTTCATATAATACCAGGTTGACATGTCTGCAGACACCTTGTCATGATGTCTTCGCTGGTTTTCATTAAGCTAACCAACGAAATTGGTCTAAATGAAACAAATACGCTGAAATCACGTGGGAATTCTTCGTAAGTTGTGAATTAGCTAATTTAATTTTTATTGCGATGGTCCATTGCCGATTCTGCGCTTTGGTAATCTTCACACAGTTGCTAACCGAAAGTCACGACAATGTCTCCAAAATCCATACCCGCAATCTTTGAAAAAACACTGATGGATATAAAAAAAAATATATGACGTCATTCACCTGCGCCTAAGGTATAAACAACCATGCACGCTTGCGGTGCTGGTGGTTATTATAACCATACCAAGGGACAAAAAAATCTGATAATTCACACCAAAGTTACAAGGTTTAATATTCTTATGGACATATGATGGATGAATATTCAGCATACCTGTTTTATTTTGACCTTATCGTCCTCAGGCGTAGCAATCATGCTGAGCCGTAGACTCTGTTTGAACATCTGAGCCCGGGTTTTGGCTTCACTTTTCAGAATCCTCGGCAGACGCTTCTTCTCTGAATTATGTCGAGCTGTCATTTCATCCGTCTTGGAAGCATTTGTTCTTTTCATTTGTTCAATTTCCTGTGAAAAGTGTTAGTAAAATTATACTTCAATTAACACTTTCTTTAATAAACACTCATTGACGAGTATTTATCCAATATGAAATGGTCAGATAATTAACGTTTGTTGAATTTATTATCTGAACATTTCCCTGCAACAAATAGGACTCCTTCTGTACCTATATTATCTGTCGTCTGCTTATTTTTCATGAAAACCCCTCCAAATGAATAATAGGCCATTCCAATGTATACTTATATAACTGAGTTGGAGAATCCATTTAATACAAAAGTGTTAATTCGACAATATTCCAAGTCTCTTACAAGATACAGTTACGTTTCCGAGCTCTTTTTATATAATCTCTAGTTATTATTTGTTTCAGTGCCATCATGTCATGAATCTCTACTCTGGTTACGCGCTTAGAGATCATATTCCACCCAAATGTTCAAAACCCATTGAACAAACATTGCAGAGAATATATTTCTTTGTTAACCCTTTGAACCCTGACGTCCTGAACGTTAAATGACCTCAACCCGAGGCGCCTGACGTTATATATTGTGTTCCGACGACGTAACTCATAAAGCTCTTAATTGGGACGTATATACATGTATACATGCTCAACTATACGGCAATCTACTATGCTAACTGAACAAGTGTGTGGTGAAATATGTCACAATGTATTTCAACGAGACAGTCTATTCCACGTTCAATATACATGTACATGTATATAGATATATTGCGGCTTTCTTTGGTCGCGCTATATATTTAGAACGAAATTCTTTGCCTACAATAAAAGGCGTTTCTCAAAATGCACCTGTGTGCTTGCGCGAAGAAACAGACCCCCTGTTTCCAATTTGGCTGCTAAAATCAGAGGTACGAACATGTGACTCATTCGCGCAAAGTATAGAAGCACTATTCTAGTTAATTTGGGCTTTGATCGCGAAATTTCTAACGAAATACTGCCCCTTTTCCAACGATAAAAAGCATTTTTTTTTTTCGAAATAGGCCTCTGCGCATGCGCAAATAAACAAACCCTCTGTCATCAGTTTGTCGATTAAAGTCACATGGGTAAACATATGACACGTGTGTGCAAAGTAGAAGTACAACTCTAGTTGATATATGCGTTTATTGAGCTGTAATTTCGTGTCAAATATCGTCTGATTTCCGGACCGGTATTCCGGTCTCCCGGGATATAGGAATATAAGGATTGGACCGGTATTCCGGTCTCTCGGGTTCAAAGGGTTAATACATGTTCCCCAAAAATCTACATCACAGTTGGGGTGGTCCCATTTCAAGATAGCATGATTTTTGTGACTTTTGTGAGCTGGTATGGCAATAAACAATGAATCAATGAATAAGTCAATTGTGTTGCTGAGACATAATATATCGTGATCTATTCTAGTGCATGTATTGCTCAATGCATAAAATGTGTGTATGCCGGAAAACATATCATTAATATGTCAGTTAATGTAAATCATCAGCTGAGTTGCGGGCTCGGCCAGACGGATAACTCTTAAGTATAGTAAAAGCCTGGAAGAATTGGCTGTACTCAGACAAGTACGTTTCATGCTGGCACGATATCTCATATAATCGAATAGACTCGAAGCACAGTACTATCCACTTCCAGGAGCCAGATCATAATGAATGAAGAATGGCTTGAGAAATTTGGCACCTTTGATGAAATGAAGAATAGATTGGAGAAGTTGATATGTGAAATTTTAATTTCGCTTGAGAATCTCGTGGCATTTGAGCTGAGAATTGGATATTTCACCTTTTGATGTCGCGTGAGCATCTGGTGACGTTTTAGGAAGAACAAATCTTTGAGCTGGCACTTGGCTAACGTATCCTTATCTGTAGCTTGCTTTTTCTCCATTTCCCAAATAGCAGCCTCTCGAGCTGAAAAGTGGCAAATAAAGTGGATCATATAAAGGAACAGGAGAAACAATTTCACTCTTACAATGGCACTGATTATGTACATGCTAAGGTGAATGTCTTCTGAAAATGATGGAGATCATATTTGATAGTCTTCTGAAAATGACGGAGATCATATTTGATAATGTCACATGTGATAGCTTGACCATGAGAAAACAAGAAGCAAACTTCAACTTATGCCAAATTAAAAAGAATATAAAAGACAAACAAGGATAAATCTAGAATTTAAAATTGGAACACTATATTGGACACTGTTTTGAAAGTGTCACTGATGATGAACCTCCACACCAAATTTCATCAAAATCAAATAACCTATAGAACTAACTAAATTTGCATTAAACTCAATCATACAGGAATTTATTCCAACAAAATTTCAAGTGACGACAGACACCAAACTTCAGACTTTCAAGGGTTAGATTCTCAAATGTTTTAAAATTTTTGAAAAATAGATCCCACTCCAAGCTATGTTGCTATATTGTTGGTTCATCTAGCTTTCCAGTAATGTTGAACTTATTATCTGAACATTTCCCACCAATAAATACGAATCCTTCTGCACTTGTATCATTTGTTGTCTACTTATATTTCCTGAACATACCTCCAGATGAATAGACTGTTCCAATGTATACCTTTATAACTAAATTGGGAGAATCCATTCGGTAAACTGAGAAAGAGTTAAGTTATGTGTATGGCCAAATAAACCACTAGAGAAACAAACCTCTGAGAAGCTGCTGTTTCTGTTGGAGAATCTGTTTTTCTAATAAGGCAATTTTCTGACGATGTGCTTCAGCTAACTGCTTCATCGTCCGATCCACTCTCTCCTGCTGGCTCTCTAAGAACTGCCTCTCCTGAATCGAAAAAATCAAAACATTCAATTCCTTTATCTTCAATATTTGCAGAAAAATAAACATTTTACAACAATGTCCAGAGAGACCAATGCATCAAAAATGGTGAATCAATGACATTTGGAGTATAATCAAATTTCACATCTGAAATGTACCATATTACAAAATTTATCATTTCAAAGGCAACTATGACTTCTGATGATACTGAATGATAATAAATATTAACTTTTTGTATGGCAGATAACACGTGATAATAATGTGAATAAAAAGATCGAAAAACCATGTGCCAATGGTCTTTAAATATGATCGTTGAAGTGCATCAGTTCTCAAAAGACCTGCTATAAAAGTTTTAAATTTTAAACACCAGCTGAGGCAAATCCAGCCAAGAATATGAAAGTTCTTGGTGCTAATTATCTGCCTCCAAAACTGAAAAGTATTTAGTATTAATTATTAACCCTTTCATGACAGGAGCAGCACTGGTGCATTCTCTTATATAGATAATATAATTCCATTGATAGTATTCATCAATTTAGCATTTCAATTGCACTATTACGGGGCAAATATGGTCGGAACCGTCAATAAAAATTAAAATAATAAATATGAGTTCGTCAAATTTATATATCATTAACCCTTTCATGACGGGAGCTGTGCTGGTGCAGCATTAAAGACCATGTACCAGTGCATTCTCTTATATATGCGAGACACCCATAGGAAGCCTCGCATATGTAAGAGAATGCACTGGCTTACAAGGACAAGGTAAATATTGTTAGGCCACTGTATTCTCTCATATATGCGAGGCTCCATATGGGAGACTCGCATATATAAGAGAATGCATTGGCACATGGTTTTTCGAAAAAATTTCAGGAAGCTCCAATCATGGAAGGGTTAAGTGGGCATTTTTGATGAGAGGAACAAACCTTTTCATTGAGTTCTATCTCTTTTGCCTCCTTCTTTTTTCGTATTGCTTCTTTTTTCGTATCTTTTGGTAACATATCCAGCTCTTGTTTGAAAAGTTTCATTTCTTGTTTTAGTTGTTCACGGAAAACCTTTACTTCTTTATCCTGCAAGAAATAAATGAGACTTTATAATTCGATTCCTAGATTTTATTAAATTAATATTGTCAATCCTGTTGACCGATGCTCCACTGTAGTTCGGTGGAAAACCACTGTACTCAAGGCTGCAAACAGTGTGTCTCTCATTTGCAGCATGAGGTCCCCAGAGGGTGAATTTAGTGATGATATCCCACAAGGAGGATTAGCATAACCAAATTCACCCTCTGTGAACCTCATTCTGCTTAGGTCTCAACTGCTATGGGATGCCTAGGATCAGGTTGAAGTTCCCAGTTGAAGTTTGTGATGTTCACCCATTAATAACTTTGATCATGCATTTTATCTTCTGCAAATTAGGGGATATAGAAACTTCCCAGAAGGAAAACAGAAACAATGTTAATTTGAGACTATAGATATTTCCGCTGTGTCGGATAGCATCACTAAATTCACCAACTGGGGACCTCATTCTGCAAATGACAGACAACCTATACCGGTAATTTGCTGGTTTAGTACTACTAGTATTTCAGTTCTTCTTGCTTTGCAATACATGTACTCAGAAGTAAACTATATATATACAAATCTTACTATTCTAATTTTTACATTTCAAACTGCTATTTTTGTAATTCTTTCACAATGCATATACATTCCAGTAGATATATTTTTACTCTTAGACACCTAGTCAGATTTTACATTGGGGGGGGGGGGGGGTACTAAGAGATGGCAAACCGTCAAAATTTCAGCATTCTAAATGGCACGTACTGGCTATAATAAACTATTATTATTATAATGTTTTGTTTATGTTTTGTTGACGAAGGACTGCATTGCAGCATAAATGTTTGTAAATTCAAGTCCCCAACTCTCAATCCCTGTGTTAAAATTGTGCCATGTTTTTAATTACATGTGTTACAGATGTAAATACAGGGTAAGTTCAACAAATGCAAAGCTGAATTTTAAACAGTAAGTTGGCAAGCAGCCAGGTATTGCTCAGAATGGTAGCATGTTATTATTTCCCTATCTAGATGTCATCGTCAAAAAGAATGCGAATTAGATGGTTTGTAAGTTTCACCAAAAGAATTGTCGACACACTAACACAGTTTCTAAAATGGACATGTAAAAATTGCAAATTTATCTTGACTTATCAACCTGTAAAGCATGTTAACCCTTTACCCAACAGAAGGGCCCTGTGCCAATGCACTCTCTTATATATGCGAGTCGACCATAGGTCGACTCGCATATATAAGAGAATGCATTGGCTTAACACATTAAAAATGATAAAATTGTTAAAGAATGTAAGAAAAAATGGTAAAAAGTGTTAGGCCAATGCATTCTCTTATATATGCGAGGCGACCTATGGTCGACTCGCATATATAAGAGAATGCATTGGCACAGGGCATAACTGTAACTATCACAATGTGGTCAAGGAGCCGGTTCCAATGATATCCATATTTGTATGGTTCTATTGAGACAGACCGAAGATATTTTAGGCTGTTGAAGCTTTATTTGGCCGGTGTGGGCCGGTTTGTTGGGTAAAGGGTTAAGAGAAAATTCAGCAGTATATTTTTACACCTAATGATATAATAGTCAACCTGTCTTTCATGCTTACATTTATTAAATGACTTGCAGATCGATTGAGAGCTTTTCGATGAATAGCAACAAGCCATATTTCTGACTAAATCCTGAAGAATTACCCATAATTCTGCTGCTGCTAAGGAGTTGATTATTTAAGGGCATTCAATATACCAGTACATTTTAAAAAACATTAATAATTTGAACAACTTTTCAAAACTACCAAAACAATTGTAAGTCACATATTACTCAAAACTCCAACACAGTGTTCCAATAACAACATTCAGCAAGCACACGCACAAATTGGCTTGAGGTGTACATCGCTTTTTATGAAGTTATTGGTTTATGAACATCGGCAACGTTCATGTAAACCTTATGACAATTCCTACTGATTCATAAGGGCGCCAATTATGTGAATGTAGAGGGTGTGTGATTATGTTAGGTTGAACAGGTTTGCGATGATACACATAAAATACAACAGTGACTTCTGTAAAATCAGACATGCAGATAAAATCAATAGGGAACATGGGAATTTAAATTTGCGTACATACATGGCAAGCCTGCAAATAGTGTGTCTGTCATTTGCAGAATGAGGTCCCCAGAAGGTGAATTTTTAATGATGCTATCCAGCACAGCAGGCTAGCATTACCAAATTCACCCTGTAGGGACCTCATTCTGCTTAGGCCTTATCTTCTGGGAAGTAGTCTCAAATTAGCATTGTTTTTAGTTACTTTTTCCTTTGTTGAAGTTTCTATATCCCCTAATTTGTAGAAGCTAAAATGCATAATCGAGGTGACTAATGGGAGAACATCACCAGCTTCAACTGGGGAAATTCAATCTGATCCTAGGTCTCCCATAGCAGTTGAGGTCTCAGCAGAACGAGGTTTCCACATGGTGAATTTGGTGATGCTAGCGTGCCGTGTAGGATAGCATCACTAAATTAACCCTCTGGGGACCTCAATCGGCAAATGAGAGACACACAAATTGCATAGGTACAGTCAATTTTGCTTTATTGCATAGCGTCGGTGCATGGCTTTTCTTATGCAGTTAACCGAATATGCATAAAGCCGAAATCACGAAAAAACGAAGCACAAGGCGTTTTTCTATCACCAGCATCAGTCTAGAAATACAGTGAATTGTTTATGTTTCGTTCATTCAATTTCATCATCAATTTAGTTTGTTTAAAAATAATAATATCTAAAGAGCTTCATCTATATTAATTTAATGTTATTCCATATTATATTATCATCTATGATTGTAAAATGTTCAAGAATAAAACGATGTTCTTGTCGGGAACGGCAACCCCCATTGATAATAAACTCACTATATACATGTTTATATTTAGAATATATCCAATCAATCAGTTAGAAATGCATTACACACATGTATATTAAGCAAATAATCATTAACTACCCACCAAATATCAGTTAATATATATATATAGCCACCAAGAACTGGTATAAGAAATGCATGCCATCAACGTAATCTAATACAAAAACAAACATTTGTTACCGTACTGACCCGGCTCAAAGCCCTTGTCCGTGTTTAGGCCCACCCATATCTTTTGGCAAAATTCCATGCACAGGGGTATATTTGAGTTTAGGCCCATCCCAAATTTTGTTCAATTTCAGCGGTGGTAAGTAAGTATTTGCTATCAGCTTGTAGACAGAAAAAAAGATTGACGAACTCGAGAGATATAATAATTGCATATCGTTTAAATGCATATTTCGGCTATTTGTTTGGAGATATCAGAAACATTAATTGTTAGGAGGACCATTAACCATATGACTAACAGACAGATTCCACATGTGTCTTTAAATTCATAATTTGAACTAACTGTAAGTTGAATTCTTATAATATGGAAGGAAATTTAGCCAAAAAACTATAAAACGAACATTTCAGATGAAAAAAAACTATAATTATTCTTGAAATCCTATTTCATGCTTCATACATTTCAGGTTGAACAAGTTCATGTCAACTTCATGATGACCCACGTAAAGTACAAGGGCAACGTCTGTAAAATCAGAAATGCAGACAAAATCAATAGGGAACATGGGAATTTCAATTTGTGTCTGTACATACTTGGTGCAGTTGAGCTCAGGTGGTTGTTTAAAGGTATCGATTCCAATTTGAAGCTGTAGCTGTTAGAAGCACCATTAACCTTATGATTAACAGACAGATTCCACCTGTGCTTATGTTTTATGATTGGAACCAAATGGAAACTAATGATCATGGAGATTTTTGCTAACACTTTTAAAACATCCAAGCCTGGATTATAGTGTGTCTGACATTTACAGAATGAGGTCCCCAGAGTGTGAATTTAGTGATGCTATCCCACACAGCGGTCTAGCATCACCAAATTCACCCTGCGGAAATCTCATTCTGATTTAGGCCTCATCTGCTAGGATCAGATTGAAGATTGAAGTTCCCCAGTTGAAGTTTGGTGATGTTCACCCATTAGTCACCACAATTATGCAATTTATCTTCTGCGAATTAGGGGATTTAGAAACTGAACAGAAGGGAAAAAGTAACAACAACAATGTTAATTTGAGACTATAGATACTTCCCAGAAGATGAGGCATAAGCAGAATGAGGTCTCCAGAGGGTGAGTTTAGTGATGCTAGCCCACTGTTAGAGATGGGCAGTATTGAAATTTCAATCTCGGTATCGGTAAATTTTCGTCGATTTACCTCGGTATCGGTACGGTAACCGGTATTGATATTAAATTTTAAGACCAGAGTAGATAGTCCCAGTAAATTGTTGTAATTCAAGTTTTTAGCTGAACAATATACAAGTATATATGACCACGGTCCACGGAATTACTACATTCGGTCCAATAGCTAAATTAGGCAACAAAATGACCTACGCAATTAAGTAATATTCACACATCTCTTGACTTTGATGATTTACACGCATGTCGTCGTACTGATTTGAAAAGAATAAGAGCATGACTACAAATTTTTTTCGTGTCACTTTGCTTTTCATAACATTTCCATGAGTGAATAGAATTGTGAGTAGTAATCAGTGATCACAATTCAGAAATTTATGAACGTTCGCACGATATCATGAAAATCGGCAAACCATTGCAATTTCCGAACTGCAGATGCCCAAACCCGCGGGTGGTTCATATTCTCCTCCTTGCAGCGTGATATACCATTCATGTATACAAGAGTCCCTCTTATTTATAGCAGGCAAGCTACCAGTTGCTATGGAATACTATTAGGGCCACTTCCTAATGGCGCTTTCGGCACACGCCGGAAGCGACAAAAAGTGCGCCATTAGTAACGCGCCGAAAGCGAAAAAAGATATTAATGCATGTTTCGGCGTGCCGAAAGAGACAAAATGTGCGATGTAACGGCGCACATTTTGTCGCTTTGGGCGCGTTACTAATGGCGCACTTTTTGTCACTTTCGCGTGTGCCGAAAGCCCCATTAGGAATACTATTAGGTCCACTTCCTAATGGCGCGCGCCGAAAGCGATAAAAAGTGTGCCATTAGCGTATGTTTCGGCACGCGCCGAAAGCGACAAAAATTGCGCCGTAACGCGCCATTAGGAAGTGGCCCTAATAGTATTCCATAGGTTGCACATGGTGCCCAAGTGTTAATTTAAAGCTATCACGCGATCTTTTTGGTCAGCTATAGGCACATATGTATAATATACCGGTAAGTATATATATGTTTAATACAGTAGGATATAAACATATTTATACCGACATATATGTGCACAAATTTCCTAGATGTGCTATTGGCAATCGACAAGATCAGGTTGTATAAAAAAATCTGCAATGCATATATCAAGCCGCTATTGCATCACCGTCTATAATTATAAAGTAACGCACATACGTTGGCAATACATTAATAATTTCCTTACCGAAAATACGGTATTTTTAGTTTTGATTTAGGAGATAAACATACCCTGTTTCGTTGTACATTCTGGGATTCGAGCATGAAAACAGTTTGTGAACGAGCCGGCTTGCCGGCGAGTTCACAAACTGTTTTCATGCTCGAATCCCAGAATGTACAACGAAACAGGGAATGTTTATCTCCATTGTAATTCAATCTAGCAAGGAATTTGCAAAAAAACTGTATAAAAAGTATCATTTAGTCATTTTCATGACACGAATCGAGACTTTCATTTCGCCGTTGTCACCGTGCACAAATCTTGGGTTTGTTCAATGCGTTACTCGGAACAGTGCTCCGTAACCATTTCCTGCAGGGCGGGTTGTCTCGTTTCGCTACTCCGTTCTGCGCCGATAAAATTGTACCGTGCGACATTCAGATTTGATGCACGCTGAAGCGGCTGATGAACGGTATCTATAGACAACAACGCGCGGGTGTGTTCGTTTCGCTACTCGTTCTGCGCTGATGCAAATTGACCGTGCTACATTCAGATTTGATGCACGCTGAAGCGGCCGATGTCGGTGAATCGAAAACGAAAGTTAGCCGCTCTCGGTCAATCAGAATGCTTGTTTTTAGTGACAAATACTCAATTGAATTACAATCGGTAATGTACATCGGTATTACGCTGATACCGATACCGCACGGTAAATACCGAGTACCGCCCATCTCTACCCACTTTGCGGGTAGAATCACTAAATTCACCCTCTTGGGGTCTCATTCTGCAAATGACAGACACACTATTTCCAGGCTTGAAAACGGAGATGTGCTCCACATTACAGTGTGACACACCACTAAAACAAGAGATGGACTATCGTCCGGTACATACCCCCTTGTGGCATACCGCCTAGTGTGGGCATATCTATAACTTATGACTGCTATACTCAGACAGATGGACCCAAAAATCAGCATTTTCATATAAACAAAGATGAATAACTATAGAACAAAAAAAACAAAACAAAACAGTTGAATGTGCCATTAAATGTCCTCATAGTGGTGAACATCCATACACAATTTCATTGAGATCCGAGCATTACTGTTCAAGTTATGATCTGAACAGACATCGGATGGACCAAAGAGCCAACATTTCCAGATAAACAAAGATGAATAACTCCAGAATGGAAAATCCGAACAAAACAATGGAAAGCTCTGTTGAATGTCCTCATGGTAGTGAACATCCATACCAAATTTCATTGAGATCCCAGCACAACTGTTGAAGTTACGACATGAACAGACACCAGACGGACCAAAAAGCCAACATTTTCAGATAAACAAAGATGAATAACTCTAGAATGGAAAATCCGAACAAAACGATGGAACACTCTATTTAATGTCCTCATAGTAGTGAACATCCAAACCTAATTTCATTGAGATCCAAGCATTACTGTTCAAGTTATGATATGAACAGACATCGGAGGACGGATGTCCACACTCACGCACAGACGGACAGGTGCAAAACAGTGCAAAAAAGGTGCTTGTGTCCAATGATTGTTACACATAGTAGTCAAATACCCCAATCTGCAGATCCTGCACCAAATTAGATGTGGTGCATGTACCCAGTCAATATAAACAGACATTCTATCATAGTCTCAATGACTTGTTATTTCTCGGAAGACATAACTTCACGTATGGGCTTGCCCCAAAATACACCACACTGTGTTATGTTAATCATTTTGATTGGACGATTTCATCTTGTAGTATTTTCTGATTGGTTCTTGTAACTCTGATTCCGGCGGTTTGGAAATAGGTACATGTATGACCAATAACGAGACTCAATGTTATATATGTGCATCTGAAATTTACTGAAACTGAGGTGCAGCAATTTGACTTTACACATGAATAAAAAAAAAAAAAAAACAACTACTAAAAAAACAGGAATATTGCTAAAACTCTAATTTACTCCATACAAAGGCTATTATCATATACTATCATGTAACATCAGACATTGTTTCAAACATCGAGATAAACTTATTACAATGTCATAAAGTCTGCATTCCCTTCACTTACTGACTATTTGTGTGCTGAAGTAGGTCTTTACTCAGTCCGGATGTTTAGAACACATCGTGACATTTTACATCCGCACTTAGTACTTAAGTGTAACAGCCAAGAGGTTAATTTTCGTTGTCATAAACCAATACTCAACTTTCTGAAATCAATAACCATTCTTTTGGCTGTATTCTGAACCTTTTAAAGATTTTCAAGAGGTCTTCATTAACCTCTAAGTCTATCTACTTTGGTGCTGCCAATTTATAATTATTCCACTTTTATTCAACGAAAACATGCCAGCTAAAAGGTATATGGGACGTTCGTTGAACTTATTATCTGAACATTTCCCACTAATGAATATGAATCCTTCTGCTGTTGTATTATCTTTTCATCTGTCTGTTGTCTGCTTTTATTACATGAACGCCCCTCCAAATGAAGAATAGACCATTCCCATGTATACTTTTATAACTACGTAGAACTAGCTCATAATTCCTTGAGATGGTGCTAAAAGAAATGTACTAAATTGAACATGTTGTTCTTCCGCTGATAAATAATGCATATGGAGATATTTAGTACAGACATCGCCAATTGTTACATGAAAAAAGTGTTGCGACGGAGGGTGAATATTGCAAAGAAAAGGAAAAGAAATTTGACAATTATCTCTCCAGGCGAGCGGTAATAGAACTGTGTCTTTGAATTATGAATTTAGCAGTCATGTTTTTTAGAATAATGCTTCATGGCCTGGCATTACTGCTTCCAATTGCAGAGAATGTGCTCATTTTACATTTGGGTAATTTTCCATTTTGGTTTAATTTCATTAAACATGCTATCATAAAGATAGTGTATTAAGACCCAATTATAATAACTAACATACAAAAAAGAACAAGAGGTACACTGTCGCGTGGCATTTGCCCCCGACCGTAGCAATTCGGATTAAGCATGGTCTGTAAACCCAAAAACAATCATCACTTCTAGAAATTCCAGAAACCCAAAAATAAGCGATCCGGAAACCCCAAAACAAGCTAAAATTCAAATTTTCTAAGTTGAAAAAATGGCCATAACTCTGGCAAAAATCACCAGATCATACCCAAATTCGCACTTGACATGTATTTTCATATAACTGATACCACCAAAGCTCACGCTATCATCTGGAAACCAAAAAAACAAGAGAAAAATTGTATTTTTTCTAAGTAAAAAAAGGGCCATAACTCTGGTGAAAATGGGTGGACGAAACCCGCGCTATGCATGTAGCTGTTCCCCCATGCTGTTCTTTCACCATACCAAATATCAGCTAAATCTGCCCAGTGGTTGCTGAACAATAATGCAAAATGTTTGTACGGACGGACGGACGTACGGAGACGTCTACTATATACCCGCCGACTTCAAGTCGGGGGCATAATAAGAGGTTACACCACAAGTGCAGGCGTTTTTCCATGGCAGAAACATGAGCAGAAACAAACCCAACATAAAAATAAATCATGGGGGCTGACATATCTACCGCAGTGGGAAATTTAAACATGGACAGAACAGAACCCAAATTAAAAAGCAAATAAAAATTTGCCGACCCCATGTCCCTTGAAAAGAGGTGGCTTTTCGGGGCATTGACTTTATTTTAAGAACAAAGAAGTCAAAATTTTTGGTCATGAAGAAAATATTTCTCTGACAGAAAAACTTCTTCTTCGATAGCGAAAATGACATAACTCCGTCATAAACTTATCATTTATGCTAATAGAGAATAGCAATAACTCATAATTCCACGAGATACCGATAAAAAGAAATGTACTAAATTGAATGTAATTCCTGACAAATAATGTGTTTGGTGATATTCAGTGCAGTCGTAGTGTTTCTACTGAGCGCGAATATATCCCCAATGAAAAGGAAATGAAATTTGACATTTATCTCTCCAGACGAGAGGTAATAGTACTATGTCTTTGAATAATGCATTTAGCAGTCATGTTTCTTAGAATAATGCTTAGTGGTCTGACATTACTGCTTCCAACTGCAGAGAATGTGCTCATTTTCCATTTGGGTCTAATATAGACTTAGCAGTAATTTCATTTAACATGCTATCACAAAGATTGTGTAATAAGACCCAATTATCAGTGTTCTGACTTCCACAACCTCACGAGATGATGACTAACATGCAACAAAAATAGGCTGCAATATGGGTGCAGGCATACTACCACAGCGTCCAATTGAAATATGAGCAGAAAAGAACCTAACTTTAACCCTTCCATGACTGGAGCTTCTTGATATTTTGTGAAAACCCTGTGCCAATGTATTCCCGTATATATGCGAGTCTCCCATAGGGAGCCTCGCATATATAAGAGAATGCATTGGCCTAACAGAACCAAAATTTCGAAGAAAATAGAATGGAAAATGCGAACATCACCATTTAACACTTCATTGAAAGCCCTTGTGAAGGTACTACTCCTATGCAATCCCTATATTGATGGTAACACCCAAACCAATTTTCCTTGATATCTGACAACCCGTGTATTTATAAAACAATTATTTATTTCCAGATAAATAAAGAAGGTTAAATATAGAACAGAAAATTTGAGTCATTGGGCATTTATATTTCCCTGAGATTCCATGGCTGAGATATCTGGGCATATAAACAAACCCATTATCTCCAGCTAAACAAATAATGACAACTCTAGAACGGAAAACGCGAACTTCATCATTGGGGCCTATTTTTAAAGCCCTCCCGATGAGAACATCTCCATCAAATTTCATTCAGATCTGATAACCCATAGCTAAGATATAAATATGCCTAGACGTACATCAAGTCAATCCGGTATACCCCCCCCCCCCCCAATATTTTTTCGATAAGATGGAGATATAATAATATTAAAGAGAAGGGTTTACGTTTTGGACCAGAATCATGATGCTGTTTGCTAGGGCCCTGCGAATCGGGCAATTACATTTCGAATCGAATCTCATATCGAATCAGCCATCGTATCTTGAATTTAGTCATTGCATCAGGCATAACAAAATAGGACTGTCGTCCGGCGCATACCCCCTCGTGACATACCGCCTAGTGTGGGCACATCTATATCTTATGATGGCTATACTCAGACATATGGCCCCCATAAATCAGCATTTTCATATAAACAAAGATAACTATAGAACAAAAAACCAAAACAAACTTTTAAATGTGCCATTAAATGTCCTCATAGTGGTGAACATCCATACAAAATTTCATAGAGTTCCGAGCATAACTGTTCAAGTTATGAGCTGAACAGACATCGGATGGACAAAACAACCAACATTTCCAGATAAACAAAGATGAATAACTCTAGAATGGAAAAGCCGAACAGAACAATGGACCCCCCTATTGAATGTCCTCATAGCAATGAATATCCATACCAAATTCCATTGAGATCCCAGCACAATTGTTGAAGTTACAACATGAACAGACACCAGACGGACTAAAAAGCCAACATTTCCAGATGAACAAAGATGAATAACTCTAGAAAGGAACAGCGGTGCAAAACAATGGAACCCCCTATTGAATATCCTCATAGCAGTGAACATCCATACCAAATTCCATTGAGATCCCAGCACAATTGTTGAAGTTACAACATGAACAGACACCAGACACCAGACTAAAAAGCCAACATTTCCAGATGAACAAAGATGTATATCTCTAGAATGGAATATCCAAACAGAATGCTCTCATAGTAGTCAACATCCCTATCAAATTTCATTGTGATACGAGCACTACTGTTCAAGTTATGACATGAACAGAAACCAGACGGACCAAAAATCCAACATTCAAGATAAACAAAGATGAATAACTCTAGAATGAAAAATCCAAACAAAACGATGGAACGCTCTATTTAATGTCCTCATAGTTGTGAACATCCACACCAAATTTGGTTGAGATCCCAGCCCAACTGTTGAAGTTACGACATGAACAGACACCAGACGGACCAAAAAGCCACTATTTCCAGATAAACAAAGATGAATAACTCTAGAATGGAAAATCCGAACAAAACGATGGAAACCTCTATTTAATGTCCTCATAGTAGTGAACATACATACCTAATTTCATTGAGATCCGAGCACTACTGTTCAAGTTATGACATGAACAGACATCGGACGTACGTAAGGACGGACAGACGGACGGACGCACGGACGGACAGGTGCAAAACAGTATACCCTCCTTTTTTTCAAAAAGGGGGTATAATAATAGTGAAGATGAAGATAATACATGATTCAGAGGCCATACTAATATCAATTTGCTCACTTCATAATGATGATAAATTATCGTCAGTATAGAATGTAAATAAAGGAATCAAATGCATATCTAACCAATTAAGTGCACATTCCTATGTTATAGAATAATGAAACAGTATCACAAACAATATTGAAGAGAGAAAGCAATCGCGTTCACAAGTTTGGCATATATATGTAATTTTGCTAGATCAGTTGCATAAGTCTTACAATGCTTCGGTGTTCTATACCGGTAGTATAGCTCAGTCGACGGCAATGTTATTTATATACATTGGTATCAGAATGTATCTTCGCGAAAAAGCAATGTGGTCCATTAAAGTAATGAGAAAGCAACTGGTGCCAATGATTCAATACAATTCGAATCAGGACAGCCGATTTCAAATCAAATAAAATCAAATCTGAAAGATTCCCAATCGCATCGAATTGAATCGATTCGCAGGGCCCTACTGTTTGCCCATCAATAATAAGATTACCAGCTTTACATAATTAGAGATAATTTTCGGTCTCTAGCATTAGTAATCAAAGAGTTAACAATCTTGATGTATGTCATAGGTTGTTGGAAACGAGGCAAATATATTTAATATATTAAACATAAAATGCAAATGTGACAATAAAACCAGGAAAAGCACTTGCAAATGATGGATCGAGTGCTCTTAAAAATCATTAACAAGCAATACAACGAATGAAATGCCACAATGGGCGACATGCACAGAAGTGGAAAGCGAAAAACAAATAATGGTGATTATTGATTTCTCAACTCGCAGAGTGCATAAGCACCATGAAGTGCTACATTTTGTTTGATTTCATTGTAATATCTCGGTCGCTGATGAGGTATTTGTCGTTATCACTCAAAACACTATATATTTTCTTTTTATGATATGCATTTCCAAAGAAATTAATCATTTAAAACAATGAATTTTCTCATAATCACCTTCAATTGAAGCACCAAAGCCGACAGCTGATCTATATCCACTTATACAGTCTTACTTCACTGCCCACCACAGAGTAATATAGTTCCCATATTAATCCATTGGTATCCACATAAGTACAGTAATGTCCTAAATAATCGACTCCTTAACCGTAATTATCAGGATTTAGTCAGAAATATGGCTTGTTGCCATTCATCGGAAAGCTCTGTGAGAGCTTTCTGATGAATGGCAACAAGCCATTTTTCCGACTAAATCCTGAAAAATTACACATAATTCTGCTGTGGTTAAGGAGTCGATTATTTAGGGCATTATTGTATGTTGAATTTCAACAGAAAATATTTTTTATCATGATTTATAATAATAAAAGTAAGGATAACTCTATGGATTCATGAGGATTTAAGAAATATTCCTCCCACACATTGGTACACGCAAATGAATCAGTCAGGCACACAAGAAAGTGAAAATATCTACAACCCCTGCAGATATAGATAGAAAATTATTTAACCCTTTCATGACGAGAGCTGCACTGGTGCAGCATTAAAGATCCTGTGCCAGTGCATTCTCTTATATATGTGAGTCTCCCATAGGGAGCCACGCATATATAAGAGAATGCACTGGCTTACACGGTCAAGATAAATGTTGTTCGGCCAATGTATTCTCTTATATATGGGAGACTCGCATATATAATAGAATGCATGGGCACAGGGTTTTTGCGAAAATTCAGGAAGCTCCAGTTATGGAAGAGTTAACTGCGATTTTTTTGAGAATTCAATGTTGAGCATATAACAATAGTGATTATTGATTTCTGAACTTTCAGAGTGATAATGCACTAAGAAGTGCTACAATTTGTTGGCTTTGACTGTGAATTCTGTGAACGAGAAGGTTTCGTGATTGAGTTATGTTTGAATATACACCCATCAGATTCCTAAATGTTACGCCATGTTAAATTACATAAGATGATGTCTATCTAAATGAGTTTTATCATGCCTACCAATAACCAATTACCAACATTACTCTCATGATTTTCACTCAAAGCTGAGCCAAATCATCAATATCACAATGCAATCAGAGATTACTTATGGTATAAATTCTAAAATAATATCACAAAGGGATTTATAATGTAATGGACGGTGATGTGAAATGATTCTGATGCAATTCAGCCATATATCCATGAAATTCCTACGAAATAGCACTTAATAGCAAAATTTGTCTCCACAAATATTTCTTTAAGAATTTGATATTTGATTTGCTTGCGTTCCATAGAGTATGGATGCAATTTGGTCTGACATTTTATGTGGAACGCAAAAACACATAAAAATGTCAGACCAACTGGCATCCATCTCTATGGAATGCAACAAAATCAACATCCATTACATATATTTACACTCAATCGAGTCAACTGGCAGATTAAATGAGCATATAAGTGCATTTCCAATGGAAGCAAGTAGGGGTCAGTACTATGTCATGTAACGTAATGTCGTGCATTCATGTTCCACAGCGCGAATGCATGTGGCAGTGTAAATATTAGGAAATGAATGCTGATTTGCTTCTGTTCCATGTAGTATGAGTGCAAGCTGGTGTGACATTTTGTGTAGAAAGCTCCCCACATAAAAATGTCAGACCAACGTGCATCCATGGAACACACCAAAATCTATTCATTATAATTACACTCAACTGGCAGATTAACCCTTTACCCAACAGAACGGCCCTGTGCCAATGCATTCTCTTATATATGCGAGTCGACCATAGGTCGCCTCGCATATATAAGAGAATGCATTGGCTTAACACATTAAAAATTATAAAATTGTTAAAGAATGTAAGAACAAATGGTAAAAAGTGTTAAAAAAGATTTTTTTTAGGCCAATGCATTCTCTTATATATGCGAGGCGACCTATGGTCGACTCGCATATATAAGAGAATGCATTGGCACAGGGCATAACTGTAACTATCACAATGTGGTCAAGGAGCCAGTTCCAATGATATCCATATTTGTATGGTTCTATTGAGACAGACCGAAGATATTTTAGGCTGTTGAAGCTTTATTTGGCCGTTTTGTTGGGTAAAGGGTTAAAAGAGCAGTTAGCACCCATTTCAATGATATTCTTGGAGCACGTTGCAAGTTGCTTCCACGCAATATTGAAACAAGTTGGGGTCTGCATATGCAGTCATGATTTCAACGTCCTGTTTTGAAGATTCATTAGCGGGAATTCATGTACATGTACGAGTGTAAATATAACCAAATAAGAGGTCACTGACCAATATGTTCCCCGACGAAGGTTAGGGTTTCAGATCCTATACTACAAACTGAGGAGGAATTCACTACACCAATATAATACGAACTGTATATTCACTAAAAATGTTGCACCTCTTCAATGTGTCGAGAAAGGGTCAATAACTCTAAAATAAACAAGAGGTGTGCACTCGGGTGCTAGCATACCCCCACCGTGGCAAATTCAACCCGCATTATCCGTAAACCCAACAAAAAAGATTTTTAACTTTAAAGAAATATTCGGACTAATAATATCGATATGGTGTCACAAGAAGCTTGTACAATTTTTTTTATTCAAATTGGTTCATATTTGTTAAAGTTATTAAGTCGGAAAGAATTTTCTGAGTCAAAATAAGTCGAAAATGAGGCGTAACTTTTAAAAAAAAGTCGGACCGAACCACAATTAGCATCATCTCCTAAGGAGATTGCATACACAAAATTATTTAAATCGGTTCATAGTTGTTCGAGTTATGAGGTCGGACGGACTGACGGACGGACGTACGGACAAACGGAGGGAGAAAGCGTGCCGGACGGACGGACGCAGTCAATCCAGTATACCCCCCATTTTCTTCGAAAGTGGGGGTATAAAAACATAAAACAAAAAATGGCATAGTTGTTTTACAGACTTTTACGTTACTTCATATGAACCCACTTCAAAGGCCTTGAGTCTCTTTAAACTTTTATTTTTTACGTTACCTGTTCTACTTTAATTTTCTTTCCAGAATTCTTCAAGTCAATATTTTGTCCCGATTCTGCCTTTTCTAACTGTTGTTTTTGCTGCTTGACAAGTGTTTCCATATCCTGGTCATAATTCTTCATCAACATCTGTAAAATATATACAGGTATAAATATAATATGCATATCAGAATAGGTGGAGGCACCAAGCCTTAAAATAGTGTGTCTGTCATTTGCAGAATGAGGTCCAGAGGGTGAATTTATAGACGCTAACCCGCACACCGGGCTAGCATCACCAAATTCACCCTCTGGAAACCTCATTCTGCTTAGGCCTCATCTTCTGGGAAGTATCTATAGTCTCAAGATAACATTGTTTTTAGTTACTTCTGTTCAGTTTCTATATCCCCTAATTTGCAGAAGATAAAATTCATAATCGAGGTGACTAATAGGTGAACATTACCAACTTCAACTGAGGAACTTCAATCTGATCCCAGGTCTCCCATAGCAGATGAGGCCTCAAGTAGAATGAGGTTCCCAGAGGGTGAAGCTGGTGATGCTAGCCCAGATGATGATGGTTTCCACGAATTAAGTATATTTACAGCTGAGAAATGGCACTTGAAACACGGCCCACCATTAATATTCAGTCGTAACATATAAACCTTCCATAACTAGCGCTTCCTGAAATTTTGTGAAAACCCTGTGCCAAAGTATTCTCTTATATATGGGAGTCTCCCATAGGGAGCCTTGCATATATAAGAGAATACATTGGCCTACACTAACATTATTAACCTTGTCCTGGTAAACCAGTGCAATCTCTAATATATGCGAGGTTCCCTGTAGAAAATGCACTTGAACAGGATCTTTAATGCTGCAGAAGCGCAGCTCCTTCATGAAATGGCTAATTATGTTCTTGTTTTGTCAGGGGCAATAAATCTTGAAGCTACATCCATGGGTGCCACCAGCATACATGCATTTTTGCCTTGCATAAAGCACTAGCCAGTAGCAATACATTATGACACCCCTAGTCCATTTTTCACAGTTATTACAATTTCTAATGAAATTTGTTGGTTAATAAAGCTGCAAATTTGAAGCACTTTCATTAGAGAAGTGCATCAAAAAATCTTGATTAAGTTGCAGCTACAAAGTACTCTCAATAGAAAGAAAAAAACGTCAAATTACTTTTGGTCCTCGCATAACAGCTATTTGCGATATTACTGACATCGGATAAGTACCCTTTAGACACAGGCAGACCACCACAATAAAGGCATGACAATGACCAAGCGAACAATCGACGTGTAATTATCGGAATGAGAAGACTGAGAATCTCTTACTGAAATTAAATGACATTTCATGTAATCAACTGAAACACTTGAAGGAGGAAAGGAAATCTAATTCATCGCCAAACCAAATATAGCCCAGTAGCATGACAAACAAACACGTTCATATTATATAAGAGCTCAGAAACATGACAAACAGACAGAAGCCCTGGTGTTGTAGCCCAGAAACATTGAGAGACAATATGGATTTGTCAAGTTGTAACCAAGAGACGTGACAAATAGTAGAAAGCTTTGAAATAATTTATGAATTCATTTTTACAGCCAGGGAAGGTGATATTCTCATATTTTCAGGTCATGTATTGTGTGTGTCAAAATTGTTGTACAGTATATTATAAAGAAATTTTCAGTCATAATTGAGAAAATAAAAAATTTCAATCATGTGCTTAAAAAAAAATTTGGATTCCATTGTTATTAGCATATTAAAAAGTAAAAAAAAATCATGTGCTCTTATGAATTCACATTTCCTAGACTTGCACTTCACCCGACTGCAAAATTAGGTGAAATGAGCCAGAATACGACAAAGAAATAGCCCCCTAGGCTGGTCACTGATGTAAATATTTCGGCATAATACATTTTCACAAGAATTCAACCTACGATGATCATGACAGGCCAGTCATTTCAATACTGGATAGAAAGCTTTCATATACATGTAATGCCATAAATAATTTCCGACTAAATCCTGAAAAATTACCCATAATTCTGCTGTGGTCAAGGAGTCGATTATTTAGGGCATTACTGAGTAGCCCAGATGATTCACAAACTGAAGAATCCTTAGCAGAACTTGTTGGCGTTAATGATCACAGTGTAAAAGTGACATTATGCCATGTAAACAAAAAGAATAGGAAACCATATAACATAGACGCAATGAATAAAACATTCCATTTGCTCCCCATAAATACCAAGTCTCAGGAGCCTGTTCCAGACAATTTATTGTTACGTGAACGGTAGAAATTGTTTGATCATGCCAAACCCATTATTCAAATTAGAGTAATAGCCCTATGGACAAGAGGTTTTATGATTTTTGTTAGGCTTCTGGTTCCATCACATGTCAACGAGCCTATTTGAAAAAAGCCAGTTTAGTGGCGGAATCGCAGTCCATTGGTTAGCGCGTAATGTAACATTATGAAGTAAATTGCTTCCGGTGAAAATTAAACATGACAATATTCATAGTTCAGGTTTTTTTTTAGACAACTACAGAGACAAAAAATGGACCCCATTCTCAATGAAAAATATCAGTTTCATTCCTCATTTCTGAGCTCCGAAATTCTCAATTCACAAAAAGTCTCTACTCTCGTGTGCCAAATAGAATTGCAGGGTAGAATATAAGTGCAGGGTGGAAATATCTGTAAAAATTAATAGTGTAGAGTGGAATAGAAGAATGTGGCCACCGTGTGGTGGAACATATCAATTCTCACAGAAAAGTCGATATCATGAGGATGGAAATTTTCAATATTTAATAACTTGAACAATAATTTTTGTAGACTTGAGTAAAAAGCAAGTTTTTGTAATTGACATGCTTAAAATTGATTTATGCAAAGGAAAAGGTAACCATCGTTGTCTGCATGCCCCGTGATCGCAATATGTTGAATGAAAAATCCACATTTTCTTGTAATTCAACTATTTGTATAGCATTGCATGGTTAATAAAATTTGGAACAGAGCCATAAATTTTTTTGAAATGTGCAGACCCGAATTTATAAGCATGCTGCATAGTCAAATTTTCTCATATAATTAATAAAGTACAAGTACCTTTATTTGGCACACAAGAGTAGTCTCTAGAATGGAAAACGGGAGCAACATCATTGGATACTTCTCTGAAAGCCCTCATAATGGCGAACACCCTCACGAATTTCTATTTGAGATCCGAGAACCTGTATCTGAGTTACATATATCTGACCGGACAGATGGACAGACAAATGAATGGACAGACAGAAAGATGTATGGACATGTAATCCAGTATAGCCACCATTCACATAATTCATGAAGGGGGTGGGTACAGAAATGAAGGTAGTGTTTTATCACACCATATTGATATTACAGGGGTCGATTTAATTTTTAAAATATAGCATTTTGCAGCACTGGGTAGATTTTGTATAGCATTCCCTACCAATACATGTTTTTTCATTGTAAATTGTTTAGCAGAAATTTCATGGCAAATCCAGTTAAATCTAGCCCTGATTATTATACATGTATATATTGATTGCTTTTTGGAAAAGCAGCACATGAAACCACACACACAGGACATATGTTACTCCCTGGTGGTGATAATGCACAATTTGATTGGCGAGACAATCCACTCTGATAGAAATTCTCTGGATTTAATAAGTGCATCATTAGTCAGTCTAGACTCATGGCTCCCAAATGCCACCAGAAGTGGGATGTAATGATCGGCACACGGATGGTGGTGTACAGGTGGTTGATCATGAACAATTATACTCAAGAACAACTCCCTAGATAAATATAGCATCATTCAACTGGAACTAAGTAAGAGTCAAGTCTTGGATAAAGGCTTTGGCGACTGGAATTATCTAAAAAGGGTGTCCAAGTCTACTGTGAATACTAGGCAATGGGTGCATGCTAATACTGGAGAGATGGTAGGGTATGAGGTTGCCACAAGGTTGCACATTTTTGTTTACCTTTAATGCTGAGCCCATGGGCTGATTTTGTCAATAGAGTTGTATTTTCAATTGATTTTATGAGACCAAATGATCATAAAGCATTATTATTTTCTTAAGAATCTAGTTCAAAGCCATCTGATACAGACATACTGTTATGCCCTAAGTAAATGGCCCATCTAACTGAAGTGGCACCCCAGTTTAACCGCGTTCCGTTTTAACCTAACCGCGGTTATAAGATGCGTTTAAAACGCAAGAGAACCGTATAAATTGTGCAGTTAAAACGGATACGTCGCGGTTAAACCGGTATCTGTCGCTCGTAACGGAATAGATACCGTATGGCGTATATGGCGTGTCATGTTTTAGTTGCCATGCTCGTTAGACAAGTTAGCAGAAATAACATGCCAGTGTTCCTTTCACTATCAATATTGTTTGTTGTTGATCTTCTATTTATTTTTGATAAAGAGAACAGACAATCATATACCAAAATTTCGTTTTTATTTATTATTTTATATTTAGGGTAAACGGAAGATTGTGATGTATGGTGTGAACAAGTGTTTTTGTGTGTTTTATTTATTTTTGGATTTATTTTGATTATAAAGTTGTATACTTTATAATAGCCTTTTGGTGAAAATAACAGTTGGGCTAACCCCGCCGGGTAATCGTAATTCTTACGGCCCATTTTCGACTTTAACCATCGATAAAATAAATATTTATTTTACTGTGTGTCTACTCTACTGCTTTACCTCTGAAACGAACTCGACACTATATAAGCATACATACTAGTACTAGTATGTGCGTATACATGATTCTGTTTGCGGCACTGATGACTGCATGTATTTAGAAAATTGTTTTATTAATTATTAGATCTGACTCAACAGAAATGTGATATTTCGTGCACGGAAGGCGGGGCTATGGTGACAAGTGACGAATCGGGGCGTTTGCTCGGTGATCAATCAAATTCAATTGGACAATATTTGTTTAGCACGTGCTGCGTATTGTGGCAAATGCTACTGTGGGGTTTGTGTTTATTTTGGGAGCTCTGTTGTTTAATATTTAGTATTTATGATTCTATTAGAACTTTGAACCGTTACATGCACATCCTATAATTACAAACTTATTCGTCTTATACAAGTGAATACAGTTCAATCTGGTATTAATATTTCGGAGTTATGATGCCCTTAAGCTTGTCATTGAACTGTTCCGGTTCATATAAGTATATACACTGTTGATTTATTATAAAATATATATATAGTTCATTTGATTGATATATTAACCAGTATATCGCGTCCGTTTAAACGCGGTTACTGCGTTTAAGTGCGGTGAATGTTGTATTTACGTTCGCGATTTGTGTAATATAGAGTTTATATACGGTACTCTATGGATCCAAATAAACATAGGGACGGAATAGTACAGAGGGGATTTCCTAATCCTAAAATAATAACAGGGGTTAAATAATGGGGTCATTTCCCCAAGATATTCTTTGTTTAACCTATACGAACCAAGAGAAGCTGTTTTAGGTCCTTTTACATCATATTGAGTTGTTTTATGTGAACAGCAGTCATTTGGAATGAAATAAAAACAATTATAGAGACCCAAATAATTGAAATTTAATAAGAGTAAACATATGTTTACTTGGATCCCAATAGTATACCAGGAAGCAGGAATTTCTATCTAAAACAATCAAGTTGATTTCTTCCATCCATATATGACCCTATATATATTTCTGCTATTGATATCGTTTTAATATACGTTTGTATAGTAACATATCTTATAAAGATATATGCATAACATATTACACGGATTAGACTTATAAGTGATTAAAATACAAGTTCCATTACCCCCAGGGGTTAAATAATGGGGTCATTTCCCCAAGATATTCTTTGTTTAACCTATACGAACCAAGAGAAGCTATAATTTGGAAGGTGTCCAATAGTATTCCAATGCAAGTGAAGATAACACCAGTATATGCCAACCAAAATGAAAGTGTCAATGACATTGTAGCTCAACTTGAATGGGGGGTAATTTCATGTGTTACAGAGCGATTAGGAATGCGGAAAGTTTAAATATCTAAGTAATACTACATGGCTCCCATCTAGAGGTAACCCCGAAGATCCATATGAAGTATGGTGACGATTGGATGAGGGATGTGGCCTGTAGGGTGTGTCAAAGGATTTAGTGATGCAAAGAATAAAATCCTAGCTGGCTACCGGTAGCCATGTTTTTCGTTGATAATAAGGAAAAATTGGTAAGCTCCCATCTAGTGGTCACCCTGATTATCCGTATGAAGTTTGGTGACAGTTGGGTGAGGGATGTGACCTGTAATGTGTGCTAAAGGATTTAAGTCGTACAATGAGTCAAATGCAAGATGGCCGCTGGTAGCCATGTTTTTCATTGAAAATTGGAAAAATTGGTAAGCTCCCATCCAGAGGTCACCCCGATGATCCATATGGAGTTTGGTGATGATCGGGTGAGGGATGTGACCTGTAGGGTGTACTAATGGATTTAAAACTGAAATCCAAGATGGCTGCAGCATGGTGGCCATGTTTTTCAACAGAATTCTGAAAACAAGACAGTCAATGACTGTGGGGTCGCTCACCAGACTGCAAAGACTGATAAGACTGGGACTCTGGAGACCAAAACAGTCAGCACTTTTCATAATCACTTTAAAAGAAGTAGATTTAAACAGGATATGTGGCTAGAGAGACTGTAAGTATGTAGATTGGTGAAAATCCACCTTGAAATTGCCAACTGTACACTACTGATCACCCCCCATTTAAAAACAAATCTGAATTGCAGTCAAGGAAGAACATTCCATTCTATACAGGGCTGGCGATCTAGAAAATCTAGGAGGGCTATTAATAGCCCTCCTAGATTTGCCTAGGAGGGGAGGGCTATAGCCCTCCTCAACTTTTACAGTTTTGATATTTTACCTGAGTTAATACTCAGGCCTGGCGGTTTGATAATTTCAAGAGGGCTGAAAATTAATATCCCTCTTGGGTTGCCTTAATAGAAGGGCTAATATTAGCCCATCTAGACTTAACTCCCCTCTTCTATTATATTCATGTTATCTGTCCAGTGGAATCGAGTGGATATTTCTAGTGGCATTGAACACTGTTTGGTTCTTTGTTGATGAGAACATACCACAAGATGTCAGAGATTAGTAGAAAGTTTTTGTTATATGTCCTAACTGGTTATTTTCACAAAATGAATTTCATGTTGGCAAGATTTGACAGACTTTAGGGGGGCTGAAAATAGCCCTCCTGGAGTCAATGTTGCGAGGGCTGTAGGAGGGCTATCAAATAGCCCTCCTCAGATTTCCAGGCCTGTCTATATATAAGCCAAATAGTTCTTGCAAAACATATTTTAAGAATTACTATGCAGTGAAATAGTTAAGTCTCTGGCTCTGCCCTTATTTGACTTTGTGATCCCATTTTCACAAATCTGATAAGGATAAGATTTAAGTTCCCCAGTTGAAGTTGGTGATATTCACCCATTGGGCACCTCATTTATGAATTTTATCTTCTGCAAGTTAGGGGATATAGAAACTTCCTAGAAGGGAACTTTAACTAACAACAATGTAAATTTGATACTGTAGATACTTCCCAGAAGATGAGGCCTAAGCAGAATGAGGTCTCCAGAAGGTGAATTTGGTTATGCTAGCCCGCTGTGTGGGATAGCATCACAAAAAGCGTGTATGTTCCTACATTGTGCATGCCTGGCCTCAAGCAACACAATGTATTATACAATCAAGCCTTGAAATAGTGTGAAAGTGTGTCTGTCATTTGCAGAATGAGGTCCCCAGAGGGTGAATTTAGTGATGCTATCCCGCACAGCGGGCTAGCATCACTAAATTCACCCTCTGGGGACCTCATTCTGCTAGGGCCCCCAACTGCTATGGCAGACCTAGGATAAGATTGAAGTTCCCCAGTTGAAGTTGGTGATGTTCACCCATTGGGCACCTCAATTAGGAATTTATCTTCTGCAAATTAGGGGATATAGAAACTTCCTAGAAGGGAAATGTAACTAACAACAATGTTAATTTGATACTATAGATACTTCCCAGAAGATGAGGCCTAAGCAGAATGAGGTCTCCAGAGGGTGAATTTGGTGATGCTAGGCCGCTGTGTGGGATAGCATCACTAAATTCACCCTCTGGGGACCTCATTCTGCAAATGACATTAGTCCTGATATGAACAATACATGAGAGATTGGGAATTAATGACATCTAGCAAATCTGCAGGAATGTTTATAAACATATCAAGATTGACATGATTGTGTCGGCATACCCAGCATATATACAGTTACAGCCAAAGTAAATGCTTCTTATTAATGATTCTGTCAAGAATTTGAGTAAATTTTATTTTTGAGACCAGGCCAGGGTGGCAGAAGCAGTGCACTTGAATGAAGGGCCAGGGGCCACAACCTACAGAAATGTAATGGCATTAGTTTTTCAATTATAAAAAAATGTTAAACAATATATATATATATTAAATTGACCATGGAGTTAAATACACTTTTTTTTTTTTTTTTTTTAAATATTCTAATAAAAAAAAACAATTCCAGTTTTTTTAAATATTCTTTTATTTTTTAATATATCATTCTTTTCTATTCTTTTCTTTTTTGGTTAAAGAGTTTAATCTGAATTTTTTTTTTCTGAGTTATGTCCCTGGCCCCACCCACATTTGACCCAGTGACCTCATTTGAACAAATCTGAAGCCCAGTCAACCAATGATCCTTCATACCAAATATGAACCCATTTGGCCTGATGGTATTCGAGAAGAAGATGTTTAAAAGAATTACTATAGAGGGAAAGAGTTATGGCCCTGGTTTCTCAACTAATCAACCTGGTGACCTCATTTGAACAAATCTGGATGTGAGTCACCTAGGGAACATCCACACCAAATATGAACCCATTAGGCCTTATGGTTCTGGAAAAGAAGTCGTTATAAGAATTACTATGAAGGAATAGAGTTGTGGCCCTGCTTTCGCAACTATTTGACCCAGTGACCTCATTTGAACAAATCTGAATGAGAGTCACCTAGGGAACATCCACACCAAATATGAACCAATTCGGTCCAATGGAACTTTAGAAGAAGATGTTCAAAGAATTGTTGACGGACGGATGGACGGAAGGACGGATGGACGGACGACGGACGAGGAGTGATGACTATAGCTCCACCGGAGACTTCGTCTCAGGTGAGCTAAAAATGGGAGCATGATCGGATGAGAGATGTGACCTGAAGGGTGTGCTAAAGGATTTAGTGATGCAAAGACTAAAATCCAAGCTGGCTACCGGTGGCCATGTTTTTCATTGATAATAAGTAAAAATTGGTAAGCTCCCATCTACTGGTCACCCTGATTATCCAGGATTATCCGTATGAAGTTTGATGACGATTGCATGAGGGATGTGACCTGTAAGGTGTGCTAAAGGATTTAAGTCATACAATGAGTCAAATCCAAGATGGCCGCTGGTAGCCATGTTTTTCATTGAAAATTTGACAAATTGGTAAGCTCCCATCCAGAGGTCACCCCGACGATCCATATGAAGTTTGGTGATGATCGGGTGAGGGGTGTGACCTGTAGGGTATACTTATGGATTTAAAACTGAAATCCAAGATGGCTGCTGGTGGCCATGTTTTTCAACAGAATTCTAAATGAAAGTGTCAATGACACTGTAGCTCAACTTAGGTAGGGGAATAATTTAATGGTTGACAGTAAATGGAGGAATAGGAAAGGTGCTAATTGAAATGTCTAACCTGCGCCAAAGGATTTAGTGATGCAAAGAGTAAGATACAAGATGGCTGCTGGTGGCCATTTTTTTTTACCAATTGACCCCAAAAGGACTCGTTCCCATCTACGTATAATTGTTAACATCCATGACAAATTTTATGAAGATCTGACCAAAGCTACGACCTACAAATTTCATAATGATCAGACGAACAGTACGACCTGTAGACCGCGCCAATGGATTGAATCTTGAAATCCAAGATGGCCGCTGGCAGCCATGTTATTTGGCCGAATGACCCCACAATGATTTGTTCCCATCTACATGTCAATGTCAACATTCATGACAAATTTCATAAAGATTAGACCAAAGGTACAACTCGTTCCCATCTACATGTCAGTGTTAACATCCATGACAAATTTAATAAAGATCAGACCAAAGGTATGACCTGTAGCCCACGCCAAAGGATTTAGTCATGCAAAGAGTAAAATGCTGGTGGCCATGTTTTTTGACCGAATGACCCCAAAACGACTCGTTCCCATCTAAATGTCATTGTTATAATTCATGACAAATTTCATGACCATCTGACCAAAGCTACGACCTGTAGCCCACACCAAAGGATTTAGTCATGCAAAGAGTAAAATCCAAGATGGCTGCTGGCGGCCATGTTTTTTGACCGAATGACCCCAAAACGACTCGATCCCATCTACATGTCATTATTAACATCAATGACAAATTTCATGATGATCAGACGAACAGTACGACCTGTAGCCCGCGCCAATGTATTGAATCTTGAAATCCAAGATGGCTGCCAGCGGCCATGTTTTTTGGCCGAATGACCCCAAAATGACTCATTCCCATCTACATGTCAATGTCAACATTCATGACAAATTTCATAAAGATCAGACCAAAGGTACGACCTGTAGCCTGCACCCAATGATTTAGTCATGCAAATAGTAAAATCCAAGATGGCTGCTGGTGGCCATGTTTTTCGGCCGAACGACCCCAAAATCCCTCGTTCCCATCTACATGTCATTGTTAACATCCATGTCAACTTTCATGATGTTCCGATCAAAGCTACGACCTGTAGCCCGCGCCAAAGGATTTAGTCATGCAAAGAGTAAAATCCAAGATGGCTGCTGGCGGCCATGTTTATTGGCCGAACGACCCCAAAATGACTCGTTCCCATCTACATGTCAATATTAACATCCATGACAAATTTCATGATGATCAGACGAACAGTACGACCTGTAGGCCGCGCCAATGGATTGAATTTTGAAATCTAAGATGGCCGCCAGCGGCCATGTTTTTTGGCCGAATGACCCCACAATGATTCGTTCCCATCTACATGTCAATGTCAACATTCATGACAAATTTCATAAAGATTAGACCAAAGGTACAACCTGTATCCCGCGCCAAAAGATTTAGTCATGCAAAGAGTAAAATCCAAGATGGCTGCTGGCGGCCATGTTTTTTGGCCGAACGACACCAAAATCACTCGTTCCCATCTACATGTCATTATTAACATCAATGACAAATTTCATGATGATCAGGGGAACAGTACGATCTGTAGCCCGCGCCAATGGATTGAATCTTGAAATCCAAGATGGCTGCCAGCGGCCATGTTTTTTGGCCGAATGACCCCAAAATGACTCGTTCCCATCTACATGTCAATGTCAACATTCATGACAAATTTCATAAAGATCAGACCAAAGGTACGACCTGTAGCCCGGGCCAAAGGATTTAGTCATGCAAAGAGTAAAATCCAAGATGGATGCTGGCGGCCATGTTTTTCGGCCAAACGACCCCAAAATCCCTCGTTCCCATCTACATGTCATTGTTAACATCCATGACAAATTTCATGATGTTCCGATCGAAGCTACGACCTGTAGCCCGCGCCAAAGGATTTAGTCATGCAAAGAGTAAAATCCAATATGGCTGCTGGCGGCCATGTTTATTGGCCGAACAACCCCAAAATGACTCGTTCCCATCTACATGTCAATATTAACATCCATGACAAATTTCATGATGATCAGACGAACAGTACGACCTGTAGCCCGCGCCAATGGATTGAATTTTGAAATCTAAGATGGCCGCCAGCGGCCATGTTTTTTGGCCGAATGACCCCACAATGATTCGTTCCCATCTACATGTCAATGTCAACATTCATGACAAATTTCATAAAGATTAGACCAAAGGTACAACCTGTAGCCCGCGCCAAAGGATTTAGTCATGCAAAGAGTAAAATCCAAGATGGCTGCTGGCGGCCATGTTTTTTGGCCGAACAACTCCAAAATCACTCGTTCCCATCTACATGACAGTGTTAACATCCATGACAAATTTCATAAACTTCCGACCAAAACAACGACCTGTAGCCCGCGCCAAAGGATTTAGTCATGCAAAGAGTAAAATCCAAGATGGCTGCTGGCAGCCATGTTTTTTGGCCGAACGACCCCAAAATCACTCGTTCCCATCTACATGTCAATATTAACATCAATGACAAATTTCATAATGTTCCGATCGAAGCTACGACCTGTAGCCCGCGCCAAAGGATTTAGTCATGCAAAGAGTAAAATCCAAGATGGCTGCTGGCGGCCATGTTTATTGGCCGAACAACCCCAAAATGACTCGTTCCCATCTACATGTCAATATTAACATCCATGACAAATTTCATGATGATCAGACGAACAGTACGACCTGTAGCCCGCGCCAATGGATTGAATTTTGAAATCTAAGATGGCCGCCAGCGGCCATGTTTTTTGGCCGAATGACCCCACAATGATTCGTTCCCATCTACATGTCAATGTCAACATTCATGACAAATTTCATAAAGATTAGACCAAAGGTACAACCTACAGCCCGCGCCAAAGGATTTAGTCATGCAAAGAGTAAAATCCAAGATGGCTGCTGGCGGCCATGTTTTTTGGCCGAACGACACCAAAATGACTCGTTCCCATCTACATGTCATTATTAACATCAATGACAAATTTCATGATGATCAGGGGAACAGTACGATCTGTAGCCCGCGCCAATGGATTGAATCTTGAAATCCAAGATGGCTGCCAGCGGCCATGTTTTTTGGCCGAATGACCCCAAAATGACTCGTTCCCATCTACATGTCAATGTCAACATTCATGACAAATTTCATAAAGATCAGACCAAAGGTACGACCTGTAGCCCGGGCCAAAGGATTTAGTCATGCAAAGAGTAAAATCCAAGATGGATGCTGGCGGCCATGTTTTTCGGCCGAACGACCCCAAAATCCCTCGTTCCCATCTACATGTCATTGTTAACATCCATGACAAATTTCATGATGTTCCGATCGAAGCTACGACCTGTAGCCCGCGCCAAAGGATTTAGTCATGCAAAGAGTAAAATCCAATATGGCTGCTGGCGGCCATGTTTATTGGCCGAACAACCCCAAAATGACTCGTTCCCATCTACATGTCAATATTGACATCCATGACAAATTTCATGATGATCAGACGAACAGTACGACCTGTAGCCCGCGCCAATGGATTGAATTTTGAAATCTAAGATGGCCGCCAGCGGCCATATTTTTTGGCCGAATGACCCCACAATGATTCGTTCCCATCTACATGTCAATGTCAACATTCATGACAAATTTCATAAAGATTAGACCAAAGGTACAACCTGTAGCCCGCGCCAAAGGATTTAGTCATGCAAAGAGTAAAATCCAAGATGGCTGCTGGCGGCCATGTTTTTTGGCCGAACAACTCCAAAATCACTCGTTCCCATCTACATGACAGTGTTAACATCCATGACAAATTTCATAAACTTCCGACCAAAACAACGACCTGTAGCCCGCGCCAAAGGATTTAGTCATGCAAAGAGTAAAATCCAAGATGGCTGCTGGCAGCCATGTTTTTTGGCCGAACGACCCCAAAATCACTCGTTCCCATCTACATGTCAATGACAAATTTCATGATGATCAGAAGAACAGTACGACCTGTAGGCCGCGCCAATGGATTGAATCTTGAAATCCAAGATGGCTGCCAGCGGCCATGTTTTTTGGCCGAATGACCCCAAAATGACTCGTTCCCATCTACATGTCAATGTCAACATTCATGACAAATTTCATGAAGATCAGACCAAAGGTACAACCTGTAGCCCGCGCCAAAGGAAATTGTTGACGGACACACGGACACACGGACGACGGACGCCAAACCATGGCAATAGCTCAAACTTACAAAAGTAAGTTGAGCTAAAAATGGTACAGTCAATATAAATTAAATTTCATCATTTGTTTTGGGATAATCCCATTTAAAAAAAAATTGAATTAGTCTATTCTCATCATGTACGATCCTGCCTATTTAGCTGATAAAATGAACTTGTATATACACAACGTGTTTAAACGGAACAACCGCACTCAAACGAGTCCGAATTTTGTTTTGTGGATCGATTCTCATAATGTTCAAATATTATATAATTCAACTAATTAAGCAAATCACACAAGTAGCCTATAGATATACCGGTACGCCCACACAAATACTGTTCATTTTTATACATTTATCCCATCTTTCATATCTTCCCCATTAATTTTTATTAACAGGAAAAGATTGGATACTTAGTTTAAAAAATAATATGCATGTATATGAACTTGCACAATGCATTCTCTGCATTCAGTCTCCGACGTATATATTAAATGATGAAAGGCACACCATGCACTTGTGCACAACAGCGTTTAAATGGAACAACCGCGTTTAAATGGAACAACCGCACTCAAAACGCCATAACCGCAATCGAAGTTCAAACCTAACAAATTCTTACCCAGTTGCATCTGATTTATATAGAGTGATTATTAATACACTGGACGTTGTGTCTCTCGCGAGAAAGGTATTATAAAAGCTAAAACAAAATTCGCAACTGATAAAACATGGAGAAAGTGAAAACATAAATTTCATAATGAATTGTGTCATATCAGCATGCACAATTTAACAACAAAAATAATAACAAAAAATAATGAAAGAAATTATAGAAAACGCGGATGCTATATATGGCACTACAACGGCTTGAAGTCATGAAATAAATTACAACTTTGATCATAATAGTTCGGTCCCAAACCAAAAAAAAATGCAATTGCACGACATTGAGTAGAAAAGAGCGTTCCGTGATAGTCTATTTCCGATATGGTAGATATAAAGAGCGTTTCTATACACTTCTGTGCAAAATTTAAAACAGCTGGATCATGAAACGTATTTTTTTTTTTTTAAGAAAATTTCCAACTGGAACCTTAAGTTTCCATCTGAAATAAATTTCCAACCTGAAGGCTGTGGTTTTTGGTAATTTCCAAATGATGGCCATTTTAACTATAAATATTGGTTGGAAAATGTTTTCAAGCTATGATTGGTTTGAATTTTTCCAACTGGCGTGTAGTGTCAGGCATGACATTTCCCAAAAGATATGTTGGAGGTGGTAAGACACATGGACAACTCACCCCTCACCTGCGGCCCAGTTATACATCCCTGGGTATAAACACAAATTAGAATATGCTGGCCCAACTTTAGTTGTCATCGCTGACTGGAATGAAAGTCCACTTGAACTGAACGCGAAAGCCATGATGAATGCAGTAGCAATATTAACACATGCATATCACAGATATTACGTCATTACGTAATCCATGCCCTGCCGCCCATCGGAAACTGAGTTGTTTTGTAATTAAAAAAATAGGTCAAGGCATGCCGCACGAGCGACCACAGCTTATGTTGTTTTGGGGTGTACATGATCAGTCAAATCTTTAAATTTGTTGATCTACTAAAAAACTACTGAATTATTATAAATAAAAACCATATATACTATAGTACATATATTCAAAATCTCCACCCATTTAGCTGATGAAAAGCATATCACTGGTATATACAAAACACGCGTTTAAACGGAACAACCGCTGTCAAAACACCGTGACCGCGTTCCAACGTAACATATATTCTGGACAAGTTTCATTTTTTTTGGATATTCTTAGCTCCAAATTCTATTTGAATTTTGTTTGAATGCAGGTGAATAATAAAATGAATGAAAATACAAATTTTAACAAGCAATTTATTTTACAAACGCACGCTGCTTCGGGTAGTAGCTTGTGCGGAAACGCGTTTAAAACGGAACAACCGCATTCAAATGGCACGACTCATTAAAATGGATCAAGTTTTGCGCGAAATTCTGGCCAAATTTCAATCATATATTCGAGTGGATAAATCAATAACTGAAGGGTTGTGTGCCACACACACATCAGAAAGGAAATTGTGTTATAAATTTGAATATATAGTTTGACACCGCATATTGACTTGCGATGGGAGAATACTATAAATTAATTCAATGAGTCAAATAAGTAAACTTAAAATGTAAACGTAATTGTTTTACCAAAATATGTCAATTGAAACATAAAACAACCATATTCCTGATATATATGATATAGGTTATATATTAAGATTTATATTTCTTGAATTTATCGACCATATTTACTGATGAAACTCTCATGCATTAATTTTACGCAAGATGCGTTTAAACGGAACAAACACATTCAAAACGTCGTGGCCGCTTACAAACGTATATAAAATTCCGACACAGTTTCATACATAATGTACTTTCCACATTTGAACCAACCAATCAGTTACAAGTACTTGATTTAAAGGGAACAACCGCACGCAAACCCGCAGTGACCGTATTCAAACAAAACAAATTATGTCAGAATATTATCAAGTTTACGTCGGTTATAATAATAATAATTAGCGCGAGGGAACGGGATTCAACAAAAATCCGGGAACAAATCAAATTGAAGAAGAAATAATAAACAGAATCGAAAAGGAAACTAAAAAAAAACAACCAAATAAAACACGAGAGGAATAACCCATATGGGAAGGGGATATATATCTACCATGTGCATTCACTATGTAATCTATTCAATATTTTTACAGAGCATGCAAGTACACCCATATATTTATACCCTCACAACATTCCAATTATTCGATAATTTAGCTGACGAGTGCCGGTCGACCACTGTAAGGAAAACGCGTTTAAAACAGAACTACCGCATTCAAATTAACGGATCAAATGGCCACTGAATTTCAAACGGATTCGAATGAATAATTATATAATAATATAAATTGGGGATTAGAGTCTCAGACATGCATCATAAATGTAAAATGGGGGAAACAATACATAGTCACAAATGACACAAAATGCATTTAAACGGAACAACCGCACTCTTCAACCGTCGGGCATTATTCGGATATCGGAAACCGATATTTATAAGTTTTCCGATCGTGCATTCGTGATATATAATCATAATTAACTACAAACGTTACACGCCAGCTAGATTTGCGGATCTTACGCGATTGCGTATGTACCAGTACTAGTATTAAACTCAGTACTCTACTTTGCTTCAAACACAAGCATGCATTTTTCATAAGCTGAACAATGGACGTATACTAGAACATATACGTCAAAATTATACAGTTTTCAACAAGTCGGGATTAAAACGTCAAATATATCGTGTTGAGTACGGATGGTGATAACAAAAGCATACAATCAACTCCTGGTCGATTATGAAGTTACCACTTTGCCATGATCGCTAAAACACAAAACGATGTTACACACTGGTAGATGCATGGGTAGTACAGCTCTCTTTCCCATTAAATATTCAAATACTGGAAAGTTAGCGTTTACGTGCGGTGTAACTGCAGTTCAGGGTTATTAACTGCGGTAACCTAACCGCATGTAACTGCAGTGCCACCGCAGTTACGATAAATAAATGCGGTGCGGTTACGGTTTGACCGCAGTTATAAACGGATTATAACTGCAGTTAATGGGTCATTTACTTAGGGCATAACAGTATATATATGAAGAGAATCTACAAAGGCAAACCAAGATATTGCATTGGGATAAAGCTCTTGGAATTCACAAAATGGTAAAATCTTTCTTCTTTTATGGGGGGGGGGGGGGGGGGGGGGGGGTTTGGGTGGGGGAGGGGGTAGGAGTGTTAATGAGTACCCAAATTTAACACTTCGAAATCACTGCTGATTTTGCTAAACCTACCTGCATATCTTGCTCGCATTTCTTCTCCAGTGCATCTCGGGCACACTCGGCTTTGTATATCAAGTCTTGGTACTGTTTATTCTCCTGCTTCTGGAGCATTTTAAGCTCCCGCAGGTCCTGTTTCCTGTAATCAAACAAAATAAACTCAAACTTAGTTACAACTTACAAGTCACCTACTTAAAAACTGCACCTATTTAATACGCAAGCTACAAATGCAAGCTACAAGTGTCAACTCTCCATTTACTCTTCAGAAACAGAACTTCTGAAGATTCTAAGTTGACTCTTGGTATCTCAAACTTTCTTGTGATTCCTGTCAAAGAAATAAATATATTTCGGTGGGCTCTGATTAGTCCACCAAATTAAATTATTGAACAGTCTAAGGTGTGACATATTCATTTATAGATATAAATAGTTTCCTGGAAACAAACAGCAATGCCCTCACTGAGAGCTTTCCGATGAATGGCAACAAGCCATATATCTGACCAAATCCTGAAAAGTTACCAATAATTCTGCTGTGGTTAAGGAGTCGATTATTTCGGGCATCACTGTACATTGAGCATACCACTGTCCCCTTGATCTCTCCAAGTAAAAATAAACCTGATAAAAAGTTAGTGCTGATAGCTTGTAATTGTCCTGGTGCATACCATGTGATTGTTAGTTTGAAACAAATTTGAGTTCTGGAAACAGGAATAGACCTCAGACCTCCTTTGAACAACCACTAGTGCTATAAATAGTACATCACCATTCTCTCAGGAATTAAGATATCAATTGCAACATAAACTATACCACCTAGTTGGGGATAACTTTGATAAATTCAGGAGGGATGAACATAGCTATCTTCATTGATTCCGATTGTTGAAGAGAGCAGGAGGTAGGAAAGTTATAAAATAGACTGCTTCAGATTTTCAGGCCTGATCAAAGACTTATTGATTAAACCTTTCATGACGGGAGTGGCGCTGGTGCAGCATTAAATATCCTGTGCCAGTGCATTCTGAGCCATTCTCTTATATATATACACGAGTCTCCCATAGGGAGCCTCGCATGTATAAGAGAATGCACTGGCTTACAAGGTCAAGGTAAATATTGTTAGGCCAATTTATTCTTTTAAATATGCAAGGCTCCCTATGAGATACTCGCATATATAAGAGAATGCATTGGCATAGGGTTTTCGCAAAATTTCCGGAAGCTTCAGTCATGGAAGGGTAAATTATTCTAATATTGGTCACAAATTAACAGGTTCCTATAGTGTGATACATGTATATAATGATAACAAAATCATGTGATACATACATGTAACATATATATATTCACAAAAAAACACCATAACATAGGAACCAAAATCTTTTTCCAAGGTTGAAGTTAGAATTTAAACAGGCTAAATTATTCAACAAACACCATAGAGTGTTTAGTATTGCAAGTCTGTTTAACAGTTAGGTGTTTGATGCTGTTATCTGAATCAGATATGTTTGTCTCACTACAGATTATCAGATGATTTCATATGAATCCATCTGATTGTTCTATAATACCCAGAAACACACTCTGTTTACAGGTGTGAGTCCCATACTCAGAGCCACCGTCCTCATGCTATGTACTTTGGCAGTGTATTAATACACAGACATATAAACAACATGATAACAGGAACCCCTTTAGGCTGAGCCCTTGACATTTGGAGAGGAATATCAGATGGCAATCTCAAACAGCTCAAAAGAGATCAGATAAATTTCTATGACGTTGGCAACAATGTTATATCGTTGTTTTGCATATGTGACTAATGCTCAATGTATGGAACAAACGGCAAGGTTTTCGAAGATAAAGGTACATTGTTTATGTGTACCTATAATAAGAAACAAAGCTTGCGTCAATATGAACTCTTCACTCAAAACCTATGAGATATCTTTGATACAAGTGTCAAGCTCTCTTTACTGGTCCCAACTTACAGAATCTGACAATATCACAGACTCAGGACATACCATATATGGAATATTTTATAGTGTCTGATTTCATTTCTCCATGCATGTGTCAGGACTCTGCTGAAGTTAATGGCCACTCAAATTTCTTTTTGGGGAGCAGTCCTCAAAACATGGCACTGGACATTTGCAGAATGAGGTCCCCAGAGGGTGAATTTAGTGACGCTACCCAACACAGCATGCTTGCATCACTAAATTCATCCTCCAGGGACATCATTCTGCATGGCCTCATCTGCTATGAGAGACCTAGACACAGATTTAAGTTCCCAGATGGTGAAGATGGTGATGTGCACCCATTGGGTACCTCGATTATGCATTGTGTCGTCTGCCAATTTGGGGATATAAAGAAACTAAACTAAAGAAGAAAAGTTTCTGAAGAAACTAAAATGAAAGTGTCAATGACACTGTAGCTCAACTTAGGTAGGGGAATAATTTAATGGTTGACAGTAAATGGAGGAATTAGGAAAGGTGCTAATTGAAATGTCTAAGTAAGACAAGATTTTTTTGGCTGAATGACCCCCAAAATGACTCGTTCCCATCTACATGTCAATATCAACATTCATGACAAGTTTCATAATGATCGGATCAGGGATGTGGTCTGTAGGGTGTGCCAAAGGATTTAGTGATGCAAAGAGTAAATTCTAAAATGGCCACCGGTGGCCATGTTTTTTTGCCGAATGACCCCAAAATGACTCGTTCCAATCTACATGTCAATATCAACATCCATGACAAATTTCATGAAGATCAAACAAACAGATCGGTCTATAACCCATGCTAATGGATTTTGTAGAAATATTTAGTCATACAAAGAGTAAAATCCAAAATGGCCATTGGTGGCCATATTTTTTTGGCCGAATTACCCCAAAATGATTCGTGCCCAACTAGGGGCCACCCCAATGATGAATATGAAGTTTGGTGATGATCGGATCAGGATTGTGGTCTGTAGGGTGTGTGAATGTATTTAGTGATGCAAAGAGTAAATTATAAATCCAAGATGGCTGACTGCGGCCATGTTTTTTGGCCAAATGACCCCAATGATCCATATGAAGTTTGGTGATGATCGGATCAGAGATGTGGTCTGTAGGATGTGTCAAAGGATTTAGTGATGCAAAGAGTAAAATCCAAGATGGCCACCGGTCATGGCCATGTTTTTTGGCCGAATGATCGTAAAATGACACGTTCCCATCTACATGTAAATGTCAACATTCATGACAAATTTTATGATGATCAGACAAACAGTACGGCCTGTAGCCCGCGCCAATGTATTTAATTTTGAAATCGAAGATGGCCACCAGCCGCCATGTTTTTTGGCCGAATGACACCAAAATGACTCGTTCCAATCTACATGTCAATGTCAACATTCATGACAACGATCAGATCAAAGATACGACCTGTAGCCCATGCCAAAAGGAAATTGTTGACGGACACACGGACGACGGACGCCAACCCATGGCAATAGCTCAAACTTACAAAGTAAGTTGAGCTAAAAATCAAGATGAGGTCTAAGAAGAATGAGGTTCCCAGGGGGTGAATTTAGTGATGATAGCCCGGTGTGTGTGGTAGCGTCACTCAACTAACCATCTGGGGACCATATTCTGCAAATGTGGAACACCATATTTTGAGGTGTCCTGGGGAGACTGTAGATATGTATACACGCATCCATTTTCAACAACATGCTCAAACTCTTAGCACAAAGATTGAAAATGGCGTAAAATAAAAAATATGCCACAATATGATGCATAGGTCAGTTACTATTAAAGAGCAGATAACTAAATTTCAAGATAATTATGTCAAAACAACTGTTACTTCCTATTATAATTTACCATCAAACGGAATGGAAATGAATTCAAATGCTAATGATTCCATACTCTGCGTGGGACATAATGAATACATGTGATCTTGTCATGGTGGTCCCCAACTATAGTCACTCCTGAATTAGTCATCATGTAGACCAAATGTATGTCATCTGCCCTTGTACTATTCACTAATTTGCAATTTTGCAAGCTCCTAGTCTGGCCTATTATCGGCTGGTTCTTATGATTTAACCCTTTCTTTACTGAATGGATCCTCCCAATCAGTTATAAAAGTTTACATTTGGAATGATCTATTATTAATTTGGAGGGGTGTTTAAGTAATAGAAACAGATGACATACAGAAGAAAAGATAATACAAGTGCAGCAGAATTTATATAAATTAGTTGGAAATGTTCACATAATATGTTCAAATGACCTATGGTTTATTTAGTATAGAAAGGTGGTTTATTTAGTATAGAAAGGGTTAACCCTTCCATGACTGGAGCTTCCTGGAAATTTGTGAAAACCCTGTGCCAATGCATTATCTTATGTGTGCCTCGCATATATAAGAGAATACATTGGCATAACAATATTTACATTGATCTTGAATGCCAGTGCATCCTCTCATTATGTGAGGCTTCCTATGGGAGACTGTCAAATATAAGAGAATGCACTGGCACAGGATCTTTAATGTTGCTCCATAGCGGCTCCCATCATGAAAGGGTTAAACAAACTATATTTATCCTATGAACCTTCACCGAAAATTTCAATAACTTCAGCCAAGTAGTTTTGAGAAGTTGTTTTTAGGAAATCTGTTGATGGACTTACAGATTACTGGACAACATACATACAAACATCACAGGTAAATACAAATGCTTTCACGTCAAAAAAGCTAAAAATATTGTACAGTAAGTTGTTGCTTTTAGAAGGCATATAAGTGAGCAATAAATTACTATGTTGTCTTGGCTTATATAAATGTTAGACTTAAATAATGATCTCAGGTTTTTAAGCCTCCCTACAGCCATGAATAGACACATCCGTCAGGAGCTACCAGATAAGAAATACTCAGCATGAAATTTGAAATGACGTTTCCGGGGGTCCTTTTAAGAAACAAATTGATGTTGTAGGTACAGAAACTGAGAGACGTCTAAAAAAGGAGGTTCATTAAAAAGATGTTGCTTCTAATGGCCAATTAGAAGCAAGAAAATCTATATAACTCGTAGAATAAAATCAGTCATTATTTGGAAGCTCTCAGGATCAACGGAGAAACCTTTTTTAAATCAGTAGGTCGCAATTGATTTTTTTCTCGGAGCAATTGAAATAGAAGGACAAATCTATACACGGTCAAATCGGAACTAGCAATCAAGCTTCTTTTCATCGGCGGAATCGCTAACAACATTCACAAATTGAAGGCCGTTTGACACATACAAATTTTAATTGGGACAGATTTGGACTGAGTCTTCAACCAATGCAGGTATAAAGTTTGCTCAGCAAACTTTATACCTGCATTGGTTGAACTTTGCTCTGACAGTATCCAACCCAGGGTTGTCAATAGGTACTGGTACCGGTACCGGAACCGGCGGTAATCAGGAATTAAATCGGTACCGGTTCTGATGTCGAGTACCGACGGATCTCGGTACTGATTGTTGATTTCTATTAATATACCTCTTAACGAATGTAAAGGGTTGATTAAGCAGCTCAACATAAGGCCCAACCCAACTGCAATGGGTTAACGTGACATCATCAGCACATTCAAACATCAAAGGCACAGTGTGCTGCACTATGACAACTTGTCACGAAATTGACAGAATGCAACATTGTGTGGGAGCTTGTGATGATTGTATTTTTTTGATGCGGCCGGAATCAAGTCATGATCCCTGTTGATGTCGACACTGAGCCTTGCGGAAGTACCGGTAATATCCACCGCGATTTCCGTGTGTGGAAAACCACAAAGGTTCGTCCAAATATTTTGGAACTGCTCTACGGTGACCCGTGTTCAATTCAACCAACTAGTGTTGAAGCAGAACGAGCATTTTCCGCATGTGCGTTGTTCACCACTAAGATTCGTTCACGAATGGGAGATCGGCTACTTGACGCACTGTCATTCATTCGCACCCACCATTTGGGGACCGACAGGCGCAAAAGTGCCCAAAATTACCATCCATGGATGTTGACATTGTATAAGAACTTGACTTACTCGAATGACATGATGAGGGACATCTATTGAGAACATTTGAGTTTTATTTTTTCCTGTTTTATATTTTATTGTGAATTTGTGATATAAAGTTAACCCTTTGAGTGCCAGAGGCCGATCTCATCGGCCCTAAACCTACAAAATAAGTCTATTAAGAATATAAGAATAAATTATTAAAATTGTAAAAAATTGTAAAAAAAAAAAAAAAAAAAAAAAAAAAAAAAAATATTAGGCCAATGCATTCTCTTATATATGCGAGGCGACCTATGGTCGACTCGCATATATAACAGAATGCATTGGCACAGGGTATATGGGTTGATACAAAAATCGGACCTGGCACTCAAAGGGTTAAGCAAAGCTCCAGAATAAATAATATAGTAATATTTTACCAGCATGTTTATATCAAACTAAATCCTTTTCACCGTTTACACCACCTCACCATCGGCCATATGGTATCTCCCTCATACCTATTTGCCACATGCATGGCATATAGCCACTCAAGATATACATATACACCCCACACATGGCCATATATATATATATATTTAGCAGAAATATACTAATATGCCTGTTTTATGCGAATGATGGTGATTGTAAGTTTGTTTTCAATTTTATTTTCCTGGTTGAAATGAAAATTGGCTTGAAATTGTTTACGTATTTGTTGTGAAATCTAACCATACATGTTTATAAACGCACGTGGCTCATTTGAATTACGTCTATGTACATTGGCAGGCGCGACATCACAGACCGATACCCAGCAAACATTTCGGCGCCGTAACGGTACCGATTAGGTGACTCCCGCGGTGCCGGGTTACGGCACATTTCGGTGCCGTGAAGGTACCGCTCTTGCACACCGGGTCGGTACCGAAACGGCACATTATTATATATATTATAAATGATATATCTGTTTAACCCTTTGAGTGCCAGGGGCCGATCTCATCGGCCCTAAACCTACAAAATAAGTCTGTTAAAGAATATAAGAATAAATTATTAAAATTGTAAACAAGAGCATCGCTAGGGCGTGGCAAAATACGCCCTTTAGCCATTTCGAATTGTACTATCACAAAATAAGATAATACTTTGAGCTTACATTTAAAGAAAATCTGATATACCCCTAATTTCAATGCCAAAATGTGGTCAAATTCTAAGTCGAAAAATGGCCATAACTCATGTAAAAATAATTAGACAGAACCTATATTCAAACTTGGCGTGTAGTTTTAGCTGGGAAATACACATACCAGCTTTGGTTCAGCTCAAATAATAAAAACTGGAGTTATCGGTCGGAAACCAAAATGTTATGAAATTGGTCAAATTCTAAGTTGAAAAAGGGCCGTAACTCATGTAAAAATAATTGGACGGAACCCATATACAAACTTGGCCTGTATCTTTAGCTGGGAAATACACATACCAACTTTGGTTCAGATAAAATAATCCAAACTGGAGTTATCGGTCGGAAACCAAAAATATTAACAGACGGTCAAATTCTAAGTCGAAAAAGGACCGTAACTCATGTAAAAATAATTGGACGGAACCCATATTCGAACTTGGCCTGTATCTTTAGCTGGGAAATACACATACCAACTTTGGTTCAGATCAAATAATCCAAACTGGAGTTATCGGTCGGAAACCAAAAATGTTAACAGACGGTAAAATTCTAAGTCGAAAAAGGGCCGTAACTCATGTAAAAATAATTGGACATAACCCATATTCGAACTTGGCCTGTATCTTTAGCTGGGAAATACACATAACAACTTTGGTTCAGATCAAATAATCCAAACTGGAGTTATCGATCGGAAACCAAAAATGTTAACGGACGGACGGACGGACGGACGGACAGACGGACGGACAGACTGATAACATAATACGACCTTTTTTCAAAAAGGGCGTATAAAAATTGTAAAAAAAAAATTGTAAAAAAAAAATAAAATAATTGTTAGGCCAATGCATTCTTTTATATATGCGAGGCAACCTATGGTCGACTCGCATATATAAGAGAATGCATTGGCACAGGGTATATGGGTTGATACAAAAATCGGACTTGGCACTCAAAGGGTTAAGCAAAGCTCCAGAATAAATAATATAGTAATATTTTACCAGCATGTTTATATCAAACTAAATCCTTTTCACCGTTTACACCACCTCACCATCGGCCATATGGTATCTCCCTCATACCTATTTGCCACATGCATGGCATATAGCCACTCAAGATATACATATACACCCCACACATGGCCATATATATATATATATATTTAGCAGAAATATACTAATATGCCTGTTTTATGCGAATGATGGTGATTGTAAGTTTGTTTTCAATTTTATTTTCCTGGTTGAAATGAAAATTGGCTTGAAATTGTTTACGTATTTGTTGTGAAATCTAACCATACATGTTTATAAACGCACGTGGCTCATTTGAATTACGTCTATGTACATTGGCAGGCGCGACATCACAGACCGATACCCAGCAAACATTTCGGCGCCGTAACGGTACCGATTAGGTGACTCCCGCGGTGCCGGGTTACGGCACATTTCGGTGCCGTGAAGGTACCGCTCTTGCACACCGGGTCGGTACCGAAACGGCACATTATTATATATATTATAAATGATATATCTGTTTAACCCTTTGAGTGCCAGGGGCCGATCTCATCGGCCCTAAACCTACAAAATAAGTCTGTTAAAGAATATAAGAATAAATTATTAAAATTGTAAACAAGAGCATCGCTAGGGCGTGGCAAAATACGCCCTTTAGCCATTTCGAATTGTACTATCACAAAATAAGATAATACTTTGAGCTTACATTTAAAGAAAATCTGATATACCCCTAATTTCAATGCCAAAATGTGGTCAAATTATAAGTCGAAAAATGGCCATAACTCATGTAAAAATAATTAGACAGAACCTATATTCAAACTTGGCGTGTAGTTTTAGCTGGGAAATACACATACCAGCTTTGGTTCAGCTCAAATAATAAAAACTGGAGTTATCGGTCGGAAACCAAAATGTTATGAAATTGGTCAAATTCTAAGTTGAAAAAGGGCCGTAACTCATGTAAAAATAATTGGACGGAACCCATATACAAACTTGGCCTGTATCTTTAGCTGGGAAATACACATACCAACTTTGGTTCAGATAAAATAATCCAAACTGGAGTTATCGGTCGGAAACCAAAAATATTAACAGACGGTCAAATTCTAAGTCGAAAAAGGACCGTAACTCATGTAAAAATAATTGGACGGAACCCATATTCGAACTTGGCCTGTATCTTTAGCTGGGAAATACACATACCAACTTTGGTTCAGATCAAATAATCCAAACTGGAGTTATCGGTCGGAAACCAAAAATGTTAACAGACGGTAAAATTCTAAGTCGAAAAAAGGGCCGTAACTCATGTAAAAATAATTGGACATAACCCATATTCGAACTTGGCCTGTATCTTTAGCTGGAAAATACACATAACAACTTTGGTTCAGATCAAATAATCCAAACTGGAGTTATCGATCGGAAACCAAAAATGTTAACGGACGGACGGACGGACGGACGGACAGACGGACGGACAGACTGATAACATAATACGACCTTTTTTCAAAAAGGGCGTATAAAAATTGTAAAAAAAAAATTGTAAAAAAAATATAAAATAATTGTTAGGCCAATGCATTCTTTTATATATGCGAGGCAACCTATGGTCGACTCGCATATATAAGAGAATGCATTGGCACAGGGTATATGGGTTGATAAAAAAATCGACCTGGCACTCAAAGGGTTAATGTCAGACATTTCTCTCAAAATCTATTCCAAATTTTTGAACAAGACAACTACAAGAAGCCTGAACTAGGCTTACTGGAAACGACTTTGGTTTCATCGGGTGACATTATTTATGAAATTACAAATTTACAACATGCGAGTAATATGGCGGCATTATGAATTTATGGCCGATTAGTGAGTTCTCCAATTAATTATCACACAAATAATATGGTGTACTGTGAATCCGTGTGACCGTCACTACCATGTATCCATACAATGATGATACAAGCCTACAGTGTTAGCCGGCCCAGTAGTCGAACATACATGTCTACATTCGTTCCACTCTGTATTCCGTCTTTTTAAAAATCAACCCTTTGCGACTTGCCGAAAAACGCAGCAGACAACAACTTAATTGTAAATGTTGTTGCGAATTTTATTTTCGTTGTTTGACTAAACCTCGAACTTAACAAATAATTGATGATTGAACCCACGAAACCAAAGTTATTTGCAGTACAAAAGACCACTCCAATGAGTACCGATACCGACGCGGTTTGCGGTACTGAACATCAGTACGGAACCGGTACCGAAAGTTGTGGTACCATCAGTACTTTGACAACCCTGATCCAACATGGTTGAAGAGTTGGTTCCTATAGGTGAGACCTGACAATATCCAAGGTTAATTAAGGCATTTTCGCGACAATTTTCAAGCCCTCTCCTCTGAAATTTAAAGCCATCTCTCAACAATTTTTATTTTTTCAAAATTTTATACTGATCAGTGAGCATTTATCATTGAAATAAGATCCTGTAAAATATCAAGGCGACATATGAAAATTGAAGTTCTTTCTAGGCTTTGAATGGTCGACATTCATATTAACTGCTATAATCCATGCTGGATATAGTGTGTCTGACATTTGCAGAATGAGGTCCCCAGAGGGTGAATTTAGTGATGCTCCCTGCATAGCGGGTTAGCTTCACCAAATTCACACTCTAGGGATCTCATGCAAGTTAATGGGATCACTCAATTGCATTTGGGTGAAATTAGCACAAAGGCTGAAGTTACGTAATCAGCAGAAAGATAGCAATACATGTAGGTGTGTAATAAATACACATTACTATTAATCTTATACTTCCTAAATCAAACAGTGACTTTAACATAAATTTGAAATATTCTGTTCCTCTATCCTGATCTAAATTAACGTTGACATGCATGATAAAGCACAATAGTTAATCATTAAACCAATGCTTACCCTAGTAGGTACATATTACAGAAACTATCAAGAACGAAAGTCACTTTAGGTGAAATTCCATTCTTTCTCTCAGCTTGAAGATTGTTTATGAGGTTATCCGATCTTTCCGTAAACGGATATTTGTCATAAACTAATTCGGTTTCCAGATAGTCAATAACCCTCGTGAGATCATCCTCAGAAACCGAGAATGTGTTGAACATATCATGCTCCACATTTTCCTTCCACAGTTGTTTTTCGATGGATTTCACAAACAAAAAACTTGATGTTGAAGAAACCGGCGAAATGTTTTTTTTATCACATTTTGACTTCGTGTGTTGTAACGAGTATTTCTTCCCTGAAGGGAAGCTTGGGTAAAACCTCATGCTGATATCACTAGCAACAGTTGATGATGCCGATTTCCATGAACATCCAGACACTGATTCGAGGTCGTTAGGAGTTCCGACATCCGACACGCATGACCAGCTCATAGTGTCCGAACCTCCATGTTTGTGATAAAACTCCAGAATGTTGAAGTCAGTGTTGAGGTATCGTGAGCCTGTCCCTGGCAAAAAATCGCCATTCAGGTAGCGTGTTGTGCTTCCTGGGATAAAGTCAAAAGCCTGCATGTTTGTGTTCATTGAATAAACTACTTTAAAAGTTATCTATCCTTTGAACAAACTGAATATAGAGTTATATAATGTTTTTCAGGAAAACGCCCATATAATCCTGTATCCTCACCTGCTTAAAGAATACTATCTCCAAAAGGGTGTTCAAACATGACAAAAGTATTTAACTGTCATTATTTTTGGTAGCAGCTTTGCTCATAGGGGATGAGATGAAAGATGGAATAAACGCTGATCCTGTTGGATATCTAAATCCCAGATTTCAATGTCAGCCTCAAGTCATGTTGACAAAGATCACTTTCTGGTCAAAATAACTTTAATAAATAAGATGATTTGTCTGAAATTATTTCAAAAGTATTTGTAACTATTTGTTTTAAACAGCAGTGAATGAAACTTTTGATTATTTTAGAAGGTCTAAAGCAATGAAAAGAACTTATTAGTAGAACTCGAGTAAATATTTTCAACTTGCTAAATTTATTCAAATGTTCTTTAGAATTCACTATGAACCAGCATGGAATGCAATTACTCCATATTAAAGCCAAAACTGTCACTAAATTTTCAAGTGAGTCACTTCAAGAGAGAAATTATATAAAAAAAATAGGGCTTTTTTAAAGGAAACAACAATGGAATTATTTTATGAAACCTGCATGTGAGGAACAACTGGTATTACACATAATCAATAAAACTTAAATTTTTTTTTTAAATGAGACATTTTCAATTGAAAACCAAACATGTCACAGAAAACAGTGTAGTGTACCAAAAAGACTTGTTTAACCCTTCCATGGCTGAAGCTTCCTGAAATTTTGAGAAAACCCTGTGCCAATACATTCTCTTATATATGCGAGTCTCCCATAGGGAGCCTCGCATATATAAGAGAATACTTTGGCCTAACAAAATTTACCTTGACCCTGTAAGCCAGTGCATTCTTGTATACATGTGAAGCTACCTGTGGGAGACTCGCATATATACGAGAATGCACTGAATCTTTAATGCTGCACCAGCGCAGCTCCACTCATGGAAGTATTAAAGCTTCAAAAAAACTTTTGAATTCTGACAAAAAATTGTCCCCTACTTTTTCAGAATAATGGCCGACAACTATTATTTTCCTGCTGAGATCGACATAAAACGGATGGAAGCCATATAGAAAATCCTGATAGAAGACAAACACAACTGATGGATAATATCCGGATAAAGCCATAGAATTGATTACCACACTAGTCAAGGCATCAGCCAAAACCACTGATTGTGTCTCAATAAAACTATCAATAACGCCCCCATTCAAACAATCACTGAAGGAGAATCGCAAACATTTTTTTAAAGACGGAAACCTTCCATCCATCAATTGGACACAATAGTCTGTGAAATGATGGCTTGTGGGCATTCATCTGTCTATTTATCAAAGTTTGTCCGCAGTAATTGCTATGGCCAGCCAAAGGCCATGATAACGCTTCTTAAACCCACCATTCCAAGAAGATCAAAGTTAGTGCAACTGGACCTGATATAATAAGTTCTTTTAAATAATAACCATATTTGTGTTATATGGGGATGTTGTGGTCTTCTAAGATAAATGGGGCTTTGGTGACCAAATTATATTTGTTGGTAATGGAAATATTAGTTTTTCGCCAAGTTATATACATGTATAAAGCCTCCCGTTAGCTGAGCATCAATGAAGCTAGCTACATATTTCCAAGAGGTTTCGTTATCATCCAGATTATTGCTAGTGACAACTTCCAGATAATTGCAAGTGGCCACTTCCAGATAATTGCTAAAGGCAACTTCCAGATAATTGCGAGTGTCCACAGGGACCAGCCTGGAGGTATCAAATTTGGAGAAGTCACTTCTCCCTGCTTGCTTATTAACTCTTTCACTGCCAATCGCGACTTGAGTCGAAATACCCATACACTGCCGATCGCGACTTGAGTCGAATCCTGACACCTTCGTCCCGTAACATCAATCCATGGGAAGTAACTTTATATTATTCTGTGAAAACACTGTACGTGATGTAATCAATTTTGTAACGAGAAACTCCCGGTTTATTTTTTTTATATTTCGGGATGTCGGCCATCATGTTTTGTAATTAAGTGGTCGCGGTCAAGTGACCCTCCTGGTATGGAAGTGTTTTCCATTCCACAGAGACCAATACCTACCTGCATACCAAGTTTCAGGAATATACCTCTGCATATACAAAAGTTATTGTGAAATACCCAATAATATATTTATTTAGCAGAAATATACTAACTTATTTTCGGTTCTCAATACTAACACCAACTTATATACCAAATGTCGTCAAAATATCTCTGCAGATACAAAAGTTATTGAGAACTAATGCGTTTTCCTTATATTTCGGTGTGGCGGCCATCTTGTTTTGTAATCATGTGGTCACGGTCTCGTGACCCTCATGTGGTCACGGTCTCATGACACTGGCAGACTGGGAAGTGTTTTCAATTCGCAAGTCCAATATCTAACTGTGCACCAAGTTCCACGAACATACCTCTACAGATACAAAAGTTATTGAGAAATACCCAATCAATATGTATTTAGCAGCAATATACAAACATTATCTTATATTTCGGGATTGCGGCCATCTTGTTTTGTGGTCACATGATCGTGGTCACGTGAAATGTGACACTGGCGGACTAGAACATATTTTCTATTCCCAATACTGATACTTACTTACATGCCAATTTAAGTTAACTTTCATGAAAATATCTCTTCAAATACAAAAGTTATTGAGAAATACTGAAATTTTCTTATATTTTGGGGTGGCAGCCAACTTGTTTGTGGTCACGTGATTGTGGTCACGTGGCAATGGTGGACTGTGATGTGTTTTTGATTCCCAAGACCAATACCTACATGCATACCAAGTTTCATGAAAATAGCTCGGCAGATACAAAAGTTATTGAGAAATACCCAATTCATATGTATTTAGCAGCATTATGCTACATGTACATGTATAGTATGCTTGGCAGTGGCAGATATGTCTGTGGTGCTGCATGGCAGTGAAAGAGTTAAGGAGACGTGGACTGTTATCAGGGAGAAGTAACAATGGCTGCATTCTATTTTACCCCCAACATCACCCATCTATGATTCCATAAGTAATAGAGTACAATACAAGAGCCCATCTATATTACAATTATAATGAGTAAGTTCACCATTTATATCATCAGCAAATATACAGTAATGCCCTAAATAATTGACTCCTTAACCACAGCAGAATTATCCAAAATTCTGCTGGGGTTAAGGAGTCAATTATTTAGGGCATTACTGTACATGGAGTGGGGCAGTTTCCTAGTAAAATTAACCCTTGACAATCTTTCCTCCACCAAAACTGACAATGTTTTGATATATGGCATATCTAGGCCCTAATAGCGGAAACAATGCTGAAACCCAATTAACCAACCATGGTAGTGAGATACCGGTATGTGTGACCAGGCCTGAAAATACGGTGCCAGACATTTGCAGAATAAGGTCCCCAGAGGGTGAATTTAGTGACACTAACACGCACAGCAACATTAAATTCACTCTCTGGGGGGGGGGGGGGGGGGGGGGGGGGGGAAACAGACCACTATAAATTGAGAACAGACCACTCATTTGGACTCACAAATACTACTGAGACTATGGGATTATTCTATAATCTCATTAAAGGCACGTGAGGCCTTAGTTGTCGAAAATTTTCATATTTGTTCCAATCACCGTAAACAGAAAAACATTAAAACGCATACAGTTTCGTTCATATATACCATGACCACCGCATAAACAGCATGTTATCATAAAGATTTACTACATTTTACCTAAGCAAGAGCCTGATTGTGTTACACAAGACAGCACAATGCTGCTGGCTAATCACACACAAATGGCATAAACGCTCTTTATTCATTCCATATCAGGTATTCACCAACAAAGAACGCTCTTTATGTTTACCGTCATGATATAAACAAACACCAGAAAAGTAACTTTTTATGCATTTGTTTACATAACAATGGTCAAAGATATGACAAAAACATACTGTTTATGCGATATTTCTTATTTGTATACAGACAAAGTCTGTCTAAATTTTGTTGTTCTTTCTGTTTGAGGCGGTTTTTGACGGGTGGAAATATTTTCACAGGATACCCACTGCCAAGGCCAACCGTACCTTTAAATAAATAAATAATATATAAATTAATGTGTATTGTGTGTGCCCAATGGGATGACAAAATTACAAGAAACGCATATTCTAGTATTGGCAATTAACCAACCAAGTGCATCAAGACTTTACAAACAGAATAAATAATTCACAGGACATAAAGGTCGCATTTGGTTTCATTAGAATAAATCGTAAATGAATGATACATATCACAATAGATCTATCCCGTAATTACAAACAGTTAGCCATTACCATGGAAACCAGGCCCATCTGAGGGATCATGCCTTTTAATATGATGTCCCCTGTCTCATATCACTAATTCCACCTTCCCTGAATCTAATTCCAATATCAATGCATACCAATGGGGACAGAGATCATATTTCCTAATCTTCTGTGCTATCATAGAGAGGGAGATTCTAATTACGGTAACCAGTAGGTCATCTGATACGCGAACTGGAGAATGGCATGAGAGTAACGGCAAAATGAAAGGTAACATAAAATAATTAGAGGGGGATGATGGTCAAGGTAACCACTAGATCATCTGATATTGAATCGGAGAACGGAACGTGACTGTATATAATGATAAAAACCCACGAGGTGAGAATCATTACAGGAGGACGCTAATTACGGTAACCACTACATGTAGGTCATCTGATATTGAATCGGAGAATGGAACGTGACTGTATATAATGATAAAAACCAAGTGGTGAGAATCATAGCAGTAGTATGCTAATTACGATAACCACTAGGTCATCTGATATCCAAACCAAATACTGTAATGCCCTAAATAATCGACTCCTTACCCACAGCAGAATTATGGGTAATTTTTCAGGATTTAGTCGGAAATATGGCTTGTTGCCATTCATCGGAAAGCTTGCAGAGAGAGCTTTCCGATGAATGGCAACAAGCCATGATTCCGACTAAATCCTGAAAAGTTACCCATAATTCTGCTGTGGTTAAGGAGTCGATTATTTAGGGCATTACTGTACTATGGTATGTTATCTGATACATGAATCACAGCACAACATATGAGAGAAACGGGAAAAGAAAAAAAGCGAAAGGAGTCAGAGAATAACTCCACAAAAATAGTATGACAAAAATTCTATGACCAATCCCATATTGATGTATTAAAGACAATCTCTTTTACCAACGTGATGCTCTAATAACAACCTATTTATATAACCCAGTGGAATATGAAAGAATTTTGACATGAAATATGTTTAAATGAGTATTATGGGACTGGTATATTTATGTTTTTTAGTAAAACCCATTTACATATCATTGAGGCAGGTTTAACATTCAGTACACAATCCTAACGATGATTCATAAATGAGAAGTATGTGAGTTTCCCTATCCAATACTTATTAAAAGTATATGCAAAGTTAGTGTACTGCAGCAGAGAGGTATGCACTAAAAGTCAATTATCAATACTTCCTGAAGCTAGTTTAAACAGCTTAACACTTTATGGCCCATTCAATTAACGACAAGTTATGAGGAAAATTTGGCACTTGCTGTACAAAAAATATATCAATTCTCTTATAAACGCTATCACAAAAAAAAATATTGCGTCTGTTATAAAGCTAGACCTGAGCAACGCCCTGTGATATGCCGCCCTCATGTATATTAACATCGTAATACATAGACTCAGCTGTTGCAAGACACCTGTTAGGATGTTCAGTAATGGCTTAGAAAAAGATACTGTGTATAATGATGGTGCATATACTGTATGAAAGGTTTTTTAAGTGGCGGAGGAAAGTCCACAACAAGGGTTAATTTCACTATAAAAATACAATGTACACCACTGCACATAGAAACCATTGACCTCTGGTATTAAACAACAAACAAACTGGTCCAAATATCCCAAGCAGGTTACCCACTTTCATGTGGAACCCCAACGCAATTCAAACCAGCTTCACCATCACTGAAGGTTATAACTGCATGAAGTGCCATGTACCTTACAGACTGAGTTACCAAAACTGAACGGTAGAATCAGTGATTGATACCAACATTAAAAAAAAATTCTTAAACAATAAAAAGTTTTATACTGGGAAGCAAACAGTCTTTATTGGGGGGGGGGGGGGGAGTTAAAATTTTCAATAGCACCCACCTCAATTTGGTGTCAAGCAGCTAAGTTTTCTAAGAAAAATATAACCAAAATTCTTTGTAAAACTCCATTTATTTTTTTACCAAAACTGTAAGTAAAACTACATTTTTTAATCTGGGAAATTCAGACTAAAAATTGGAATATTTCATTCTAAAGGACATTTTTAAATTTAAATTAAATTTGAACTAGAAGGAAATTATTGCTAGACATTTCTATTATATTCATGCTTGTAATTTTGAAAAAAAAAAATGAAGTTTAGACCATCCATTGTCCCTTGTGAAAATTTGCATCCCCAGTGGGGACGAACTCATAGCCCTTCCATGTTTATGTTTAGTATCAAAGAAGATCCAAATCATAATAATTGTTTTGACATAGCATTGAAATATTTGCAGTAAAAATCAATCTGCATGAAACATCTGTTGAAGGCAATAACCAAACACATCAACAATTAAGCGTTACCATCAATATAGTACATGTACTGCGATCAGAAAAGCATCCGCATGAATGGGTGTGAAACTAATAGTTACACCACTAATTAATCGCTGTAGAGAAACCCATCCATGGAGAGATCACCAGTAATTCTTCAAATTGAGGCTGAGTGATACTGATAAAACTTGGCACCGATCTCTCTGTAATTTATATGAACAAATGCAAGCGGAATCACACACAATCATAGATCTCGGAATGACAGAGACTATCGCATTTTGAAGCTGCAACAGCTGGTGTTGTGTCTATAAAATAATGTACCATTCACATTATGTCACATTCCCTCAGAATTTGATAAATTCGGTTTTCGATAATATGGAGAACATCATAAGTCTTTCAGATTCCCCAAATTTGAGTCTGTAAACACTATGCCCAAAAATACCTAAATGTGCAGAAATGTGTGAAAAAAATCTATTTGTTGATGCACACTCATGTTCATGACAAATGTTGAAATTAATAATTATTTATAATGTGAATAATGTTATATAATGTAAAAAAAAATTGACCATATTTGGATAGATGAACTGACAACAAACTAAATACATGTATTTGAGGAATGTCTGTCCAGATGCAAGGATTTAACTTTTTTTGGGGTATTTGGGGTTTTAATTTCAAAATGCTCTCACACCAGGCCGACAATGGTTTCAACATTTCAATGGCCCCGATGGGTGTGTCCTGATGTGCCTAAATACAACCGATCTAAACATCATAAACATCATGTCGAATCAGAAAGAGAACAGGAAGAAAATCCTTAAGAAACTTGTCTATATCACAGGCAGAAATTCCAAATATCCTAGAACTGAATTATCACAAACCAAACTTTAACCAAATTACAAACACACAATTTGATTGTTTCCAGAAATTTGCAATAAACCACTACCATAATTCCTAATATTTGTAATGGATGTCTCCATGATCCGTTACAGGAGAAACATATTCCACTGAATAAGGTATGAGTTCCTAGCATCATGTACACGGATGATGGATTTTGGCCACACATAGAATATTGTGGTGGTAATGTTGAACCAGCGCACTGGGAATTATTAAAGCCACATCACCACTGCTGTGACTGGCAATATATCAGAAGCACTGCCTTGACTGGATATATAGCTGTTCTGCTGATCAATTACTACTCATTATATGCTTCTCAAATCTGCTTCCTGACTCTGACACCCATAGTCAGGCGTTTTAACCCTCACCGATATACAACGTATGTGAGACGACTTAACCCTAACTGATCAATGTCTAGGGAATTTAACCCCAACTGATGCATGTCCAGTGGTATTTAATCAGAACTGATATGAATATAGGGAATATAACCTTAAAAGATAAATGTCCAGACAATTTAATCCTAAGCAGTGCAAGCAAAGTGGATTTAACCCTCACTGATGCATTGTCCAGGGGATTTAATCCCAAACAGTGCGAGCACTGGGAATTTAACCCTAACTGATGCATGTCCAAGGAATTAAACCTAACATATATATGGCCACGGAAATTAACCTGATGAATATCCCAGGAATAAACTGATATTTGTGCAGCCATATGTGTCTAGGGAATGTAACCCTAACTTAATATAATTGTAGGCAACTTTATTCTAACTGAAATATATGTTCAGACAATTTAAACCCAAACAAGCCTGATTATAGCATGTCTGTCATTTGCAGAATGAGGTCCCCAGAGGGTAAATTTAGTGACGTTATCCCACATAGTGGGCTAGCATCACTAAATTCACCCTCTGGGGACCTCATTCTGCTTAGGCATCATCTTCTCTGGAAAGTTTCTTTGTTATAAAATTTCTATAGAAACTTCTTCACATAGATTCTATTTCTTTTTTAGTATAGTTTCTCTATATCCCCAAATTGGCACAACACTTGCATATTAAATCAAGGTTCCCAATGGGTGTACATCACAATATTCACTATTTGGGAACTTCAATCTGAGTCAGTGTCTCCTAAAGCGGATAAGGCCATGCAGAATGAGGTCCCCAGAGGGTGAATTTGGTGATGCTAGCCCGCTATGCGGGATAGTCACTAAATTCACCCTCTGGGGACCTAATTCTGCAAATGAAAGATACACTAAACTCAGGCTTAAATCCAACTGATATGGTGCAGAAACCTAACCCTATCTATGGGTTATGACTTTAGCTTACTAGTACATACATGTATGTATCCAGGAAAGTTAAACGTTTCAGTTCGACTGTGTGAAAAGACAACAGTACACATAAGACACTAAATACAGTTCCCTCTTGTAATTTTCACTACTAAAACACTAATGTTTTGGAAATTTCCGGTCTCATGACCTTCTTGAGCCATTTTTAATATTTGCAGATTTCTTTTTCTAATGAAGCTCATTCATCTCTATAGATGTAAGACTGATATTACAGGTGTCTGATGCATTATTTATATGCACTATTGATAGCGGCTGATCCCAAATTTGATGGTAACAAATCTTTTGTTTATAGCACTCATTGAAAACAGGAGTTACTCTTCTTAAAATATGGCAATTAAACATGGTATATACATGTATGTATGGAAAAGTGTGTGTTAAAAGAGCGTCATGGTTTGGCACTGACTTTGCCAATCAATCTCATTATATGTAGGGTTTCTGCTGAAGAGCAGTGGTATCCTTTTGTGGTCCCTTTCCTCCAGTCTGAATTTTCCCTGTAGCACCTTCCCCCACCCGGTCCACAGAATAATGCCAACATCACAGACAAAACAAAACCAACAGGGAATAATAAATGAAGATAAATTAATTTGCCACCCAACGCTGACAACTATTGAACCAATTTTAAGGTAAAAATAATTCTCTTGACGAATCCACACATTGACAAATATTGCCTTATTCTACATCTTTCAGAATGTTGAGGATAAAAACAAATTACGATTTCTTCATTTTGTGAACTTATATTATCTTAGATGTTCAGAATTTGGGCTTAAAATATGGGCTGTCAATTTACTAATACTAGATATTAGCATTTCGTTGCATGGTATGAAATTATAGGGCTCCCATTTTCCCACCCCTAGCGGAAACCCTGTTATATGGAAAAGATGAAGGAAAGTTCGTCTATATGTAAATGAACCAACAAAAATTCCACTTTATATACCACTAGTAATGGACCATATACAGCATATATTACACATTGAGTTCAGTGTCCAAGGAATCTATCAGTGAATTAGAGAGGAACAAACTAACACAAATGAACCTTGGATGAGGAATCACAGATATTCTCAATTACGAGCCAACAAACTACATTAAAGGGAATGAACTTCATTATCTGTGTGGTCCACACATCCCAAAGGTCGGCAGCTAGGTCGCGGCCAAACACAGAATGGCATGGCAAACACAGAGCAATCTCTAAATTCCTTATTCAAATTCCCACACAAGCATTCAATTTGTGAGCATGTAAATCTAGAAATTGGCAGCACAATTTGTGAAGAATATTAATACTGGAGTAATCAAATTTAGCCGAGAAGCAATGACGGTTTAATCAACCTGACTTCATATTTGTCATTCACGCAGTGACTTTGTTCCGTCAAGATGGACTTGTTCACCATTTAAATTCACCATTCTGTTATTAGGCTGGCACTTCCAACAATGAATTGACCACAACTTGTCATAATGGTGGACATGCTGCCTCAACCGATAGAGATAAATTGATGGTTTGTGACTACCATGCCATAAGAAGCATTATTATGAATGACGTTCTAGTGGTTGTTCACTAAAATTGAAGGAAACTATTAACCCTTTACCCAACAGAAGGGCCCTGTGCCAATGCATTCTCTTATATATGCGAGTCGACCATAGGTCGCCTCGCATATATAAGAGAATGCATTGGCTTAACACATTAAAAATTATAAAATTGTTAAAGAATGTAAGAAAATAATGGTAAAAAGTGTTAAAAAAATATTTTTTTAGGCCAATGCATTCTCTTATATATGCGAGGCTACCTATGGTCGACTCGCATATATAAGAGAATGCATTGGCACAGGGCATAACTGTAACTATCACAATGTGGTCAAGGAGCCGGTTCCAATGATATCCATATTTGTATGGTTCTATTGAGACAGACCGAAGATATTTTAGGCTGTTGAAGCTTTATTTGGCCGGTTTGTTGGGTAAAGAGTTAATCAGAGAAGAGGAACAGCAAAATCATATTCCAACAAATTAATCCTTACATGACTGGAGTTTTTTGGAATTTTGCAAAAACCTTGTGCCAATGCATTCTCTTAAATATGCGAGTCTCCCATATGAAGCCTCGCATATATAAGAGAATGCATGAGCAGAATAATATTTACCTTGACCATATAAAGCCAATGCATTCTCTTATATATGCGAGGCTCCCTATGGGAGACTCGCATATATAAAAGAATGCACTGGCATTTGGGTCTTTAATGCTGCACCAGTGCATCTCCCGTCATGAAAGTAAAGACCAGAGTGGTGGTTGGGAGCTTCAAATTCTACCTAATAATTCTCGATTTCGTCACATTCTTGACCGGTTGCGGAAATCAAATTAGTACAAAGACCATATTAAAATACATGAGATACTTCATATGTACACTTTGTACACATGTGTCTCAGACAGACTTGATTGAAGTCGTAAAAATTACGAAGACAAACTTAGGGGTCCTTTTTTAACTCCAATTGCTTTTTGCATGATGATTGCATGGAAAATTACAATTTATAAGCAAGAAAGCACATTATTAAAAGTTATATCGACAAATTTGTTAGATTTATTCCACATAATTATCTTTTGATATCGCGCTTTCCATCGAGATGGATTGGTTCACCATTCCGTTATTAGGCGAGCAATCGCAAGAATGAATCATGGTCACAATGGTGGACATGTCTGCTGCCTCAATGTATAGAGATAAATTGATGGGTTGTAGCTCCCATGTCATAAGATGCTTTATTATGGATGACATTCTAGTGGTTGTTCAATAAAATTGAAGGAAACTATTAATCAGAGTAGAGAAACAACAAAATCATATTCCATGGAATTAAAGGCACAAGGCAGAGCCTCAAATTCTCTCTTTTGTCACATTCCAGCCAGTCCATAATAAAGTGAAATACTTCTATATGGTCTTTTATATGCATCAGAAAGATTTATCAAAGTCATATCAGAGGTTTTGATGCCTCAGTCAGTAAGGGGCTCTGCTCCAGACAGACTCGCTCTCCAGCGCTGGCGATATGGGTTCAATTCCCGGTGGAGTCATACTTGTAGCTGGTTTACTAAAAATACTCAATCCTACAAGTACAATACCAGTATTCCATGTTACAATAAAGAGTATGTGAGCTGGGATTTGTGAAAAAAAATTGTAGCATTTAAACCACCTAGCCCCAAGACTATGTTATATGATATTCAACATAACAATTTTAACCCACAATTATGTTACATAATTTTATGAGAACAATATTTTACCCATTTTTAATGGGGTGCTCCTAACGCAAAGGAGGGACTTCACACCAGAACAGAACCAGATATGGAATGGCTAAAGTGACCACGGTGATTACAATGAGTGACTCAGTGACGGATTGTCCAGACTATAGGAACTGATGAGGCATCACACGGATAACAATGACCGATGATCCATCGACTAACGTGTCAGTCTGATACATTATCACAATGCTCCATTTAGGCATGAACCCACCAAAAGGCCAATATGGTCACCAAACTTTCATAACAGAATACTTACTCATGAGTAGTTACTTGGATTCCAACTGATTCATTTGTAGGGATATCCAACTGATGAGTTAGGTTACAATTGACCAAATGTACACTTTTAGAACTAAATTGGAGAATACAGTATCAAAAGATAAATGTGAAATGGTAGCAGAATCCCAGGCAGATACCTCCCAATTTTAAGACATTGTAAAGTGGCATATACAATTTCTTTGTATCGTCTTGTAACATATACAGTCACACCCGTGTTGGTTTGGGTTCATATATTGATCATCACATGAGAACGGACTTACAAGCTGAGGCAATTTTAAGAAACTGCCATTGTTTTGAGCCAAATTAATACAAATTGATCAAAACTCAATGTTGTATTAGTGTCATATTGTGGCATGTATGCAAACAACGAATTTAAATTGCCAAAATACTGTAAAATCCTTTTAATTCATGGGGGTTTATTATTCATTGATTTCGTGGTTTAGCCCAACCACAAAATCAACATCCAACAAAAATAATTTACTCTGAGTTGGTACAGTAAATATCAATATACAATGTACGTGATGAAAACGAAGATCTGACATTCTATACCGGGTGTATGTCTGTTTTTGGCATGTCGTAAAATGATGGGGAAAACACGGAAGACGAGATGAAATGTAAACATAAAACTATCTCCCCAGCATGTGAAATTAAGCCAATGCAGTCTGATGCCCTTTCGTTGTCCAAATAACTGGAGGTTCAATTGTCACTAGTGACTACTCAAAGATGACATAAAACGGCTATTGTTGGACCTGTTGTGAATAAATATGATACCTAGATCCATGAATTCACGTCCTCACGAAATGGTATTTTTATAAGAAACCACGAAAACTGATGCCGACAAAATCAAAGCCGTTAACACATTCACTGCAACGCCCATTCAATTACATGTAAAAAGTATGAGATGACTAGTAGTTGGCAGTGAACATGTTAACAGTAAGGACAAGGAAATATTAAGCTGTTGATAATAATGAACTAACTTCCAATTGTAAACTCAAGCTTATATGTAGTTTGCAATACAATGTATTCAGATACTACATGCAGGCTTTTTAGCCAAGATAAAATGTCTGTTCTAGGAATTCATTTAGCCTACGCAAATTTCTGCTTATCATCAGGGCTTGCAGAAGAAAGGCTCGACATCAGCACAAGAAAGCAGTATATTCTGATTGATGTCGCCAACACACCTAATAAAGAAATGCTGCCTTGTAAGAATCAATGACACTATGAGAAAGGACCTTGAGATAATTGGTCGCATGTGACAAAGTTGTAATAGGAACACCTGTTTTTATGATTACATAGGACAGATCATTTTATAGTAAGTCAGATTTTGCCATTTGGTCAACCTCTGCATGAGATATTAAAGAAAACAGTTATGAGAACATAATATTTACATAGACCATCTGTGTTACACTAAATCCTGTTTGGTGATTGGTCAAATGGCAATTGTGTCACCCTGTTTACATCCCAATAATGCAAAGAGTGTATCACGAACAGGAAGTTACAAGCTATTGACAGAATCTGAACTAATCACAAAATGCAGTCAGCAGAATACTTGGGCATGCTTTTAAAAGTTCAGCCGAATTGCATTGAAGGCAGTTATTTATATCGATCACGTTATCATAGCTAAGAGTTTGGAAATCTCATATTGGGCTGACATAATGTGCTGCATGGGTTAGTCTCAAATTATCGGCAGAGTTTGTGAAAATAAATAAGAATACACTCAGCTTTTTTATGAGAATAAATCATCAAAAAGCTATATAAATATAAAAATTTAATGTAGTGGGGGTGTGTGTTATTGGGGGATATGGCACTGTGATCGTTGGGAGGCACATTTAGTGTAAACTGCTTAGCGATTTACATGTGTCACAACGACCAGAGCCATATCACCAAGCCTTGAAATAGTGTGTCTGTCATTTGCAGAATGAGGTCCCCAGAGGGTGAATTTAGTGATGCTACCCAGCTATGCGGGTTAGCATCACTAAATTCACCCTCTGGGGACCTCATTCTGCAAATGACAGACACACTATTTCAAGGCTTGCATATCCCCATTAACACACACACCCACAACATTCATTTCTTAATTAAAGTGAGATATCGACTTGTTGCTTCAATTTTGATGAGGCCTCCCGATTAGATTCCAGTTATTATTACACAAGTGTCAGGGAAAAATGATACAATAGCTTTATGATTTCTCTGTCCATACAGATCAAGAAATGAAAGCAAATACTAGGGCCTTGAGAATCGGGTGTTTTCATTTCGAATCAAATCTCGAATCGAATCAGGCAAATGAATTGAATTTGAATCGAATCATTGTTACTGCAGTGAGTCAATCTAGTTCAAATACATAGAACTTCGAAGAAACACCTAAAACTGACGTGCCGGCACGTGTGATGCCTGTTTCATTTCCTTGAATAGCACAATATTTTTCGCTACACTTGCGATGATTGTGTTGTCTGTCGCTTGAACTGCCAGACTTAACAGACAATATTTACAAAAATACTCCGGACTTAGATTCAGACTCGCATTTACGCAAATCAAACAAAGATCTAAAATCATGTGATATGGAATTCCTATGATTCCTGGAACGACAATAGCACACAGTCTTGTATGGCAATTTTGTTGTTAACTTACGTCATTCTTACAGATTGGGTCAATTAATTTTAGATTTTAGTTGGCCATAACATTCCATGTCCTGCCATCGGACATAATGGTATGTATGTTTAAGTCGTTTAGGTTATTATAGTGAATGCTCTTTTCTAGTAAGAGCATTGTGGTCTGTAGAACCCACGGAAATGCACCTGTCACCAAAGATTTGACAAAATCCAAATCATGGTAGCCGATTTCGAATCGAATCGAATCAGACAAATGAATTCGAATCACATCGAATCGAATTGATTCGCAGGGCCCTAGTAAATGCACCAAACGAAAAAAAGCCTAGTATTCTGATTGACCTCACAATGCCCACAGAGAATCAGAAAAAAATATCGAAATACAAGAAGCTTGAGATGACGATTTGTGTTATGTGACAAGTTGTAATAGGTAACCTGGTTTATTATTACAAAGGACAGATCATTATAACAAGTCAGAATTTGCCGTTTGATCAACATCTGGTGTTACAGTATAAACTTATGAGACACTGCCATCAAAACGTGGGTGAGACATTGAATTCTTGATGAACTATGATGACCTAACTGTATGGAGAATACATCAGTATAGGTTTATTCCAGTCTGACTCAAACTCTCATGGGTGGCGGGGCCATTCCGCATACGAGAGAAGTCCTAAAGCCGCTCATTGACATTCGACATAATGTCCCTAATTGAGTAGAGTTTATATGGTAACTAGGGGGTGTGAATGTCATTGCAAGAGATGAGTTTATCTTCATCCATATGCAACTCACATAATCTGAACTTAACCCACTAGACACATTATGGATTTATGATCAATGACTAATGTGCATACAAAGGTTACTGGAGAATATATCAATTTTATTGATAGGTCACCCCCGCTCCTGTCATATTAAGACCCAACCCACGCTCAAGGCTGAAATTCACCATCCGTGGGGAAGGGGGTGGGAAAATAATGATAATTGCACTATAAAGATATATCCCAACAAGAGTATCGCTAGGGCATGGCAAAATACGCCCTTTAGCTATTTCGAATTGTACTACCGCAAAATAAAATAATACTTGGGGCTTACATTTGAAGAATATCTGATATACTCTTATAATTTCAATGCCAAAATGCGGTCAAATTCTAAGTCGAAAAAGGGCTGTAACTCACATTAAAATAACTGGACGGAACCCATATTCGAACTTGGCCTGTATCGTTAGCTGGGAAATACACATACCAACTTTGGTTCAGATCAAATAATCCAAACTGAAGTTATCGGTCGGAAACCAAAAATGTTAACAGATGGTCAAATTCTAAGACGAAAAAGGGCCGTAACTCACGTAAAAATAATTGGACGGAACCCATATTCGAACTTGGCCTGTAGTTTTAGCTGGGAAATACACATACCAACTTTGGTTCAGATCAAATAATCCAAACTGGAGTTATCGATCGGAAACCAAAAATGTTAACGTACGGACGGACGGACGACTCGACGGACAGACGGACGGACAGACTGATTACATAATACGACCATTTTTCTAAAAGGGCGTATAAAAATGAACATACACTGTATTGCTCTCGTCATGAGTCCGGATTGTTAAGGTCTCATTTAAAAAAAAAATCTTCTGGTGAATCTTAATTGATAAAGAACCCTAAAATTTGACCTGGATGTCTTTCCTACAATAGAGAATAGCCCCTTCACACCTATATTGTTCCGAGCCCGAACCCTCTTTGACCACGTTTAGAGTCCTTGGTCACTTGAATAAGAGGGATTGAAAACATACACAAGCCAACTGGAATATTCTCTTAATATTAATTTGATGAAAGTATTAAAATCATCCAAAAAGTAGGTATCATTGGCACAATTGAAACATTTCTGTTTTGATAGCAATGCTGAAGCTAGTGGTAAAAAGTTGCGAAATTAGTTAAATCCTCCCTGTACATGTGTCATTTATCATGTGCATCTATTGTAAATATTATGAATAATAGATCATTCCAATGTACACTTTTTAAAGGGGTACTGTACCCCAATTTCAATAAATTCCAGGTGACAATAGCGATCTAATATGAATATTATATTATAAAATAACTAATTTGAGTCGACGATGTCTACTGAAAACGTTCCGGTTAACAGGCTATCGTAAAAGTAAAATTGAATTATTTAATATAAATTCATTTATGGCTGGAGTCATAAAATGGAGAATTATGCCATTACGAGTTACCGTTCTTGAAATCGCATCTGACATGATCTGTTGCGTGTCTTTTTTCGATGGCCGTTCGCGAACATTATTGGGTTGCAAACAAAACATGTTACCCGCAAAAGAAGGCCCGTTATAACCGATTCGGAAAAAAAAGAATGCATCAATCGAAGCTGTGAGCAATGAACTTCCGGTTCTTCCTGCGACCTGCGTCTTCTCCGGTGAAGGTCAAAAACATGGCGCGTAGTTTGAAATCGTAATATTTTTGTTTCCAAGATCAACATTTTCTTCGCTAAATTAGGTGTATACGAAACTCATATAACACGAACACAATCTAACTTGAAAGTTATTTCAATGGGAGTAAATACAAAAATCGCCTTTGTTTGTGTACAGTACCCCTTTAACTGCCTGGGAGAATCCATTTAGTATATAAAGAATTAAATAATTGAATAAGACGGCAAATTTCAATGTTATTCAAGGAGGGAATTTATATATGTTTAATATTTTTTCCACAGGCTGAAGTGCATGTTACTAAGCTTGAGATCTTAGTTAGAATAATTTACTAATGCTGTATGTACTGGAAGTACAAAAGTACAGCATCGTATGTACTGGAAGTACAACAGTACAGGTCTACTACGATATAGAACATTGTCTACTCATAAATGTCATCATTCTCAAGTACTGGCTAGAAATTATTTCTGAGTGCAAACATCTTCAATTTGACAAACTTGGCACCTTCAGACCAGATTCCGATAGAATCAATAGTTTGCTGTCCACTTTAGTCATCACTGAAGGCATGTTGTCTGTGAAAACAATGTGAGGTCCATCTCAGTTTAACCAGCTGACTGCGATGGATCAATTCACCTACCTTCATGAAATAATAGCAAGCTACAGTAATGCTCTAATTAATCGAATCCTTAACAACAGAAGAATTATGGGTAACTTTTCAGGATTTAGTTGGAAATATGGCTTGTTGTCATTCATCGGAAAGCTCTCGACTAAATCCTGAAAAGTTACTCATAATTCTGCTGTGGTTAAGAAGTCGATTAATTAGAGCATTACTGTACATGTAAATCTATTTTAAACCTTTCTATAAAAGCATCAATGATGAGTTGTTATCCCATAGGAAATTTTCAGATAATAAGTCATTTGTTGACTTATTATCTAAACATTTCCCTCAATAAATAGGGCTCTTTCCGCACTATTATTTATCTGTTGTCTGCTTTTAACATTTCCAATTTACACTTTTATAACTGACTGGGAGAAACCAATTAGTATAGAATGGGTCAAAGCATAAAATTATGCTTGCTTTGGTTAATACATTGCGGTCCGTTCTGAGGATAAAAATACATTGAAAAATAAATTAAATATTCTTATACAGACTTTATGACACAGCAGACTTAATCGAGTAATAGCACAGATAAATATAGAGCATTCCTTATTTGGGGTATTGCTGGCAAGGTAAAAATAAAGAGCATTTCCCTCACTACTGTGCGAAAAATTTAAAATGGCTGGAACACTGTCATGGAGAAGACAAGCCTGTAGATCTTTATTTCGTGTATTTATCGACATATCTAGTCTTACACATCCTTTCAAAATTAATTTATATTAATAGACTTAATTTGGAAGTTTAAATGAGGCAATGAGCAACATCTGTTTAAAGTTAAACATAGTGTTCAGATTCATGATTATATTACAAGGATTCCTATTCATTGGTGGGAAATGTTCCGATCATAAGTTCAACAAATGACATATGGTTGTTTTTTAAATTACTGGGTGCTGTTAATATCTGAGAAAATTCTGATACATTGAACATGTCGACCTTTTGTATAATTCATGGGATTCCTCCTTAAAATCGAAAGCAGTGAAAACTGTGATATTAATGGATAAAGCATTAACCCAAAAATTCAGAGCAGATTTACTAATGGAAGGCGATTAGATCAAAGTCTTTAGGTTCAGAAACAGATTGATTTAAATAAGCGAACTTATAGCACTGTGAGAAAAACCTTTGAGATGGGTTCCAATGAACTGTCAATATATGTAAATGTTACATAGAAATCATGTGTGAATGTTCATCGGCAAATTACTGCAGCTTAGCGTAACTTCTCAGGATAGAAAGTAATCTGTCGTGATTGATTGGAAATCATTTTACATCATCCTGTCTGTCACATATCTTATTTAAAGACAGGAATTGGAAGCGGAAGTACTCTTTGCATGCACTCTGTATTCACCATTTCCATACTAAACAGTCATTGATGAGTAATATCCTGTAGGAAATGTGCAGATAATAATAATTGTTGAATTTATTATCTGAACATTTCCCTGAATAAATAGGGCTCCTTCTGCACTTTTATTATCTGCCGTCTGCTTATATTACCTGTACATGTATCCCTCCAAAAGAATAATAGACCATTCCGATGTATACTTTTTCAAATTGGTGGGAGAATCCATTTAGTATAGAAAGGGTTAATGACATTCTCAATGCTGCAGCTTTCACGAAAAACATGGGGTGGCAGAAATACTGATGGGCATATAAACAGATTAACTGGAATGGCAATCGGCATTGACCGATATTTGGATAATCAGCATAGAATCAGCATCGGCAAAAAAAGTCATAAAAAATTATGGTACAGTAATGCCCTAAATAATCAACTCCTTAACCACAGCAGAATTATGGGTAATTTTTCAGGATTTAGTTGGAAATGTGGCTTGTTGCCATTCATCGGAAAGCTCTCACTCAGCAGAATTATGGGTAATTTTTCAGGATTTAGGGCATTACTGTAATACAGCCCTCGAAATTAGCAATGGCAAAAGACAATGCCATAGAAATAGCTGTAGAAGCCAATATAGAATTTCATGCAATGCCATAGAAGCAAAATGTTAATTTCAAGGGCTGTTAATACCGACTATCACAATCAAATGTCTTTGAACATAATTTCTTTGGCTTGTTCCAAAGAAGCAAGAAAACGGTGAAATGAAAGATACAATTAACAATTTTATTAATTGTCGTAAGTATCAGTCAAATAGTTGACTTGAATTTGCCAATGTCACATAAGGTTGTGTCTGGCAGTCAACCATGTGATAGTGGAAGGTTGCATGACAGTCACATTTGTCAAGAGCTATATTAAATCTACTGGCTGATAGCATCAATGACATGATTCCCTCCACTTTATCATAAATTTTAAACATGTAATGACCTAAAATGTGCAATTTTTCGCTAACTGTGAATGTATGCTGTGCATTTAATTTTGTTAGACAATCAGTTTTAACGTATCTACTTTGTCGTTAACTAGTTATGGTGAAATTCATTCATAGCAAAGGTCAATTTTTTGCATGACGTTTACAATCGGCCGATGGTGGTTTTCCCATATAGGTTCATCACTATGGGCAAGGGGTTTTGGCCTTCTCAAGATTATATTTGTTTTTGGACATTGCTTCATGTATAACAAAAGAGGTCAGGCCACAGCAATCTTATTAGATGGTTTACAAACATCAGGGAAAAAACTCTAGATGGAGAAGGAAAAATTTATAAATAATAATAATAAAAAAAAACTAGCCGATTATTCCACATGATCCTGATGAATGCAAATCTTAATATCTCAAATATTTTCATTTTCCCATGCTATTACGACTGAGTTTGGTGAGAATTCTTACATAAACTGAACACCAATGACTAAAAATAAAACAAATCAATTTTGTTTTGTTTTTGGTTTATGTTGCAATTTCAGTAAAAAAAGTTGTCAGCGGGTTCATAAACAAACTAATTAAATAGGAGTCGCCTTAGGACTTACAGTGAAAATTGGAGGATATAGAAGTCACAGAAGGATGCAACTGTACTGTGTGATTTTGTAGATTTAGGAATACAAGTGGGGGGGGGGGAGGGGGGAAAGAATTTATGTTCAGCTGGTATGTTGGCATGTTGCAAACAAAAAAATTGTAAGTAAAAAAAGGGCAATAACTCTAATAAGTCTGATCATTCTCATTGGTCTGATCAAAATAAAAGCATTGACAATGTTGCAACAGGTACATGTACATGGACAAGCCACTTCTCATATACACTGTACCTTCTACAAGGTTGATACAGGGATATAAATAGTCATTAATAGTGTTCTTTGAATATGTACATGTATATATTCCCATGGTTATCGATAAGAACAATAATGGCTTCATCACTTCAAACAATGTAATCCACATAATTTTCATTTTTTAATAGATCATGCTGATTAAGCCTTAATAATCAAGTTCACCTTCAAAGTATTAACCTAGATAGCTTCTAGTTTACAGATGAAATTTCAATGCATAATTTCTTGGCTATCGATGCAGACTTTTAGACCAAGAGCCAAAATGTTAGCTGCCAATAAATTTATGGATCCAATCGGTTAATGCCCCTGTTTATACCAAAGTATGCATTGATGAGACTGGATGATTCCTGTTATTCAATTACTGGTTGATTATGAAGGAAGCTGGTACCTAGTGTGACTATAATTTTATTTGGCGTTAACATGCTGCCAATTAACCCAAACAACAGGACAGCTTGGTGCGATATAATAGATCTGACCAAGTGACCTGGGGTGATGCTGTGTACTCAAGCTTACAATTAGTGTGTCTGTCATTTGCAGAACGAGGTCTCCAGAGGGTGAATTTAGTGATGCTATCCCGCATGAAGGGCTAGCATCACCAAATTCAGCCTTTGGGAACCTCATTCTGCTTAGGCATCAACTGCTATAGGAGACCTAGGATCAGATTGAAGTTCCCCAGTTGAAGTTGGTGATGTTCACCCGTTAGTCACCTCGATTATGCATTTTATCTTCTGCAAATTAGCGGATATAGAAACTTCCCAGAAGAGAAAAAGTAACTAAAAATGAAAGTGTCAATGACACTGTAGCTCAACTTAGGTAGGGGAATAATATTTAATGGTTGACAGTACATGGAGGGATGTGGTCTGTAGGGTGTGCCAAAGGATTAGTGATGCAAAGAGTAAATTCTAAAATGGCCACCGGTGGCTATGTTTTTTTTCCGAATGACCCCAATATGACTCGTTCCCATCTACATGTCAATGTCAACATCCATGACAAATTTCATGAAGATCAAACAAACAGATCGGTCTATAAACCATGCTAATGGATTTTTTAGAAATATTTAGTCATACAAAGAGTAAAATCCAAAATGGCCATTGGTGGCCATATTTTTTTGCCGAATCACCCCAAAATGACTCGTTCCCATCAAGAGGTCACCCCGATGATCCATATGAAGTTTGGTGATGATCGGATCAGTGATGTGATCTGTGGGATGTGTCAAAGGATTTAGTGATGCAAAGAGTAAAATCCAAGATGGCCACCATGCAGCGGCCATGTTTTTTGGCCGATGGATCCTAAAATGACTCGTTCCCATCTACATGTAATGTCAACATTCATGACAAATTTTATGATGATCACACAAACAGTATGGCCTGTAGCCCGCGCCAATGGATTTAATTTTGAAATCCAAGATGGCCACCAGTGGCCATGTTTTTTGGCCGAATGACCCCAAAATGACTCGTTCCCATCTACATGTCAATGACAACATTCACGACAAATTTCATAAAGATCAGACCAAAGATACGACCTGTAGCCCGCGCCCAAGGAAATTGTTGACGGACACACGCACACACGGACGACAGATGCCAACCCATGGCAATAGCTCAAATTTACAAAGTAAGTTGAGCTAACAATGTTAGCTTGAGACTATAGATACTTCACAGAAAATGAGGCCTAAGCAGAATGATGTCCCCAGAGAGTGAATTTGGTGATGCTAGCCCCTCGCCCATAATTGGCAGACTCCTATGATTCCACAAAAATTAGCCTTCAGAGTGTTTTTCGAGAAATTGTCATTTGGAGAAAATTTTAGGGACTCAAGCGCTATAGACGACCAATGGAAGAGGTTCTCTACATCAATTGAGTTAAAACAGCAACCTCATAGCTTCAGAACATAGTCTGATTATGATAAAACATTAAGAGAATGTTGCAAGCAGACTAAGCTGGTACTGCCAACTATTACGTAAACTATCATTGAGCACTGAATTATGACATGATTTTACATGTTCCATAGTTCCCACTATAGATTTAATTAACTTAATATCTTCTAATTTCCGGTATCCAATACAAATCAATTGATCTGGGTAGTGAAGTAGATCTATAATATATTTTAGCTTCCGGTGATCACGAGCCTACTTGAAATTGATTTTTGTTGTGTGAGTGAGTGTAATGAACTATGGTAAGCAGATATATAATGTCTGCATTTTACTGATGAAATATATACAGACATCATCCCACGCAAATCACTCAAAAATGTAATGTAGAACCCTATGAATATTCATAAAGTACCTAAATGGATTCAGAGGTCTGCCATTTTAATAATAAAAATAACAATGTGTTCTTGTATATGGCAAATTAAGCAGAAAATTAATTGCTAATTGAAGCCACCAGGAGCCTGTCTTCTTTATTAAATACTCATTAACAAGTAATTCATTTTCAAAATGTTCAGATAATAAGTTCATAGGCCATACTGAACATTTTCCTCCATTAATATTAAATAGGCCTTCTTCAGTACTTTTATTATCTGTCATCTGCTTATTTTTCCTGAATACCCCTCCAGATGAATAATAGACCATTCAAATGTATACTTTAATCACGTAATGGAAGATTCCATCTAGAATAGTAAGGATTAACATAGTCACATTCAATACCCATCAACTCCTGTCTGCATAATTTGCAATGCAATTATGGGTCTCCCCATTATCAACCTGTTCGTAGGGGTCATATGACACTTTTACCATTACCCTAATGAAGAAGCGATCTGAGCTGCAAATCAGGATTAACATGGCATCAATATTAATTGGAACTTAAGCCCCCTATCCAGGGATGGTAATACTTAAACTGGCATCCAGAATAATTAGTGGGCTATATACAAATTGGAACGTGTAATGCACAGTATTAGTATGAAGTTGTCCATTGTTTCATGAAATTCAACAAATTCTCATTTCTTAGCAAAAATAGACATGTTTCCATCAGTTTGATATGTCTAACAAATCATAACAAGTTGTGCTTCTCCAAATGCGCCTTTATAGAAATGCCCATGGAAGAGATTGACAAAACCCATGAAAGATACATATATGTCAGTAAATTGCACATAATTGTAACCATACCTTCTTGCTCTGTGTATGTCATGTACAGTAATGCCCTAAATAATTGACTCCTTAACCACAGCATAATTTTGGGTTATTTTTCAGGATTTAGTCGGAAATATGGCTTGTTGTCATTCATCGAAAAGCCATATTTCCGACTAAATCCTGAAAAATTACCCATAATTCTGCTGTGGTTAAGGAGTCGATTATTTAGGGCATTACTGTATATGTTCTTATGATTGATCCAAATAAAAATATTAAAACCAAAAAAAAAGTTTGAAAAATAAAATCCTAATTATCCTTGACTTCAATGGTTAATTCTGACAATTTTTTCGTAAAATTTACCATAGACCATAAATTCAATGGATAAACACTCTGGAGGTTTTCACTTCAATTGATATAATGCCATCACAGGACATAAAACTTGCATGAGACAGATGGGAATTGTTAATACTAAGGTTCCATGTTTTCAATTTATAATCCAACTCTCAATTACACTCCAGCATGGCATCATTTGGCATGGTCTCTTAACACTTCCATGACTGGAGCTTCCTGAAATTTGGCGAAAACCCTGTGCCAATGCATTCTCTTATATATGCGAGTCTCCCATAGGGAGCCTCACATATATAAGAGAATACATTGACCAAACAATATTTATGTTGAAATTTTAAGCCAGTGCATTCTCTTATATATGCGATGCTCCCAATGGTAGACTCGCATACATAAGATAATGCATTGGCACAGGGTTTCTGAAAAATTTCAGGAAGCTCCAGTGTTAAATTAAATCATAGAGATTGGGAATCATGATATCATAATGAAATTAGAACATAAAACTTCCAATCAGAAATCCATAAAACCACAATCATGTAGAAGAGAAAAGAAATTCATCAAAGAAAATCATTCAGGCAATGAGATTGTAACGCTTCCTTTACTAAATACTCATTGATGAGTACATGTAGTTCCCTTTGGAAATGTTCAGATAATACGTTCAACAAACGACCATAGACTTAGTACATGAACATTTCCCACCAATAAATAGGACTTCTCCTAAACTTTTATTATCTGTCGTCTGCTAATTTTATCTGAACACCTCTCCAGATGAATAATAGACCATTCCAATGTATACTTTGATAAGTAAACCTGGGAGAATCAGTGTAGAAAGTGTTATTTCACCCTTTCTTGATTGGAGCTGTGCTGGTGCAGCATTAAAGACCCTGTGCCAGTGTATTCTCTTATATATGCAAGTCTCCCATAGGGAGCATTGCATATAAGAGAATGCACTGGCTTACAAGGTCAAGGTAATTGTTAGGCCACTGTATTCTCTTATATATGCAAGGCTCCCCATGGGAGACTCGTATATATAAGAGAATGCATTGGCAAAGGGTTTTCGTAAAACTTCAGGAAGCTCCAGTCATGAAAGTGTTAAACTTGATATTCAACTGAGGCCTGTGGTGGATAAATGTAGAGCTGTTCGTTGTGGCCATCCCAACATAGCCCAGGAAATCCTTGGCTGATAAGCCCAACTCCGAATAGTGAAGCTAGGTCTCCAGGACCAGTGATAATCATTGTATATGTGGGAAAACATTGATGAATTTGTAAAGCAATTTCCCGGTATTAGACTCTTTACAAACAATTGACAAGCAAAAATGGGCTTTTATAATATTCAGACTGAAGTCCTCAATTATACTAATTCTAGAATACTTTCAATCTAATTACCAACCAAACTACGGACCTACGATAAAATAATTGTTCTGGGAACAAATTCCTTATAATGAGAAAGACTGTGTCCTATATTTACATAGAAATAAGAAAGTATTTCTATTCCAAAATTTTCATTGCTTATTTCTTCAAATCAATCAACATACATGTACATGCAGAAATAATGACTTAGTAAAAGATGGATTCTAGATAACAGAAAGGCTTGACTGTATCACAGAAATGGTTACTTGTCACAGAGAAACAAAGATGGATTCTAGATAACAGAACGTATCAACAGCATCCTCGAAAGGGCAGGGACCAGCCTAGAGGGCAACTTGGGAGACATCTTCTCCCAAAATTAAACCAGTTCTCCCTATTTTTGTGCTTGGGAGAAGTGATTTCTCTCTCATATAACAGTATACATATTTTCAAACATCAGTGTAATTCCCCGATTATAATGGTGTAATTAATATTACTCATTATAATGGATGTATAAATGGGCTTTTTTATTGCACAATACTTATTGGATCATAGAAAGTTGATGTGTGGGTGCAAACTGAACTAGAGCGATTATGACTTCTCCCTAAATACAGTAATGCCCTAAATAATCGACTTCTTAACTGCAGAAGAATTATGGGTAATTTTTCTCACTGAGAGCTTTCCGATGAATGGCAACAAGCCATATTAACGACTAAATCCTGAAAAGTTACCCATAATTCTGCTGTGGTTAAGGAGTCGATTATTTAGGGCATTATCGATTATTTAGGGCATTACTGTAGAGCGATTATGACTTGAAGTCTTGTCCATAATAACAGCCCACTTCTCCCTAAATAAGCAAATGGGAAGAAGTGACTTCTCCCAATTTGAAACTTCTAGGCTGGTCCCTGAGAAAGGGTTACACGTCACGGAGAAACAAAGCTGGGAATCACTATATCAGATATTAGATTGAGGGCTGTGACACCGTTCTGTCAGATGAATGGGTTATAGGGATGTTTATGAGGATCAAACCCACATTCAGAGACTGGCAAATCCCTGATGTAATTAAATGTTTTTGACCAGCGAGAAGCAATGAGATTACTCACGATTTACAGACCATTCAAGATAATTAATTTTGGATTAGAGCGGAAAATAATTGTCACTCGTGAACAGAACTCATGCCATCAAAGCAAGAAATGCTGACACTAACACAATTTGGAGATGACCAGAATGAATGAAATATTCCCAGGATGAGCGTTCTAAAATCGACCTGTCAGATCTCCAACATAGTGCAGATGTATGTAAGTCAAATCAGGGGATATATTGCGAAGAATTGTCATTATTTGAGCATGTCACTTCATAATTGCATGTCCCCTGTGAGTCGCACTGAAATTTGGTGAGAAAATTACAATGGAAATATTACATGTTTGTCAAGTATGATGACCACAGACAACCTTGTTAATTAGCGATGGCTATTGGCTGAGCCAAGGCTAATGCCCAGGCATAAAGAAATTTTGTCAGCTATTTTTAAGCCGAGGCAAATTTCAGAGCCTGCCTGTGATTTGTGCAAAATTGAAACGAATTACTGGATACATTGCCTTAATGTCGCACTGTGGAAGTCTGCAGACAGCAACAGTTAATTGTTGAATGCCAAGGACTAAGATAACTGCACAAGGATTATCTTGATAATTATCAATTTTATAACAGACCCAACCAAAGTACCAATTGTAAACTGAAGTTACATGTATATGTGTACAGCACTGCATAGTACATGTATGCAGCTATGCCGATTCTAGGCTTTTGAGCCAAGGACAAATTTCTGGCCTTGGCAAATTTCTGCTAATTAACAGGGCTGACCTGGTCTATCCTAAAAATATACTTGTGGAGGTGGCTACAGTAATGCTCTAAATAATCGACTCCTTAACCACAGCAGAATTATGGGTAACTTTTCAGGATTTAGTTGGAAATATGGCTTGTTGCCATTCATCAGAAAGCTCTCACTCAGAGCTTTCTGATAGATGGCAACAAGCCATATTTCCGACTAAATCCTGAAAAGTTACCCATAATTCTGCTGCACATGGTTAAGGAGTCAATTATTTACTGTAGAAAGGCTTTTAGATAAGAATTTGAAAGCTGGTTTTCTATTTTAGCTCCATACATTTTCTGTCTATTCTTATGTCTATAGTCCCCGATTGTTACATGTACTTCATCACAATTTGTGGCAATGGTTGAGCTTAAATTTTAAAATCAATCAATCTCCAGATGCAAGCAGGGATGAGCCTAGAGTTTTAAAAGGGGAGAAGTCATTTGTTAGAGAATGAACTCATCTCAAAGATAAATCATACAGGCTCAATTTCAATTAAAATTCAATGTTGATATTCTGATGGAGGTTTCAAACAGTTGAGAAAGCATTGGAATCACATCATGCAAAGATAACACTTTTAGTGCCAGTATCATTCAACTCAGCCCTCAATATGTGAAATTTAATAAAATTTAGATTTGGTCTATTTTTCTATATTTTATGTTAGTTTCCCCATTGACACATGCTGAACACCTGCATTCCGAGTCTTATAGTCGTATTCATGTTCATTTCATATCGGACCACAGACCATGTTCATTTCCAGTCTGATACCATATAACCTTCAGTGCCAACATCTGCCTGCTATGTGGATTTCAGATGAAAAAACTATGTTGAAATTAACCCTCACACTATTTTGTCACATAAAGTTTTTTCAAATATATTTCTTTACACATCCAGTAAGGTCACAATGAATTTCTGAAAGCATCCATGAATAAATATGCCATATACGTTCAGGTACAGATCGACTCATTCTGGCAATTAACCTTAATTGACCATTTAATAAGAGGTAGAATAAACCATTCCATGGCACGCTTTTATACTAGCAAGCCTGGAAGTAGTGTGACTGACATTTGCAGAATGATGTCCCCAGAGGGTGAATTTAGTGACGCTATCCCGCACATCGGGCTAGAGTCACGAAATTCACCCTGTAGGGGACCTCATTCTGCTGAGGTCTCGACTGCTATGTGAAAACTAGGATCAGATTGAAGTTGAAGTTGGTGATGTTCACCCAATAGTCACCATGATAATGCATTTTATCTTCTGCAATTTAGGGGATATAGAAACTGAACAGAAGGGAAAAAGTAACTAAAAACAATGTTAATTTGAGACTACAGATACTTCCCAGAAGATAAAGCCTAAGCAGAATGAGGTCCCCAGAGGGTGAATTTGGAGATGCTAACCTGCGGGATAGCATCACTAAATTCACATTCTGGGGACCTCATTCTGCCAATGTCAGACACACTATTTCCAGGCTATTTATCGAGTAACTAGTTATCTTTGTGTTAAAGTGGCATACTGCACAGATTAAAGGCCCACTTAATTTTCGAACCCCCAGATTACATTATATAAAATATATGCCATATTATATACCATTTGAAAGAGGAAGCTCCAAAACATTGTATTATCAACTTATCCGGTGTAATAAACTGAGGACATGTTGGTTTTGTTGAGTTGCCAACGCGTTTTGTCATCTAGATTGCAGTAAAAAACAGTATTATTTTCAATGCAGGGGGAATAACTATATATTAAAGATAAAGTTCTTCCCCTTCCATTGAAAAAGTTTGAATTCTGTTGCATTCTGGGATAAAGAGGGGGGGGGGAAGTCATTCTATGATTTCAGCAGTTTTCTATTTCTCTATTTTTACAGATGTTTCAAATAGTGATGAATTATAGTATTTTAATCATATTTTATGGCATAGATTGTTATTAAAACCGTATATTAAGTCACTATAAAAAAAATAATCGGCAACTCGAAAATTAGTGGGCCTTTAACTGCAGTCCTGTATTCTGGAGCCGTTTGCATAAATCCAATGTTATTTATAAATTATTTATTAATCCCTAAATTTTTTGATTTTAAAATAAAAATAAATATCCTCTCTCCCTCATCCAATTTTCCATATATAACTGCCTGAGAACCTAAGTATTTATTTTTAAATGAACATCCTTACAAACCAATGGGAATAAAAAATAACAATCCATTTATCGAGTATCTAGTTATCAATGGGCTATATTATGTATACTGCACATATTAACTGCAGTCCTGTATTCTGGAGCCTTTTGCATAAATCCAATGTTAACATAAATTGCGAAATAATCCCGACAAAATTTGCATCAGAGACACTAGTCTGGAAAAATAACCATTTATAGAAGCATGGAGCCGCATCAGGACATTTATACGGGATCTCCAGGAAATAATAACACAATGATTTTAAAATGAGATTGATAAATTCCGTTCGCAACAAGACTCTGCTGAAGTAGGAATGAAACTCAAACAAACTTTGTAAATACTAATTCCTCAATGCAACAAGTTGAAATCATATTATAGCATGCCAATGCGTCATCGTAGTTCAGAATACTTTTAATCTATTATATATTGCAATATTTGTCAGTGATGACTTTCAAGAAAGCACAAAAAACACTCCAGACTGAATAAAGTGTGTCTGACATTTGCAGAATGTGGTCCCCATAGGGTGAATTTAGTGATGCTAGCATCACCAAATTCTCCATCTAGGGACCTCATTCTGCTTAGGTCTCATCTTCTGGGAAGTATCTATAGTCTCAAATTAACATTGTTTTTAGTTACTTTTTCCCTTTTGTTCAGTTTCTATATCCCCTAATTTGCAGAAGATAAAATGCATAATCGAGGTAACTAATGGGTGAACATCACCAGCTTCAACTGGGGAACCGCAATCTGATCATTGGTCTCCCATAGCTGTTGAGGCCTAAGCAGAATACTCATTGATGAGTAGTTCCCGTAGGAAATGTTCTGATAATAAGTTCAAAAAATGTAGGTCAACGTTAAAACTTATTATCAATAATTCCGACTAATGAATATGAATAATTCTGCTCTTGAATTATCTGTTTTTCTATTTGCTCTCTGCATTTATTACTTAAACATCCCTCTAAATGAATAATAGACAATTCCAACATATACTTTTATAACTGAGTGGGAGAATCCATTCAGTATATAAAGGGTTAACTAAAACATTAACTGACCTGAGGTCATAGTTAACCTTGACTTGGTTTTCTTGACCCGCGGGAACAATTTTCTGAGTTGTGGTAGTGACCAGCACACCATCCTTCACAAATGTCCTATTTTTAGTTATGGTTCTGTAAGCACTTTTGCTCTCCTACAAAATAAAAAAGAATGTTTAACCATACAAGGTATTTACCTATTAATATATAGCAATGTAATGTTTTGTTCTATATTTTTACCTATTAATATATAGCAATGTAATGTTTTGTTCTATATTTTTACCGAGTAATACATACCGGTAGCAATGTAATGTTTTGTTATGAAATTTTAAGTGACGGGCCGACGGCTCCACGTATCCCCTGCAATGGCAGCTTTTCACTGAGGTGTATTCATTTTCAGAGGCGGCTTAATTCGAAATATCACTTTAATAGAAGTGTCTCAGACCTTCGAAGTGGGTTCATGCGAAATAACATAAATTTGATAAAAGTCTGTAAAACAACTGCCATCAACAACAACAAGTACATGAAAAATAGATTTATTAATTCTTATTTTAATCATTAATAACTCTCCAATAATGAGATCTTGAATATCAAAACCATTATTACGTAAACATTACTGTTACAGTGGAATTACTGATGAAGTCCTATTAGTCCAATAAACAACCAAAGTTTCATCAAAACTTGATGATAAACATTGAAAAAGTCAAAGCAATGAAAAAAATAATCATATTCAGACTAAAATATTTGAACATATTACACAATTAGTGATGTGTTTTGACAAATCACTGTACCAGTTTTGTTTACATAACAATAGTTTCAACATATAAAATTTCGTTAACCCTTTACCCAACAAAACGGCCAAAAGCGGCCAAATAAAGCTTCAACAGCCTAAAATATCTTCGGTCTGTCTCAATAGAACCATACAAATATGGATATAATTGGAACCGGCTCCTTGACCACATTGTGATAGTTACAGTTATGCCCTGTGCCAATGCATTCTCTTATATATGCGGGTCGACCATAGGTCGCCTCGCATATATAAGAGAATGCATTGGCCTAAAAAAAATCTTTTTTTAACACTTTTTACCATTTTTTCTTACATTCTTTAACAATTTTATAATTTTTAATGTGTTAAGCCAATGCATTCTCTTATATATGCAAAGCGACCTATGGTCGACTCGCATATATAAGAGAATGCATTGGCACAGGGCCGTTCTGTTGGGTAAAGGGTTAATGGAGAACTATCAATAATGAATATAAGAACAAAGTTGAACTAGTTGTAATGGTTCTAAGAGGTCATGTTTTTACAGACTTTTATATTTTTTGCACATTTACCCACTGTGAGTGACATGGGTCCCTTTAATATGGCCTCAGGTATAGAGATTAGATTTGCTATGTACACACACATATACATGTAGAGGCAAATTCATTTAAAGCACTAAATGCCATAATTCTAGAAAACATAACTAGACAAAATCTGTTGCATGTGGAATTCCTTCATCCCACTGTGGACGTGTGGTTCATGAATATACGCACAAAAGATCATTCATATCTGATCTGAGATGACCAAGATACAGTGGCAGATGTTCTAGTATTTTTCACTGAGGGTCATCATTTAACTTCAAAAGAAATGAGTGGACAAAACCTGTTGCATGTGAATAATGGTCCTCACAAAAACGCCTCAGGAGAATGTACTAAAGATCATTATGAGAAGAACTGCAGTGACTGAGATACAGATATCCAGTAATACACTAAATAATCAACTCCTTAACCACAGCAGAACTATGGGAAAGTTACCCATAATTCTGCTGTTGTTAAGGAGTCAATTAATTAGGGCATTACTCTATACCGGTATGTTACAAGATGATATAAAGAAATTGTATATGCTCTCAGTGAGTATGGCTTGTGGCCATTCATCTGAAAGCTCTCAGTGAGAGCTTTCCGATGAATGGCCACAAGCCATATTTCCGACTAAATCCTGAAAAATTACCCATAATTCTGCTGTGGTTATTAAAGGAGTACATTATTTAGGGCATTACTATCCATAGTTGTCACAGATGTATATTTCAATCTAAATAGTCATATAATTCTGCAAACAATTAATGGACAGAATTGGTTTCATGTGTATATGCCTTCCCCCATTATGGTTCATGAGCAAACCAAAGATCATTCAAATATGGTCTATGACTGAGATAGAGGGCTATTAAGTTACCGATAGACAGACTAAAACATAGATGAATAGACGCCAGATGGACGGACCTATTTATATACCCCTGTTACCTTATATTGTCACACACGAGCCTTCTTTAATATTGCTTGGTTTTGGACCTTTTGGTCATCTTCAACATAATTCTCATATAATTTAACTCATAATGAACCTTCATTTTGAATGAAATAGCACCTATTTTCTTATAGCTGATATGGTTTTATTCTGAATCGATAGAGAAGTCCGAAGTTTCTTTTGTTTTTGACTGCGACATTATTATAGATACTGATGAAAATGACAGAGATTATTATGCAGTGACAGAGGATAAAAATATTGATAGCCAATATATGAAAAGATTCCAGGATTTAATATCAGAACCCTGTTCTAAATAATTCTTGTTAATCCTGGTTAATCAGTTAAATCAACCCAATGTGAATGAATAATCCCATTATTGTGAACAAAAGGATGCCTGCCCTAGAAACCTTGACAGACCCTGAGAATTAATTATGGTTTAACCGTTTAGTAGCATGTACCTTGCCCTTAATTGGATGACACTTCCTACGAAAAATGTCTTTGAGAATGATAACATCTTTTTTCTTTTTCCTCATCACCATAATCCAATGAAAGAACGATCAGCAGAGAATGAAGTCACTCAAGAAAAAGTAATTTCTACGAAGAAAGAATTGCTCCAAACACATGGATGAATTCACCTCACGGATATAAACATGTGACATTACACATGGTAAGCGTGGGAGTCTCTAACAATTTTCACCAGGTATTTCTCGAACTGGTGCTAATTTTGACAGCCTGGTGTTTTTATGAAGCTGAAGACCTTTGACATTAGAAGTGCTCGCGAACGATAATGCCTCATTTGCATCCAATATACAGAAAGATCGTGGGACAACACAGATGCATTCTGTGCAATGAGAAAAGTAAACATGTCTTATCGAGTCCTGGACATCATAACAAAATTGCTTTCCAAACTTTCTTGAGAAACAGTCGTCATCATAAAGTGATTATGTGTGTGATCAAGAACCAGAAGTACGGCTGAATGTCGTGATGATGTACAGGAAATGTCAGATTTAGTGAGGTAGACATAATGAGGTGGACCCAAAGAAGAACATACAAAAGGCTTGACTATTTGCCAAACAAACGTAAATAAAATGTTAAACGGGAGAAAATATGTTTGTTGAGTAAACGGCACAATCAACCATTTTCGTGCTAATCCTCCGTCACACAAACGCCTTCTTTGATATTGCTTGGTTTTGGACCTTTTGGTCATCTTCAAATAAACATAATTCTCATATAATTTAACTCATAATGAACCTTCATTTTGAATGAAATAGCACTTGTTTTCTTAAAGCTGATATGGTTTTATTCTGAATCAACAGAGAAGTCTGAATTATTTTATTTTTTTTGACCACGATATTATGATAGACACTGATGAAAATGACAGAGAGATTATTATGCAGTGACAGAGGTTGTGCTTCTTAGGGCCCATTTATTTCTTTAACATTGAACACTATTTCTTATAGTGTATAAACATAATTTTTATTTTACATGTCTAATAACATAAATCTATAAGACTATTTGTCAAATAAACATATTAAAACCCTGCGGTGGTTTTAACTTCAATTAGTCTGAATTAGACCTAATATTATATACGCATGTCATAAACCACAGACCAAAATACTGTACAGTTAATTAAAAATAAATCAAATACTTTTTTTAGCACTTCATAAACACCAAAAACACTGAAAGTATGCAAGGATATCAAAATAACGGTAAACAAAGAATTTTAAATGCATCAAGTGACTGGTTCAGTCGCTGATTAGTACAAAACATCTGCTAATAATAATTTGATTGACAGCTGTGGAAAAGTCCATTATAGTAATTTATGCACGATTCACTAAGAAAGACATACCCGCAATCCAATGACCCCTCCCAACTTATCTTTAATTAAAACCCAGTCCTTTTGTTCTACAATCAACATTATTTTTCTGAATGGGCACTTTATACTACAAGTCGACATTTGTAATCTGGAACATTCCTGTCTCACAATTTATGCACAATGAGCTCGCACTGACAGCTTCAACAGAAGAGAACTGGTTCACTTCTACACCTGCCCAGTAAAAACAACAATTTGCATAGAATTTATGAAACCCACACACTTAATTTCCTTGTCGGCAGAGGCATGCTGCTCATTTGCATACTAGGGGTATCTTTCACATTGAAACATAACATGTCAGCATGTGCGTCGATAGTCAATAGAGTTACTGTTCTTAGAATTGGATACTATATGAATGTATTGTTTGAGTTTGATTATTCTTATATGCATACATTCCCAAAATACAGATAGGGCCTAAACAAAAAAGACGTTTGTTTCCGCTAACCCGACCGACCCTATTTTAAACCCCCGACCCAGGGGGGGGTCTGCAAAAAAATTCCGTATATAGGGCCGGGGTGGGTGGGTGGTCCAGAGGCGGAAAAAATGGTGCTTGTAAATTTTTTCCAAAATGGGTTTTTTTCAAACAATTTACAAGTACTGACCATGTAATGTTGTTTGTAAGCATGTTAATACCATGCTTGTTGGTATAGGGCTATATAGGCAACTAAAGTGACTCTTTAGCCTCAGATTTAGCAACATTCTGGATTTCACAGTATCCCGGACCACTTCACAGAGGACCACCGTATTAACGTTCAGGAAACTTATGATCAACAGAAGAAATATTTAGTAACAAAATTAATATATTACCCAGTTGTATTATCTGAATAAAAGTAATAAAACTCTATCACAAATTGGATACTACATGGTGAATACTCAATGATGACTACTAGTAGATATCATTAACCTGATTGTTGCATAACATGAAATTGAAAAGGGTATCTCATAAATTTCTAATGTCTGAAATACTGTCTTGTTCTGGCATGTAGTCAAATTAATTCCTTCTGGTTATTTCTCATCTTGAATGATTGCAAGTAATGTTAATTTGCAACAATTATCCAAATAAAACTGAATTGCTTATGATGAATGACATTACTGTTTACTGCTCAGACAATCCCAAATGAAGGTGACGCTATTCTCATTGAATTTCTGAACTTCATCTGGGAGCTTTACTGCTCAACAAGACGAAACTAAAATACTAATTGTATACTGTTATAACTTACAAATAGATGAACTGAAATAATGTGATGCATTCAATTGCATTGAGAAATGACATTCAATTCTTCATTCTGGTCTATCACCATACCAAACCACATCAAAATTTGACAACCGACACTTTATAACTTATATTGCAAAAACTTTGTATGGACTGAATTTCATAAAGTCGAACAGGGTCCATAACTCTGGTAGGCATTGGTGGTCACAACCCGCGATATTATGCATATTCGTCCCCCATTTCTGGTCCGTCACCATGCCGTATGGCATCAAATATGACATCTGACTCTTGAGTTAAATTTCAAAATGTGTGTACGGACAGACGGCTCGAGACGTCAACTATATACCCGCCGACTAATATTGGGCAGTATAATAACCATATATCTATGTGTATACATAACCAAAAAACAATTCCCCTCCCCATCCCGTTGGATAAGACTAAAGAGTTCTTTGATCATGCACATATAATTGCAGAACCCCTGACCTGTTTACCACTATTTACACTGGTCAGTCTTCTCTGTCAGACACAACACACTCGATATATTAAGGCTATAATGGGGTCTAGGGCAATTTGTGACATATAGTGTACCTACACAATGCTTAATTAATATTGTTAGATACTGAAAACACCAGGAAACACATGGAAATACAGTATATTTTTCATTTTTCTGATCTGTGTTTAACAATTAGTAAGGCAGTTAACACAGTTATTGAAGAACGGCTAAAAAAAACCTCTGAAATTTTGATAAAAACATGAGAAACGGGGGGTGGGTCCCCAAAATTTTGGAGGAAAAAAATATTTTTTTTGCAAAAATGGGGTGGTGGGTCCCTTGAGGTCGGAAAAAAACTTTTTGGGCCCTATATGTGCAATTTTTTTCAAGACCCCCCCCTGCCCGACCCTAAACTTTTTATTGCCATTGCAAAAAATTGGTCCAAAAAACAAAAACAAAAACAAAATTAATTTTTTTTTTTTTTTTTAATTTAGGTCCCTTATTCATATCATAACAAGATGCAAAACATTAATATATTTATATATATTGCCATAAGAAATTAAAGTTTACAAAAAGCTTTTAAGTTTAACAGTTGGAATCATACCGTACTGTAAAGTATGTTTAGAGATTAGTACTATAAATAGTAATTACTAACTTAATAGACATTGTTTCTGTACTACATGTAGTATATTATGTATGTGTCTCACTTGAATTTTATAAAATAGCCTATTATATGAATTAGAGTGATAATGGTAAGTCTCATATCAAGCAGGATAATTGAACCAAAAGATATCTGACAATATCTTATAAGCATTTCCAATCCATACATACTAGTATAAAACAAGAGATTGACTGTCGTCCGGTGCCCTCTTAGCGCATACCGCCTGATGTGGGCATATCTATAACTTATGATTGCTATACTCAGACAGATGGACCCAAAAAATCAGCATTTTCATGTAAACAAAGATGAATAATTTAAAACAGAAAACCAAAACGAAACAATTGAATGTGCCATTAAATGTCCTCATAGTGGTGAACATCCATACCAAATTTCATTGAGATCCCAGCACAACTGTTGAAGTTACGACATGAACAGACCCCAGACAGACCAAAAAGCCAACATTTCCAGATAAACAAAGATGAAACACTCTAGAATGGAAAATCCGAACAAAACGATGGAACCATCTGTTTAATGTCCTCATAGTAGTGAACATCCATACCTAATTTTATTGAGATCCGAGTACTACTGTTCAGTTATGACATGAACAGAGATCGGACGGATGTATGGACGGACGCACGGACGGACAGGTGCAAAACAGGGGTATAAAAAAGGGATATAAAAAATTTCCAAAGTTATGCTCGAGAAACTTGATCAAATTGACCTCTCAGTAAAATTCATAATACTGACTCTGCCCTAGATTAGCTCTAAATGCAATGGATTTTCACAATTTTTCCAGGGTGAGAACCCCCACCATCATCAGGGGGGGTCACCCCTCCCAAACCTTCCTCCGCTCAGGCATTCAGGTTATGCCTTTGGGATATCATTGCCCAAAAACAGGTGTCCTCAAAAAATACCTAGATCCTTCACTGAATGTGGAGGAGAAGGTGGTGTTCTGAAGCCATCATTAACAGATCGGTACAAGACGGTCACTCCAATATGTGAACAGTGCAGTGGTGCTGGACTGACTCCAGTTGTCGCCAGACCATATGGGAAATATTAGGATTATCAAAGACTATATTAGTATATAGACCAGCTGTATAGACTAGTATATATGTAAATATTAAAGCATATGTAAGATTGAATTGGAGTTTATAGTTTCTCTGTCATCTGGGTTAACATGATTGGGGCTTAGAAGTGCATAGTTTTGGTTATTGACAAGTATTATACAGTTATTTTTAAAGATACTGAAAACAAAAAAAAGAAGAAGTTAAGCCTACCTAACTACCCTAATTTTTTTCAGCTCGTTAGCGGAAACAAACGTATTTTTTTGTTAGGCCTAATTGTGTCAACAGTATATATTGAATGAAAGTGTCAATGACACTGTAGCTCAGTGTCTAAGTAATACTAGATTATCAACATGAAGAGATATATATAAAGTAAAATCCAAGATGGCAGCTGGCGACTATGTTTTCCCATCTAGTAGATCAATATCAAGATCAATATGAAGTTTGGTGATGATCGGATGAGGGAAGTGGACTGTAGGGTGTGCCAAAGGATTTAATCATGCAAAGAGTAAAATCCAAGATGGATGCCGGCAGCCATGTTTTTTTGCCAAATGACCCCCAAAATGACCCATTTTCCCATCTACATGATAAAGTCAACAGCCATGACAAATTTCATAATGATCCGACCATAGGTACGACTTGAAGCCCGTGCCAAAGGTTTAATTCATGCAAAGAGTAAAATCCAAGAGGGCTGCCAGTGGACATGTTTCTTGGCAATAAATTTCATGATGATCGGACGAACACTCCGGCCTGTAGCCCCTGCTACTTGATTGAATTTTGAAATCCAAGATGGCCACTGGCGGCCATGTTTTTTTGCTAAATGACGCCAAAATGACTCGTTCCCATCGACATGTCAACATCCATGACAAATTTAATAATGATCCGACCAAAGGTACGACCTGTAGCCTGAGCCAAAGGATTTAGTCATGCAAAGAGTCAAATACAAGATGGCTGCCAGTTGCCATGTTTTATGGCCAAATGAACCCAAAGTGACTCGTTCACGTCGATATTAACGTGACAAATTTCATGATGATTAGATGAACAGTACGCCGAATGATTCCAAAATGACTCGTTCCCATCTACATGTCAACAGCTATGACAAATTTCAGAATGATCCAACCAAAGGTACGACCTGTAGCCCATGCTAAAGGATGCACACACACATGCACAGACGACGGATACAAAGCCATGGCAATAGCTCAAACTTTACAAAGTAAAGTTGAGCTAATAATGTATACATTCTATGTATGTTGCAAAACCAATATTTTGTTATATGTTTGCATTCATCAACGTTTGTTTTACCCATATAAATTATATGACCAAAAAATATTTCATGGAAAAGCACACATACAACCTCCACTAACACGAATCATGTCAAAGGGAGTGGTTTTATACAGGACTATGTTTTACACAGACAATGGTTCGTATATGTCTCATTTATCAAGATTGATCTGAATTTTTCATCTGTATGAAAGGAATTCCTTCTTGTATATTTTAGGTCAGTAATAAATGGACCCACGGCCTCCTTTTCAGAACTAAATGATCTCGCCCCTGTGTGGCGGGACATTCTAGTTTTTAAATGGCGAGCTGTTCATTGATAAACCCTGACTGAAAGCCGGATAACAAGAGGTTGCATTCAAAGCCTTAAATATAGCTAGCCTATACATACCCAAAATGACAACAAATTGGTGCAGATAAACAAAGAAAGATAACTCTAGAATGGAAAATTCAGAAAATGGGTAGAGTCAAGGTAAGGCAAATCTACAAGATTACTGTGGGTAAACTTGTTACTATATCAGAATTCATCAAGAGTAATTAACATCCAGAAACAACAGATGAATGCACAGCACCAAGGTCAGAATTTACCTGTCCAAACACCACGATCTATTAGGCTCGGCTCTGTCAACTACTCCGGATAACATTAGCTCCACAAATAACGCAGAAGCTGGACCCGCCACAAGATAAACAAACGAGGAAAACATGGGAGTTACTGCCATAGTATTAAGACAATGCTAAATAGAGTGAGATTTTGAAGGCAATTAAACAGTAATGTGAACGTAGTTGACAATGGACCTGTGTCTTTCTTAATCATGTCTCGAGTGACATTTTTCTTAATAGTCTGGAGGCCACGTTTGTCTGATTTCTAAATAGAAAGGTTTACTTTCAGATGTAAACTACTTATCACACTAGAAGGCAGGAGGAACAATACCAATTCTCTTCCACATTTCACGAGAATTTTCTAGATCTATGTTAAATTTAATTTCATCCAAATCTGGAACACGGAACCTCTGGAGAACCCATTTATAAAACCATTATAATGAGTGTCATAAACTCATTTTAATTATAATTACCATGTTGCTTACATCATTCGTAGAGCACATGAGTGTATTTTTCACTCATCCATGACTCAAATTCATTCATTTGTTGCATACATTATGTTGAGTATAATAAGAGACGGTCCCATAAATGGCCGGATTTAGTGTTCAGTACCCCTTTTAAATCAGTTAAAATAACTCTATTATATTTAGTCATATACATACTTCTCCCTAGGACAAAAATATTTCAGTAAGAAGATATCTCCCAAGTCACCCTCTCGGCTGGTCCTTGTGTCTTGTCTGCTTTTATTACCTGAACACCCCTCCAAGTGAACAATAGACCATTCCATTCCATAATGAAAACTATTATAACTGAATGGATGAATCCATTCAGATCTGCCGGTACATAGAAAGGGTTGCTGAACACCCCTCCAAGTGAATAATAGACCATTCCATTCCATAATGAATACTATTATAACTTTTCAGGATTTAGTTGGAAATATGGCTTGCTGCCATTCATCGGAAAGCTCTCACCGAGAGCTTTCCGATGAATGGCAACAAGCCATATTTCTGACTAAATCCTGAAAAGTTACCCATAATTCTGTTGTGGTTAAGGAGTCGATTATTTAGGGCATTACTGTAGCTTTTACTGATATCAAGTACTGTAATCTACACACAAGAGAAAAATATTTAATTTTTAGGCAGATACAAGGCAGGCAAATCCATTCACATGGGCCATAATGACCTATAAATCAAAATATATGTAGCCATCACTGACAGAAAGTTAAGATACAACAGATGAGCTTTTATTAAATGATATAGATTATAGAAATTATTGATGTGCACTTACTAGTAAATATTTTCTATAAAACTGAAATAAGACCGCTGACAGGGACCAACCCAGACGGTGACTTGGGAGCAAGCCTTGAAATAGTGTGCTTGTCATTTGCAGAATGAGGTCCCCAGAGAGTGAATTTAGTGATGCTACCACACATAGCGGGCTAGCATCACCAAATTCACCCTCTGGGAACCTCATTCTGCTTACACCTCAGCAGAATGAGGTCCAGAGAGGGTGAATTTGGTGATGCTAGCCCACTATGCGGGGTAGCATCACTAAATTCACCCCTGGACCTCATTCTGCAAATGACAGACACACAATTTCAAGGCTTGCACTTGGGAGATATCTTCTCCCTGAAATAATCCACTTCTCCATATTTTTCGTCCCAGGGAGGTGACTTATTTCTCATATACCAGTACCGTAATGCTCTAAATAATCGACTCCTGGCAACAATCCATATTTCCGACTAAATCCTGAAAAATTACCCATAATTCTGCTGTGGTTAAGGAGTCGATTATTTAGAGCATTACTGTATATATATGTGACGGTGTAATTTAGCCCTAGTTTATATACAACTAATACAAGTTAATACTGATAACTAGCAGCTAACATATTCATCCATATCACCGATATTTACGACATCCCGTTTACCCTCTCAACTTTGCTGTATTCGATCCGTCCCTGTCTTATCACTGTCACTTCAGCCCAATGCTAAACGCTCTAGTACCGCCACTTCAAATAATACAGGTAAGCTCGCAGCTGATTGGATGACACATGGTCGTGCGTAAAGTTGTCAAAGGTTAAACAGTTTCGCGGGGTTTTAGATTAGTTGGTCAGAAAGTAAAGTTGTCTTCGGAAAGTTATTGTCTTAAAGTCTTAGTTTATTTTGTCGTCAAGATGTCGTCAAGTTGTTTAGACTATCGTTGTATACAGATCCTGACATAGTGGCCTATGTCTCATTGAACTGGTATGTTCACAGTTTCAATATTTTATCGTTATAACATGTTTTTATTAATACTTTTGTCTTCAAGTAAATCACCATAGAGTTTGTCCATTTTGACATAATGTATATTTCCTATTTTAATTATATTTTAATGTGATTACTTTTGTGAGGTTATCTCCCGATAACCTGAGATGCCAGTTTGTAGATATCTCAATTAGATAGATTGGATATCTGGCATTTCTTGTATTTTCAGGAACTCCTCAAGTTCCTTTAACATATATTTGTGTATGCACATATGCGTGCTTATCATGCAAATGGTAATATATTTGCATTTGGTTGCAGGGCCTATTCTATGCCTATACTGATGTATGATAACACTCTCTGTGTTATGTGAACAGACTATGCCAGTCTGTGGATGATGTTTGATTGTATGTGTTGGTGGTGATGATGATGATAATCAAGATGTGTTATTAAGATGAATAAATGCTATTGAAGACTACAAAAGGTAATATGAACTTTCCATAGACCCTGCCCACCAAGACTGAGAATTAATTGACGGAGCCCATACTGCCAAGGCTAACTTTATAAATTCAATGTCAAAGGCTCAAGGACATTTAATAATATAAATGGACCCATAGTAACCCTATGACATATACATATGTATGTATGACCAAACAAACTATTCAAAGTATTTTATGATTTTAATGGTGTACTAACTCACTATAATGGTTTTATAAATGAGATCTTCTATTGAATATTATATTATTGGATTATAGAAGGGTGTTGTTGGGTGTAAATTGAACTTCAGCTATCACAACTTATCCCTGATAACAGTTTACTTCTCCCCAACATTCAAATAGGGAGAAGTCACATGAAACATCAGGCTGGTCTCGGAGCCAAGCCTGCAAATAGTGTGTCTGTCATTTGCAGAGGTCCCCAGAGGGTGAATTTAGTGATGCTATCCTGCACAGTGGGCTAGCATCACCAAAGTCACCCTCTGGGCACCTCATTCTGCTTAGGCCTCATCTTCTGTGAAGTATCTATAGTCTCAAATTAACATTGGTTTTAGTTACTTTTTCCCTTCTGGGAAGTTTCTATATCCCCTAATTTGCAGAAGATAAACTACATAATTGAGGTGAACATCACCAACTTCAACTGGAGAACTTCAATCTGATCCTAGGTCTCCCATAGCAGTTGAGGCCTAAACAGAATGAGGTCACCAGAGGGTGAATTTGGTGATGCTAGTCCGGCGTGTGGTATAGCATCACTAAATTCACCCTCTTGGAACCTCATTCTACAAATGACTAACACACTATTTGCAGGCTTGCACTGAGCACTGATACATAGCTGAGCTGATAATGATCGCATTCCAAAAGGACTGTAACTCCAGCATTATTAACTACTCATCAGACAATGTCAGGCCAGGAAGTGTTGCTCAAGCATTTTCATTGCTCAAGTACCGCTCGTGAAACTTTTAACTGGCGTAAGCCATTTTTCGCCGCGAAGATTTTATGAACCTAAGTTTATTCAAGTCTATTACACACAGCTTTGAATAGTAAAATCTAGCATGAAAGGGAATCTCGGAGAGAAAGTGACAATAAGTAATCATGTTCACTCAAACAATCAGTTAGGAGGTTGCAAATAAAGTTGATTACTACATAGTCTGCGTGTCACACGTAGCCAATTCCTCAATAATGCTGACGTAATTGGTGTTTGATGTTGCTACATAGTGTTGTGGGTGAGAGATAGACATACATGTATGCACACAAAAATAACTGCAGCGATCAACAAGATGCAAAATAAGTGCACATACACATTGGTACGATTGACCAAACTAGTAATATTTTGTAGAAATTTATTGACCCATTAGTTGGGAGAATGAAGTTACGGTAATTGCAATTCAAAATACCGACTTGGTTACTTCCGCACGGAACAAAATGTTTCATCTTGCATTTTCACTTTTAACACTCACATCAATTCAAATAAAATGCACAATTATTCTAAGACAATTGACAAATAAGGTGACAAAAGTCAATGACCTACTGAATGTAGTTCATGTTGACTGTTTACAGCCACTCACCGATCCACAGGCTCAAGTACAAAAACGTTTACAGACATTTCCCCAAGTGGTCAAAAATATTGTTTCGGTTCACATTCCCATTTTTACAACGACATGCTTTCTCACCTTCAGTTTCATTTTGTAACGCAAACAAAGACGTATCAAATTCTGGACTAAAATAGTTTGTAACATGAATTCATTTTGAATTTTTATAATGTTGTGCATCATCATATATAAAGTCTTTAAATTGGGTCATGTACTATGATGTAGTTTAATTATTATAGTTCATTGAAATTCAAGTTGGATCATGGAAGTTGGAACTTGAATTGTTTTGTGTGTACAACTGGATTATTCCAAAGAAAGACCAAATACCCTCTGGTGAGAGCAAATTTTTGTCCACCGGATTTTTCAAAATGTACACGTTGGAACCAAAACCTTTTTTTTTATATGAAAGCACAAATCATAATGAAATAAACAAATGTGCAAAAAACTGAAGAAGTTAAAATTATAAATATCAATACTCATTGACGAGTAGTTCCCTTCGGAAATGTCCAGATAATAAGGCTATAGTGAGGTCGTTTGTTGATTATATTAACTTATTATCTAAACATTTCCCACTGGTCAGTGAATATGAATCCTTCTGCACTTATTATTTTTTCGTATGTCATTGTCTGCTCATTGTTTCTGGACACCTAGGGTTGAAACGATTAATCGACTAGTCGTAGACGACGCTGAAATGTCAGAACGTCGACTCTGAATTTTGCCGTTGACTAGTCGGAATATAGTGTATTAGTTGCATGTATAACGTTTTCAAGATCAATTCCGGCATAAACGGTGTTAACTGCGCGTAAGTTATGGTAAGTATAACATTTGGTGGCACCCGGAATTGACAGTGTTACTAGTATAGACACACACGGACCGGTGACCTCGACTATTAATTGAACGAATGAAATTGACAACACAATGTCTAACTCGTCGTTTGAGGTCAAAGACATGATGGCAATGATTGACGCAGCTTTGTCGTTTGTCCGAGACCGCTTTTATATACACTGTGTATATTTCAATTGATCTTGCACCGTCAGGTTATGATGCGACGCTGGGTGAAGGTCGCTTAAGGTGACGTAATTGGTGCTACCGTATATAAACGATACTGACATTAAGAACTGGCCATCATATTCTACAACGTAGCCTATACTATAGGGCGTATTTAGTCGGAACATTAACATTTTATAGTGACACCGCTCGGCACCGGTTTATTGGTGATCACGTGACTAAACGAAATAATCTCGAACACTGATATTAAATTTAAAACCTGTATAAATGATCGTGTTTCGAATCATAATCCACCACATGTCTAATTATATAATTACATTCAGTGTGTTGGATAAATATCAAGATGTTTACAGTATTATTTCCCAAATAAATTGGTGTGTATGCAGGGAAATGCGCAACGCAATAGACCGTCATTGCATCAGTCATCAGTGTACGCCATGTACGATGAATTTTCCGTACAATGTTATGTTGGAAAGTTTTGATATCGGGTACCGACTAGTCGACGCAACGCGACTTTTGGGCCTCGACTAGTCGACTCTGAAATTCACTAATCGTTTCAACACTATGGACACCCCTACAAATAAATGATAGACTATTCCATGTATACTTTTATAACTGAAAGGCAGAATCCATTTAGTATAGAAAGGGATAACACTGCTGAAAGTTAAGTTTATTGAAGACCCAATGACACTTTCCAGGCCTTGAATGCAGAGACCAGCCTAGAGAATTCAAATTGGAAGACTTCACTTCTCACTATTAGATTATAAGAGAGAAATGGACTGTTATCTAGGAGAAGTCATAAAGACTAAAGAAGTTTTAGTTCAATTTACTCTCTAACTTCACATATCTGTGATCCAATAAGTATTATGCAGTGAGCCCATTTTAATATAATACTATTGTATTAACTGAGTAAGTGCACCATTATAATCAGTAAATACACCTCAAATAAGCTGTTTTGAAATGGCATATTGGTATATGAGAGAGAAATCACTTCTCCCTAGGAAAAAAATAGTGGAACATTTTAGGGAGAAGATGTCTCCCAAGTCGCCCTCTGGGATGGTCCCTGCTTGAATGGTCATTTGTCACATTCTAGGTTATTTCATGTTTTTTTGGCTCCATGGGAACCCTGCAGATAGGAATCAATGGAACATGACCATATAGGTGTTGACCTGCAAAGTCTGAGCTTAATCATTTCTTTACTACTCTTTGACGAGTAGTTGCCTTAGGAAATGTTCAGATAATAAGTTCAACAAACAACTGTTTGTTGAACTTATTATTTGAACATTTCCTAACAAAGAACAGTATCATTCTACACTTATGACAGATATATAAGTGTAGAATGATACTGTTTTTATTTCCTGAAATTCCCTCGAAAAGGATAAACCATTCTGATGTATACTCTTATAACTGAATGGGGGAATCTATTTAGTGAAAAATAGGGTTAACCCTTTACCCAACAGAACGGCCCTGTGCCAATGCATTCTCTTATATATGCGAGTCGACCATAGGTCGCCTCGCATATATAAGAGAATGCATTGGCTTAACACATTAAAAATTATAAAATTGTTGAAGAATGAAAGAAACAAGACAGTCAAAGACTGTGGGGTCGCTCACCAGACTGCAAAGACTGATAAGACTGGGACTCTTGAGACCATAACAGTCAGAACTTTTCATAATCACTTTATAAGAAGCGGATCTAAACAGAGATCAGCGAATATCTACCTTTTAATTACCAATGGAACACTACAGATCCCCCCTCCAGCTCAACATATCCCCTCCTGACCGGGCTCCAGATTCCCAAGTCTTAGGATGGAATTTCACAACTGACGTCTCAAACTTTCTCAATTGTTCGAAATTTCCATTCTCACAAGCACCTTTTTATAAACTATTTAGACATGTTTGAAGCCCAATTATCCATGAACCCGAAAACAACATATATATGTCAGATTAATCAGTCAGGTAGTTCCAAGGTAGATGTTTTAAGTGAAGTCCCCATAGCCCCGTCATTTCTTAACAGGTTGACCTCATGTTAACAAATCTGAATCTCAGTCACTAAAGGATCCTCCATACTATATGTAAGCTAAATAGTCCAACCTCTCTTGAGAAGACATTTTTAAGTATTACTATAGAGACATACAGTTATGTCCCTGGTCCCAGTCTATTTAATCTGGTGACCCCATCTGAATAAATTTGAATCCCAGACACCAAAGAACCCTTCATACTAAATATCAGTAAAATAGACCTGATGGTCTGTGTGAAGGAAGCATATTAAGAGGAAAACTTTCCTTTGCTTGACCCCTAGTTGACCCCATTTAAAACCAATAACCCCATTTGAAAAAAAATCTGAACTTCGGGTCACCCAAGGACTGTTCATACCAAATATGAACCCGTTCAACCTGATGGTACAGCAGAAGAGGTAGTTTTTAAGAAGTACTATGGAGAGCAAGAGTTATGGCCCTGCCTTCATAACCATTTGATAGAGTGACCTCATTTAAACAAATATGAATGATGAATGTAAGTCACCTAGGGAATATCTACACCAAATATGAACCCATTCAGTCTAGAGAAGATGTGAGCTCAAAAATTACATTTCATTGAACAAATCTGTAAATCAACCCCCCCCCCCCCCCAACACAGTGGCGACATCCCTGCAAGAATATGACATACATGATTTATTTGGATGCCTATTGCCTTAACAAAATTACCATGACCTTGAAAGCCAGTGCATTCTCTTTTATATGGGAGGCTTCCCATGGGAGCATATATGAGAGAATGCAGAAGCACAGTGTCTTCATTGCTCTCACCAGCACAACTCTGGTCATGAAATGGTTAATATTAATAGTAAAAATAAACTTTATCTGTCAAACAGGTAATTTGTATCTGAGATAAACATGGGATAAAAGTCCATTCATAAAGCCACTATCAGCTACCAGAAAGTCTGGGAGACCTGTTGACATGAAGATAATTAATGATGGCACAAACATTTTGCCCAGTGAAACCAATGTATTGTGTTACTCCTACAGCTGTGATCAAAACAAGGATTTACATCCACACCTAAATATATAAACCCATTTGGTCTTTAATATGTATCTGGAGAAGAAAACAATTGATGGACGGATAGAGACATAATGACAGATGGATGGATGGGAAAACAGTCTGACATAGAGACTGACAAATTCAATCCAATATACCCCCCAAGTTTTCTTTGCAAAATCAGGGTATAATGAGTTCAATTGGATACTGGTGGTTAAGAACATATAAATATTCGAACAGCCAAGCCTGAACATAGTGTCTGACATTTGCACAATGAGGTCCCCAAAGGGTAAATTTAATGACACAATCCTGCAATGTGGGCTAGCATCACCAAATTCACCCTCTGGGGACCTCATTCTGTGTAGGCCTCAACTGCTATGGGAGACATAGCATTAGATTGATGTTCTCCAGTTAAAGTTGGTGATGTGCACCCACTGGGCACCTCAATTATGCATTTTATATTCACAAATTAGGGGATATAGAAACTATAAACAGAAGGGAAAAAGTAAGTAAAAGTGTCAATTTAAGTGCCTATATACTTCCCAGAAGATGAGGTTAAGCAGAATGAGGACCCTGGCTAGTGTATTTGGTGATGCTAGACTGCTGTGCAGGATAGCATAACTAAATTCACCCTCTGGGAACCTCTTTCTGCAAATGCCAGACACACTAAATTCAGGTTAGAGAACAATAATTTGTTTTTATTTTATTTTAATAACACACATTGGCATGAGTGCTGTCTAAGCATTAAGTTCACACCTGTCAGCCTGATAAAAATCACAATTGATGTCTGTGTGTGTATTTATATTAACTCTCTCTCTGGGTCTGTAGCTAATACAATTGACTTAATCTGCTGGTGGGGGAGATCCTGTGAGTTAGGAAATGAGATAGGGTGGAATGCTGTTGGTTGGGGGCAGTGTGGGGTTCTGGGTCATGTGTGAGGGGGGGGGGGGGGGGGGTGATAATTTTGTTTGTATGTTAAATTGATCAAGGAGTTCCTAAATTTATTATTATTTTTTTGGGAATTATGGCCCTGGCTCCATCCCTATTTGACCCAGTGACCCCATTTGAACAAATCTGAACCCCAGTCATTCAATGACCCCACATACCAAATATAAACTAAATCGGCATAATGGTTCTTGACAAGATGTCGATATAAGAATTACCAAGGAGGAATGTAGTTATGGCCCTGGTTTCGCAACTGTTTGACACAGTGACCTCATTTGAACAAATCTGAATGACAGTCACCTAGGGAACATCCACACCAAATATGATCAAAATGCAAAAATGTAATTTTTTGGTTTTTAGAGTTATGTCCCTGGCTCTGCCCCTATTTGAGCCAGTGACCCAATTTGAACAAATCTGATTCCCAGTCACCCAAGGTTCCTCAGTACCAAATATAAGCTAAATCGGCCCAATATTTTTTTTGAAGAAGTCATTGTAAGAATTACTATGAGTTATGGCCCTGGTTTCTCAACTAATTGACCGGGTGACCTCATTTGAACAAATCTGAACACCAGCCACCCAAGGACCCTCCATACCAAATATTAGCTAAATCGGCACAATGGTTATGGACAAGAAGTTGTTAAAAGAATTACTATGGAGGAATAGAGTTATGGCCCTGGTTTCGCAACTATTTGACCCAGTGACCTCATTTGAACAAATCTGAATGAGAGTCACCTAGGGAACATCCACACCAAATATGAACCAATTCGGTATGATGGTTTCAGAGGAGAAGATGTTTAAAAAAAAGTTGACGGACGGACAGACGGACAGACGGACGGATAGACGGACAGACGGACGGACGGACGACGGACGAGGAGTGATGACTATAGCTCCACCGGAGACTTCGTCTCAGGTGAGCTAAAAATGGTAAAAAGTGTTAAAAAAAGTTTTTTTTTAGGCCAATGCATTCTCTTATATATGCGAGGCGACCTATGGTCGACTCGCATATATAAGAGAATGCATTGGCACAGGGCATAACTGTAACCATCACAATGTGGTCAATGAGCCGGTTCCAATGATATCCATATTTGTATGGTTTTATTGAGACAGACCCAAGATAATTTAGGCTGTTGCAGCTTTATTTGGCCGTTTTTGGCCGGTTTGTTGGGTAAAGGGTTATGTCAATTCAAGTAATGATTCATTGATAGTGCACAAAGTAAATTTAGTGCATTAGTAAGACTTACCGCTCGAGTACGAATTCCACCTTCCTTCTTTCGGAACCGACTCGGCTGATTATTAGCATTATCCTCAGCAAGGCTAACAGATTTACTATCATCCCTCTCACTGCCGACAGTGTTCGTACTTCCAGTGTCCGACTTCTTATCAATATCGTCATCTGGATTTGACATGTCAAGGTCAACATATCCAGACGTTTCTGTAAGTTTGGTTTCAAAAGTGTCAAGATCAGTTAGAGGAACGCCCTTTGGTTTTTTATCCTCCTTAACTAAGAGATCTGCCACATCTTCCGTGTCATCTTTCGGCATCGTGACATGCCCATTTATAACTATCGCTCCAGAAGTCGGAACAGGCTGCCCATTTATAGTTATCACAGAATCTGTCCTAGAATTTTCTATTTCGACCTGACGATCATCCGAAATTTTAATTTTTGCACTAACAGGTTTATTGGAATTTTCGGGGTCATCGTATTTTGTCTCATCATCATCCAAATCCGTCACATCCTCTTGGAAAGAAACTGTGTGAGGACGAGGATCAATCGTGATATTTTTAGTCCGAACTTGTTCATCGTCTGCCTCAGTTTTTTTCCTATCCTTTTCAAAGTTCGCAACCAAAGCACTCACGGCAGGCATAGGCACACTAGGGTCATGGGAAGGTTCGTCAGCTAAAGTTTCGTCCACCACATCCTTCACTGTGTCAAAAACCACAGCTGGAATAGAAGGCTGATCGGTCGTCGATTTAATGACGTCATCTATTATGGCATTCACTATCTGCTTGGCAAGAGAAACCTGTTCATCGTCAGTTAGCTCGTCCTGAAGTACAAAAGTACACCAAGATTGTTTATGTGATAGAATACAATATATGGTAATGCAATGTGTTAAAATTTGGGATTCTTTAGATACATTTTAACAGAATAATATTTTATCTTATTAAAAATAAATACCTGTGTTCTCAGGCAATTACATATGGGAAATTGGATGAGGGAGGGAGGCATTTCATTTGTATTCTTTCTAAGAATTCTGGAAATGAATGGATGTATGAGTAATTTTATGGCAAAAAATTCTACAGGTTTCCAAGCAATGCATAGAATCTATCCTCCAATGCCTTTTGGACATTATGACAGAAACCTATTATATATTTGAATTCTGAAAATTCTGCTCAAAATTGCAAATAAATATTTCTGAGGGAGCTGCCTGAGAACACAGAATTATAAAGTTATTGTACAATGTTGTGTACTGTATGAGTTTTTCTTGTACGAGACCAGGTTGTTGTGAAAAGTCATATTGGACGAGACGCGTAGCATCGAGTATCACCAAAACATGGATGAGTACAAGAAAGCACATACTGTACACAACATTGTATAATGACATTTTTATTATCCATCTGCATGTTTATCCAAATGACGTCACCCGGAGTCCTGATCATTTTTATAAAAGTCATATTGGACTCGATTCGAGTGCAATATGACTTTCGGGAGTCCAATGACTTTTCCCCGGCTTTTGCCCAATCAGAAATAGTGTTAGTTAAGGGATTGATAATAATATTATTATTTATTTGACCTAAATTCTATTTTCTTTAAAAAAGCTCAAACTTTACCCTGAAATTTACATTAGAATTGATTAGCTGCTTTGTGGAGTTTACAAGTAATAAGGATAATATCCCTTATCCCTCTGATAACTCGCTGGAGACTCACTGATGAATAGTTACTGGATTCCAATTGATTCATTTATAAGGATGTTCAACTAATAAGTTTAACAATTTGATTTACATAGATCCTGGTTACTTTATTATAGAATCTCAACATCTCCACAAACTCATTGGAAATGAAAACATTGCTTAAAAATGCCTGGGCATTATAAGTTTTTGCATAGATCAGTTCTTCCGCAAGAACAAATATATTGCCTAGGAAATTTTCTATAAAATTCATATAGCTACTTCAAGTATAAGAATTGGCCATACATCCCTGAATAAGGTGGCTTTTTTATGTGGATTTTTAAGAAATGAATAATAGGCAAATTTAGTCAGATATATGGCTTGTTGAAATTCATCGGAAAGCTCTCAGTGAGAGCTTTCCGATGAATGGCAACAAGCCATATTTCCAACTAAATCCATATTTCCGACTAAATCCTGAAAAGTTACCCATAATTCTGCTGTGGTTAAGGGGTCGATTACTTAGGGCATTACTGCAGCTCTGGTGAGAGTGGACGGATGCATGCCCAGATGCCAACCCATGGCAAAAGCTCAAACTTGACAGTCAAGTTGAGCTAAAAATGGGAGGAACTAACCAAAATTTAAACTAGACCTGTATTTTCATGTGCAAAATCCATACAATACAATATTTGAAAACCATCAGATAACTAAAACTAAAGTTATCATTCGTAAACCAAAATAGTCAACAAATTCTAAGTTGACAAAGACTATAACTCCAGTAAAAATAGGCAGACTTCACCCATATTTGAACATGACCTGTGCTCCTAACCAATAAGCTGACATACCAATTGTTTAATTTCATAAATATCATCCTTATTTTCATAAATATCATCCAGAAACCATCTGAGACACAGGTGATTTCTATAGTTCCCTGAAATAAATTTATTTGGAGGACAATCAGACAATGCTATAATTAGATACCTGTTTCTTTGTCTCGACATCATCAAAAGTAACAGAAGGAGACATCTTTTTCTGTGGCTTTGTTGGCGGACTAGGAGCAGGAGATTTCTTTGGACTCCCCCGAGGCGAGACTTTCGGTGACATATCTTCTTCCTTCGACGTCTCCTCAGATGTTTGTTTAACGTCATCGACATCAGGTTTATTAATCTCCTCTGTTGACGGCGACTTCGATATTTCATCAGGCTTAGTAGGCTCTTCTATTTTCTTTTTAGGTTCTTCTACGGGAGTTGGAGTAGGCTCCCTTGGAGGTTCCACTGGCGGAGTAGTCTCCTTTATAGGTTCAACTGGAGGGGGACTAGGAGCTTTAGTGACCTGTTTTGTTGGAGTGGGTGATTTCTTTCTGGAAGACTCGGGAGTCGGCTTCTTCTTGACCTGCGGTGATGGTGACTTATCTGCCCTATTTATCTGAAACAGATATCGTGAGGTTGTTTACAATTGGACAGATTTTTCCCACCGCACATTCACTTTGTGGGCTGTTGATGTTTGACGGATAAAGTTTAACATCGCTACTTTTACATTTCTCTGCTAACAGCTTAAATATAGGCAAAACATTTCATGTAGGTAAGGCATTTTGATAGTAAATGGCACATATCAAATAAGGGATATAAAAGTATTTGGCAACATAAACATGAATATGTAAACCAATTTTTGTCAGAAAACAGCCCTTGAAATTGACATTTTTCTTCTACAGCATTCTTTAGAACTGCATGAAATTCTATAATGGTTTCTACGGCTTTTTCTATTGCCCTTTCCTAATTTTGAGGAATGATATTAAGAGTGTTTTAATGAATAGACTTTCAATATGTGAAGAAATGTTTGCATTATATATTAGGAACTGCCTATTAATCGCCTATTTTATATTTCACAAATTGTAGGTATATTTGAACGGACATTTGTAATTTAAGGTCCTGTTAATTTTAAATTTATTTAATGTGCCTAAGCATATACCGGTTTATCCAAGACTTTACCTTAGCTCCTTTACTGTCAACATCATTCATGGAAATACTGTCCAAATCTATAGACTGGGCATCTTCACTGAGAGTTCTCTGTGAAATAAAAGCAAATGCAAAAATCAATATAGCTCACATGGTCAAAAGTCATCTCAGACAAGAATATAATGTTTTTCGACATTATATTTGGAGAATAAGTCACATGCAAAGTTCCAGTATGTGTGATGCTCATTACAGTGATCATTGTTAAACTGTTCTTTTAACCCTTTCTTTACTGAACCCTTTCATGATGGGAGCTGTGCTGGTGCAGCATTAAATATCCTACGCCATAGGGAGCCCTGCATATATAAGAGAATGTACTGGCTTACAAGGTCAAGGTAAATATTGTTAGGCCAATGTATCCTCTTATATATGCAAGACTCCCTAAGGGAGACTCGCATATATAAGAGAATGCATTGACATAGGGTTTTCGCAAAATTTCAGGAAGCTCCAGTCACAGAAGGGTTAAATGGATTCTCCCACCCAGTTAGTCTCGGGATCCAAATAATAATACCTGTATGTTTATTAATTTTCTGCAAAAAATCCACCCTGTATGATCCTTATTTTGGTCTGTATGTTTATTTAATATTTATCACAGGCATGAATAAATGGGCCCTCAGATCACCTCAGATCACCCTAGAACAACATTCTACCAAAAATTGGACAAACATCTTTCTCTTATTTGTAACAGGTTCACAATTAATGAGTACTACAATAGTAATTAGCTCATCTGACAATGATTGGGAAAAGTTAGAAAAAATCCACCCTTTACTATTATTTGAGTCAGTGCTGTTATTCAATTGGGGGAATTTTTCCACCCTGTAATATTATTTGGTACTGTCCTATTATTTGGATCCCAAGAGTATAAAAGTATATATTGGAATGGTCTAATGAGCATGACGAGCATGAGGAAAAATGAGCAGATGACAGACAGACAAAAAGAAGGGCAGAAGGATTCCTATTCACTGGAGAGAAATGTTCAGATAATACGTTCATGAAACGGCCTTTAAAAATTTCTTAGGGAATGAGTATTTAGTAAAGAAAGGGTTATTGTTATCGCTTCAACCAAATATTAATGAAGACACGACTCTCAGAGAGAACATATATTTTCAATATCCTTGACAACTCATCATTTCTGGACTTTAACCATTCTATACTAAATACTCATTGCATACTAGTTCCCTTAGGAAATGTTCAGATAATGAGTTCAAAAAACATCGATTGTTGAACTTTATTATTTAAACATTTCCCTCCAATACTGCTCATGTATTATCTGTTTTTCTGTCTATCGTCTGCTGAACACCCCCCCTTAATGAGTAATAGACCATTCCAATGTATACTTTTATAACTGAATGGGAGAATCCATTCAGTATAGAAATGCAGGGTTTCGGCTATACCGGCATGGGATCCCCCTCAATGCCCCATTCCCCTAGCCAAGTTTTCCCCTGTTGAACCACCAGTCAATTTAAATTTTTAAGGTCCCATTCCCCTAGCCCAAATTTCCCCTGCCACCATACCGCAGGACACATATCATGTGTATAAAAGTATAGAGATGTATGAAACTTCTCTCCATCTTGTTGGGATATCAATAAGGAATTTTAGAGGACAACTTTATTTGATATCTTTGCAGGAATACAGACGGTGAACGCATTATTACAGAAAGTGCATACCGGAACCGACATGGTGGCCACATCACTAGAATTAGAATACATCTCTTAGTTACGTTGCAATTAGGTTACGAAATATATCAGCAGTTTAATTATACTTGGCGATTGTCTCTGTTTTATGTTGCAAAATACATTCCACTTTATATCTTGTGTCACCAGAGGGTGAATTTGGTGATGCCATCCCACACAGAGGGCTGGCATCACCAAATTCACTCTCTGGGAACCTCATTTTGTTTAGGCCTCATCTTCTGGAAAGTATCTATAGTCTCAAATCAACATTGTTTTTAGTTACTTTTTCCCTTCTAAGAAGATTCTATATACCCTAATTTGCAGAAGATAAAATGCATAATCGAGGTGACTAATAGGTGAACATCACCAACTTCAACTGGGTAACTCCAATCTGATCCTTGGTCTCCCACAGCAGTTGAGGTGAATTTATTGTTGCTAGCCTGCCCGGGGGGGGGGGGGGGGGGGGGGGGGGGGGGGGGGGGGGGGGGGGGGGGGGGGGGGGGGGGGGCAGCGTCACAAAATTCACCCTCTGGGGACCTCATTCTGCAAATGACAGACACTTATTTGAAGGCTTGCATAAAACACTTTTTCAGTAAGTCTTGATACCTTCAATTTGTCAAGCAACATTCCTTCCAGTGTAATCACTCTTACCTTCATTTCATGTATTTCTTCTTTTTCGCCAAGGTCTTCTACAAATTCCACAACTTCAGCTTTAGCCTCATTAATGAGGTCAAGTATTGGCTTCGAATCTGTTGCTTCTTTTATAAATGGATGCTGTCAAATAAGATAGAATGTATTGATATGATAATCATTCAGATTCATTGAGACTACAGTCAATTTCAAAACAATCATTCCCTCTCACTTACATCCAACACTCACCCATAGGTAAGATAAATACATCATACCCTCTCACTTACATCCAACACTCACCCATAGGTAAGTTAAATACATCATTCCCTCTCACTTACATCCAACACTCACCCATAGGTAAGTTAAATACATCCTTACCCATCACTCATATCCAACACTCACCCATAGGTAAGTTAAATACATCCTTACCCATCACTTATATCCAACACTCACCCATAGGTAAGTTAAATACATCCTTCCCCATCACTTACATCCAACACTCACCCATAGGTAAGTTAAATACATCATTCCCTCTCACTTACATCCAACACTCACCCATAGGTAAGTTAAATACATCATTCCCTCTCACTTACATCCAACACTCACCCATAGGTAAGTTAAATACATCATTCCCTCTCACTTACATCCAACACTCACCCATAGGTAAGTTAAATACATCATTCCCTCTCACTTACATCCAACACTCACCCATAGGTAAGTTAAATACATCCTTCCCCATCACTTACATCCAACACTCACCCATAGGTAAGTTAAATACATCCTTACCCATCACTTATATCCAACACTCACCCATAGGTAGGTTAAATACATCCTTCCCCCATCACTTACATCCAACACTCACCCATAGGTAAGTTAAATACATCATTCCCTCTCACTTACATCCAACACTCACCCATAGGTAAGTTAAATACATCATTCCCTCTCACTTACATCCAACACTCACCCATAGGTAAGTTAAATACATCCTTACCCATCACTTATATCCAACACTCACCCATAGGTAAGTTAAATACATCCTTACCCATCACTTATATCCAACACTCACCCATAGGTAAGTTAAATACATCCTTCCCCATCACTTACATCCAGCACTCACCCATAGGTAAGTTAAATACATCATTCCCTCTCACTTACATCCAACACTCACCCATAGGTAAGTTAAATACATCATTCCCTCTCACTTACATCCAACACTCACCCATAGGTAAGTTAAATACATCATTCCCTCTCACTTACATCCAACACTCACCCATAGGTAAGTTAAATACATCATTCCCTCTCACTTACATCCAACACTCACCCATAGGTAAGTTAAATACATCCTTCCCCATCACTTACATCCAACACTCACCCATAGGTAAGTTAAATACATCCTTACCCATCACTTATATCCAACACTCACCCATAGGTAAGTTAAATACATCCTTCCCCCATCACTTACATCCAACACTCACCCATAGGTAAGTTAAATACATCATTCCCTCTCACTTACATCCAATACATCCTTCCCCCATCACTTACATCCAACACTCACCCATAGGTAAGTTAAATACATCATTCCCTCTCACTTACATCCAACACTCACCCATAGGTAAGTTAAATACATCATTCCCTCTCACTTACATCCAACACTCACCCATAGGTAAGTTAAATACATCCTTACCCATCACTTATATCCAACACTCACCCATAGGTAAGTTAAATACATCATTCCCTCTCACTTACATCCAACACTCACCCATAGGTAAGTTAAATACATCATTCCCTCTCACTTACATCCAACACTCACCCATAGGTAAGTTAAATACATCCTTCCCCATCACTTACATCCAACACTCACCCATAGGTAAGTTAAATACATCCTTCCCCATCACTTACATCCAACACTCACCCATAGGTAAGTTAAATACATCCTTCCCTCTCACTTACATCCAACACTCACCCATAGGTAAGTTAAATACATCCTTCCCTCTCACTTACATCCAACACTCACCCATAGGTAAGTTAAATACATCCTTCCCTCTCACTTACATCCAACACTCACCCATAGGCAAGTTAAATACATCCTTCCCTCTCACTTACATCCAACACTCACCCATAGGCAAGTTAAATACATCATTCCCTGTCACTTACATCCAACACTCACCCATAGGTAAGTTAAATACATCCTTCCCTGTCACTTACATCCAACACTCACCCATAGGTAAGTTAAATACATCATTCCCTCTCACTTACATCCAACACTCACCCATAAGTAAGTTAAATACATCCTTCCCCATCACTTACATCCAACACTCACCCATAGGTAAGTTAAATACATCCTTCCCTCTCACTTACATTCAACACTCACCCATAGGTAAGTTAAATACATCATTCCCTCTCACTTATATCCAACACTCACCCATAGGTAAGTTAAATACATCCTTCCCCATCACTTACATCCAACACTCACCCATAGGTAAGTTAAATACATCATTCCCTCTCACTTACATCCAACACTCACCCATAGGTAAGTTAAATACATCATTCCCTCTCACTTATATCCAACACTCACCCATAGGTAAGTTAAATACATCCTTCCCTGTCACTTACATCCAACACTCACCCATAGGCAAGTTAAATACATCCTTCCCTCTCACTTACATCCAACACTCACCCATAGGTAAGTTAAATACATCCTTCCCTGTCACTTACATCCAACACTCACCCATAGGCAAGTTAAATACATCCTTCCCTCTCACTTACATCCAACACTCACCCATAGGTAAGTTAAATACATCATTCCCTCTCACTTACATCCAACACTCACCCATAGGCAAGTTAAATACATCCTTCCCTGTCACTTACATCCAACACTCACCCATATGTAAGTTAAATACATCATTCCCTGTCACTTACATCCAACACTCACCCATAGGCAAGTTAAATACATCCTTCCCCATCACTTACATCCAACACTCACCCATAGGTAAGTTAAATAATTTGTTCTTGATGTGAGATTTGATCTTTGGATGAAAATAGGAAAGAAAATATATACTTCACCTATATGTGAAGGTTTGTTGGTCAAGATAGTGTATATGAAGTATTAGATATCGGGGCTCGATTTAAATGGATTCACACAACAATTTGCGATGCAATTTCCAGTTTCTGCTAACAAATTTACAATGAAAAAACATGTATTGGTAGGGGATGCTATACAAAATCTACCCAGTGCTGCAAATTGCTACACATATTTTAAAAATTAAATTGACACCAGCTAGATGAAGGACCCTAATAAGCTAAATAGACCTGATGGATCTTGCAAAGACGATGCTACAAGAATTACTATAGAGACCATATTTGAACAAATCTGAATCCCAGTCAACCAAGGACCCTCCATATCAAATACATGTTTAATTAAAAAGGTCTGATTGTTCTTGAGGAGACTTTGTGTTTGGCCCCGCCCCTTTTGACCTGGCGATTCCATTTGAACAAATCTGAATCCTAGTCACATAGGGACTATCAACACTATCTTGCAGTTCTGAAGAAGATTATTGTTGACGGTTGGACGGACGGACTAGGAGTGATGACACCGAAGACTCATCTCAGGTGAGCTAAAACAAATTAGATTCTGGGTAGGGATCTGCGAATTGGGGATTTTGCATCGAATCAAATCTCGGTATCGAATCTCCTTCCTGATATCGACATCGAATCGAATCTCGAATCGAATCAGCTAGTGAACAATCATTGTTTACCAGTGTTTATTTCGGTGTCTTGTGACAAAAAAAACCTGCAAAATGCACTATTTACTATATCAACAACGTTAATCTCCGTAAACATCCGCTGGAATTTGTGTTTATTTTTAAGAAAATCATGACATAGGTAAGTCACTCAGTCTCACGGATGGTTTGGGATATGGGATACGTTTCATTGAATTTCTATCTAGATGTGTCATGGCGAACATAACACAAGAAGGACCGTAAGACACTTAAATCCAGTCCAATCAACCTATCACAAAGTAACTTTTCTACATTATTTATTAAAGATAATTTAGATTTGATAAACTTGGACTTGGGTACACCGGTCAGCTATATAATTGTTGTAGTCCATACCAATGGTAGTTATCTCTTAAACCTTACACCCCATGATAGATCAAACACATACATCACATATTCACAGTAGTTGTCTTCGCGGTGGGGGTCCCAGAAAACAGACACAAATTACAAGTGTTCAATTTTATGAACAAGATTCAACAGATGGAAACTTGATGCATCAGCTCGATTAAGAGTCGATTTCCCAGGAAACAGAAACTGAATTGTAGGAAATTTCAAGGAATTTTACCGACAGTGTCGCAGATAACTAGTCGCACAGAATGACGCCTATTTAAGAACGCAATCAACCGATTGTTCTAAGGTTTCTGTTCATTCCAATCTATGTTTTGTCGCACATAACGGCGGCTGAATTGTATTCATATTCATATAAATCGTAATGGATATCTGAAGTTTTTAACATAAGGTAATCAATTGAGTTCCGCATTTAGAGATCACGCACTTTGTAGAAAATGTACATAGTGTCGATACAGATAACAAATGTATGCGGCGATTGATCACCGTCACGGGTTGCGACCCAAGCACTTATTTTACATAATGCACGGTTATTCTGAACGGCATGCATTTAAAATTACCGACGTTGGCAACCTTGTGCTTCAATTTTTGTGACTTCAAGTAATTTGGCATATGTCATCTAGACAGAAAAAACGAGACTACACCAAAGTAACACCAATTCGATAATATCCGAATCAGCGGACCGATTCGGTGTCGATCTCGAATCGGGTGCCCGATATCGACATCGAATCAAATCTCGAATATTTGCAGGTCCCTAATTCTGGGAACAACATTTGAATCAAACTTTACCTCCAACTGTCTATGTTGTTAACACAACTAGTTTTATTTGATTAGACACAAGAACAGTAAATTCTTAGTCTACATGGACCATAACTACAGTAAAAATGGGCTGGACTGCACCCATATTCAAACTTTATCTATATTTTCAAGTGCATAAGGCCAAAAAAAAAAAAAACATGTCTGTTTCCGATAACATGGGGAAAATTTTCCAGGTAGGCAGGCAGGGTTTTTTTTTTTTTTACACTTTTGTTTTTTTTTTAACCGGCCATTTGAAAGTGATAAAATAGTGTAGTACACCCTTTTAACATGTATTATAAAATTGGCATGCTTTTATACATGCTAACTGGTAATATATTATGCAGCTTGCTGGACTATTATGTCATGTATTAGGTGTTAAAAGATATTTTCTAGCTCTAGTATGTGCTCCAGTGTGAAAATTCAATGTATTAGGCTATGGCCATGGGTTTAGAGTTATTCCTCTTACATACATGTAGTCCATGCATCTACCAGCCCACAATGCAACAGTAGCATCTGATACCTTTATTTACAAATTACATGTGACCAGAACAATGTTACTGACTGTTCTTGGATATGCAGGAATAAACATGTTTTGTTCCAATCTTCCCCTGAATATCTCAGGTGTAGATTGGGCCTGAGGTTACACATTTTATGCCATTCTATTCATCACTGCCGACGCAATTTTACAGGTGTTGGTGTTGACAGAGATCGTTTTATGGAATAAATACTTGCCATTTCAATAAAACCTATTGTATTTTCATCCCCTCTTATTTCTCTTCATAGATGATCATTATTTTTCAGTGACAACTTGTCCATATTACCAAATCACTAACTAGTATTGTGGTTTAAAGTCACCTATTTCCGACTTATTTTGTTTCAATCCCGGAAAGTTTTAAATAGCAGAATTGATTACCTGCCAACTTTTAGTGTAATTAACAGCAAGTTATCAAATAATCCTTACATGCAGTACATGTATGCACATCAGATGATCAGAAATGTGTGTTTAATACTTTCATACAGTGCGAGTTGTTTCTTCAGTGGTATCTGCTGCTTGGTCGGAAAACATCAAAGAGAGTCTGTCGTAAATAGTTAGAGTTTATTCACGTGACCCACTGATGCGTTTGGTTGGTGACACAGTGACCCAGTTGTTGTGTCATTCATAACAGACAGTTGTTTATTTAAAGTGGGTTAAAATCGGGTTTATGTGAATATTCAAGGATGCCAATGCATTTTAATCTTTGATGACGATTTCGTCTTGTCAATGGTGATGGTGATTTCGGCTTTTGATGACGCTAATTTCCAGGACTGATAACGTAATACGGACTGTCATTTTCCCGCCAAAAACGCACATGCTTTTCACTGTTTAATTTTGTCGCGAACAGATGGTCTTTCAGGCAAGTTTTGCCCCCAATTAGGCGAAGGAAGTTAAGGGAGCTACCGGTATAATTAATACATTGTACTTTTTAAAATACACAGCAGTGTACACAGCCCACAAAAGACGGGGGGATTTCCGTAGTGACTCGTCAGGGTAAAGTTTGATTTACGCGACGGTATTCACTGCGTAGCATGGCCGACCTAGTTGTCTTATTTTTATCAAGAATGCGCGATCGCGCACATGGCCTACACATGCGTCAGGTGTGTATGCGATTGGTGGTTTTATGTGATAGTTCTGCTGTTGGTATTGGGAAAACCATAGACATTAACTTAAAAATTGAGGCCGGCAAGAAAATCTCAGCCAGGCCGGGTACCGGAAACAGAGCCTTTTTTTTTTTTTTTGGCCTAATGCATATACCAAATTTGAAAAAAAATCAGATAACTATAACCAAAACCAAAATAATCGGCAACTTGTAATGTTGAATAGGACTGTAACTTGGGTAAAATTGGCAGAATGCACCCATATTATCAACCAAATCCAAAATAATCGGCAAACTGTAAGTTGAAAAGGGCAGTAACTCGGGTAAAATTGGCAGAACGCACCCATTTTCGAAATTGATCTGAATTTTAATGATTTTAATTTTTTTTTTAATGATGATAAATTACCGTAATATAAATTGACAAAATAAAATTCTTAAGTTGAAATATTCTAAGAACTAAGAAAGAGGTCAACATTTGCAGAATGAGGTCCCCAGAAGGTGAGTTTAGTTACGCTACCCTGCAAAGGAGGCTAGCATCACTAAATTCACCTTCTGCTTAGGCCTCATTTTCTTTGTAAAGTATCTCTATTATCAAATTAACAAGTTTATTAGTTTCTTTAAAAAGTTTCTTCTTTAGTTTATTTTCACTATATCCCCAAATTGGCAGACGACACAATACATAATCGAGATGCCTAATGGGTGCACATCACCATCTGGGAACTGAAATCTGTGTCTAGGTCTCCCATAGCAGATGAAGCCATGCAGAATGAGATCAGCAGAGGATGAATTTGATGATGTCAGCCCACTGTGCGGGGTATCATCACTAACTTCACCCTCTGTGGACCTTATTCTGCAAATGTCCAGCAGCATATTCTCAAGCCTGCAAGTTCTCATACTGATGAATTTTCACCGCAAACAAATGGAAATGGATATTTAGTTTATTTCACACCTCTCTCAGTTCAGCTAGACCGGCTCTCAGCTCTGTGTCCTTTATAAGGCACTTCTTCAGAAACTTGTTGAAATTGACAGGCCTAAAAGGTAAAGAAAGATAACTCTATCACATAGCAGTCACAGGATTCTAGAATATAGCCACAGAACATTGTACCCGATTATACTCTAATTCATAAAACAAATATAAGATTATATAACTGTCACTTTCAATTAGCATTATCAGACATCAATTTCAAACCAAATATAACACAAATTTGAAGTAATATTCATTATACTGGAATAATAGCCCCAACGTATAATTACACGTAAAAATTAAACTTGTTACTAGAGCCTGAGGTCTCAAAATAAAATATTTTCTCCCTTTTCGTAATAATACAGTCCCCCCTCTATGATATGAATTTCAAAGCCTCAAACTAGTCCACAAAGTTTAAAATTCTTCATTTTCATTTAATTTTTATCTTGTCGCTGTGCACACATTTGTTCACAGTTATAGCGAGAATAACAAGGATTGAGATCTTCGGTTTTGTAGCATGACCTTGGCTGACCTTTCTTCTAAATTGTCAGCACACACCATCACTCTATTGAAAATAACTGAACCCCCTTCTTAATGTAACAAAACAATAAAATTACATCCCTTATACCAGATGCACCCCCAAATTTGCATAAAAGCGCTAATGGCAGTGATTGATTAACTCGCATTTATGCCAGACTGGCAGCGAAAGAGTTAAACATCAACCAACTCACCACTTGCTAGGCTGGTCAAGCATAGGGGGGTCGGATTTCTGAATTTTAATGAGGACTCTCATGGGATGCATATCATTATTTGGTGGCTCCATCTGAGCAAATTCTATCAGAGTTACACCTGGAAACAGACAAAATATATATTACAATTGGAAACAAGTGTTTCTTCTAATGGTTTTGTATAGCATAGATCTTTTCACACTTATTTATCTTATTTTTGGTTAGGGAGAACAGGGAATGAGTTCTTATGAGAGCAGCCTTTATTGCACTCAGACTGCAATAGTGGAATGGTTAAGCATGATCAAAATAAAAGACCACTAGGCCACATGTCCCCCCAAATAAGGTGGCTTTATTTGACTGGTGGCTTTTTTAGAAATGAAAAATTTGATTCTGAGAACAACCATTGAATCAAACTGCTTCCAACTGTCTATGTTAACTATTTCTTTATCATGTAATGATGGCCGCAAAATTCATCAGATTTATTCTCATATTAAAAAACACAACTCATAATTCATTGGACATAGCCCAGATTCGAACTGGTCAAAGATTCTCAAATTATAAGTCAATAATGACCATAACTGCCGTAAAAATGTGTGGACCGAACTTAATTTCGAAATTTATCGGTATTCTCATATGAGTAATCCATATACAAAATTTGAAAACAATCACATAACTAAAACTAAACTTAACCCAGAAACCAAAATAATTGGCAAATTCTAAATCAACAAGGACCATAACTCTGGCAAAAATGGGTGGACCGAACCCAAATTTGAAATTTTCCTGTATTTCCGTGTGGGTAATCCACATTTGAAATTTAAAAATAATGAGATAACTAAAACTAAATTCTCATCCAGAAAGTTTGGTTAAACAAGACCATATATGTATATAAACTTATGGGTAGTTGAAAATAACTAATATCCGTTTTATACTAAGACTCTTGAAGTTCCCAAATGGTGAATATTGTGATGTATACACCCTTTGGGAACCTCAATTATGCAATGTTTCGTCTGCCAGTTTGGGGATATAGAGAAACTGAACGAAAAAAAATAGAATCTATGTGCAGAAGTTTCTATAGAAATTATATAATAAAGAAACTTTCCAGAGAAGATGAGGCCTAAGCAGAATGAGGGCCCCAGAGGGTGAATTTAGTGATGCTAGCCTCCTGTGCGGGATAGCGTCACTAAATTCACCCTCTGGGGTCCTCATTCTGCAAACGACAGGCACACTAAACTCAGACTTGGTATTCCCGTTCAGTTCTAACAGTATACATACAATGGTATGGTACTAGTAAGCAGAAGACAGGCAAAAAAACAACCATTTGTAGAGATATTTAGATATTAGTTCAAACTTCAACAAACATCCTACTCACCGAGTGACCAGATATCAGCTTTAGTATTGTAGGGATTGTCCTTCAAAGTCTCACATAAGATAACCTCAGGAGCCATCCTGCAACATATAACAAGTATTATATGTTATCAGCTATTGGAGTAATGAAATGACATAAGAGGAATAACTCTAATACAACAATACACTCTAGCAGCATTCTTATTTAGGCGGCACCATATGATAAATTATTGAATCCTTGTGGAAACTTGTTACGGTTTAACTTGGAATATGGAAGAGTTGATGCCACTGGCTAAGTGACGGTACCAGTATATACATGTACTGTTGGATTCAAGATAAGATAATTTATAAGTTAAATTATATGTAACATGTTCTGACAGCAAAAAAAAAAAATTCTAAACAAACTAAATTCAAGGTATGAGTGATAACTTATAAATAGTACGAAGGCTTGCAAAGGCTGCAAGATAGCATCATGATCTAGAACACTCGTTCGTTTTTTATGCAAATGCCAACTTCTTGAAAATTTTGTCTTGAAAACCAGATGCGCCCACAGACAAGGTCAGCAAATTTTCTCAAAGATGTTTTTCAGGAAATAAATCAATTATTTTACTTGTTTGATGCTCTTGTTCTGCAAACCCTGGGAATTAAGGAAAATGTACAATAAACTGATGTTTCATTGAATTATGATGAATTATTGCTCACAAGGTAAACTAACATGTTATGATAGCTTTATTGTAGAGCAAACTCATTATTAACTTCATTCAGAGGTCTTGTATTCCCTCCTCCCTTATATGACTGGCAATGAATTTCATCATTGTCATTGCCACCCGTCTGTCTGAATATCTGCTGCCAATATCAACATGGTGGACATCTTTCTCAAATTTCATAAAACTTGCGTAATCCTGGCGACACTTCACAGCTAGATAATGGACTAGCTGGAATTTCTTGGTACGGTAAGTTGATCTCTTTGGACAAGAGTTTTTCGTTCTGCCAACTGTTGAATTGTGGCTTGAGGGAACACAGCTGTATTTTCATTTTGTTTGTCTAAGGCCTTGGCATAAGTTTGTGCACTCGCGTTATTTGTACTTATTGTAATTCTATGCAGTAGATTTTTAAATGTGATCAACTGCACTTGATTTCTTCTCTTCTTACTTTGACCAAACTCCCTGCACAGAGAACAGTACACTTTGGTAACTGTCTCTCCATCTCCTTTTACTTCATATTTTATACATCCACATCTACAATTTTCTTCGTTATCATTTATATGTCTTATTTAATTTATTTCAAATTCCGTTTGGTCAAAACTTATTTTTTTATTTCGCTCATTTTTGACTTCCTGTTATTGTGTACTCAAACAAAGTACGTCAAACAGATACTGTTAGCGACCATAATATGTTGTAAACAGTGACACATAACAAGGACACACAATGAGCAGGCCCAGGTCTATTGCTTACTGTGACTATGTGTTAACTATTATCATAAATTTAGTCTGCTTCTTTCATTTTGGAAACATGCAGTTGAAAAATTTTGATAATGTCGCGAGCACATGCTTTTCAATTTGGCTATACTTCGTCAGAAACATCAAAGTGCTAGTTGCAGTAGGCGACTACATTATGAGATGATTGGTATGTTGCAAGCATGCGAGTGGCACACTGACCTTCTGTCAAGTTAGCAAAGCTTGCTCTGTCAACCGTAACTTTTAGCTTGGAGACCATCAGACGGATTAGCATGTTAGATTATATATTGACCCCACGGATTGTATCAATGGGTGCAAGTTGCCACTGAACTGGTCGTGTGGCCTAATCTCAGGTGCTAAATAAACGAGCTGGCCAAATAAACGTGCTGGCTTACATTTTTCCTAAATTTATTAATAGTGCTGGCAATTTCACTATATATATCATGAACAAATAATAGTTCTGGCCAACATTTTCTTCCAAAATTAATAAACGTGCCGGCATGTTTTTTGGCACCTGAAAGTATGTGGGATTAATATAAAAAGCAACCGTAAAACAGAATTGGACATTGCTAGCATTCATAAACCATCCATTTCACGTGCCATTTTAGTATTTGAACATGTCATCATTTATTTCCCTCCGATAAAAAACTGCTGACGATAATTCATTCTACGTCAGCTTTTGCCTTGGCACTGCCGCGGCTAATTCCCAGGGCTGAAAGTTTGTAATGTGACTATAAATATTGAGGTAAAATGATGTGGATGCCCCCCCCCCCCCCCCCCCCCCCCCCCAAGCAATAAAGGTATATTAGATGAAAGCTCTCATTAAATGCAATAGTGTTGTACCAAGATCAGTGCTGATAACATACCAGTATGGAGTACCAATGAACGAATCTCTTCCCTGGTTTGTTCTTGTATTTTTGGCCGATACACCAAAGTCAGCTGTAAATAAGGATAAAAAACAATTAAATTATGTGCACATGACATCAGTTCCAAAGGAAATGATAGACAAAAAACTAACATATGTGTGATTATCCAATGATTAAAGTCTGATGGGTACATCGACCTTCCATAATCAATTATTTCCATTGGCATCTAAACAAAGTAATACTGAAGTAAACATTGAGGGATGAATTAAACAACAAATCTTCTACAGTGCTAGTAAAAATACAGCTATGGAGAAAGCGATACCTTCTGACCTTATTGCCAACAACATATCACTACCAGTAGTACTATTGTGCCTATTTCTGTTAACTAACTTCAGCGCTGATACGACTTAAGGAAAGAAAATTGGTATTTATGTTATTTTGATGTGTCAAATATAATAATAAATAGTGTCCAGAATTCTTCAGTTTGATCCTAAATGCCACTATTGACCTTAGTGATGAATTTAGTTAAATTTTGGTGAATTTTTTATTAAAGTCCTAGGCTCAGATCTACTAGTATTATCTCTTTGATGATCAGCATTAAATATCCTGTGCCAGTGCATTCCATTATATATGCGAGTCTCCCACAGAGATATGATAATGCACTGGCTTACAAGATCAAGGTAAATATTGTTAGGCCAATGTATTCTCTTATATATGAGAGGCTTCCTATGGGAGACTCGGATATATAAGAGAATGAACTGGCACAGAGTTGTTGCAAAATTTCAGGAGGCTCCAGTCATGGAAGGATTAACAATATCATCACATGACGGACGAAAAACAATGGGTAGATAGCTGATACTATTCTAAAAGAGCTGGTAAATTACCTAGGTTGACCGTACCACCAATTTCAACAGACTACTATGCATTACCTAGTTTATCATCACTGCCCACAGTGTTATATGATTGCCCATTTAACATATCCGGCTTTAATCCTTTCTACACCGTACTAAATTGATTCTTCCACTCAGTTATAATAAAATACATTGGAATGATCTATTATTGATTTAGAGGGGTGTTCGGGATAAATTAGCAGAAAACGGTCAGACGAAAAGATGATACAAGTGCGATTCAAATTCATTGGTGGAAGATGTTTAGATAAGAAGTTCTACAAAATGACCTATAGGGAACTACTGGTCAATGAGTATTTAGCATAGAAAGAGTTAACGGCCCTGTGCCAATGCATTCTCTTATATATGCGAGTCGACCATAGGTCGCCTCGCATATATAAGAGAATGCATTGGCTCAATACATTAAAAATTATAAAATTGTTAAAGAATGTAAGAAAAAATGGTAAAAAGTGTTAAAAAAAGATTTTTTTTAGGCCAATGCATTCTCTTATATATGCGAGGCGACCTATGGTCGACTCGCATATATAAGAGAATGCATTGGCACAGGGTATAACTGTAACTATCACAATGTGGCCAAGGAGCCGGTTCCAATGATATCCATATTTGTATGGTTCTATTGAGACGGACCGAAGATATTTTAGGCTGTTGAAGCTTTATTTGGCCGGTTTTGGCCGGTTTGTTGGGTAAAGGGTTAAGCGAATTAATTACCTAATTTGACATCACCGCCCATGGTTAACAGAACATTGCCAGCTTTCAGATCTCTGTGTATAACTTTGTTGTCATGCAGAAAAATCAGACCCTCGACCATTTCATGGCAGACGTATTGGATCTGGGGACATGTCAGTGGTTTCTCAAGCTCCACCATGATGCTGTCAATAGCTCCGCCTCCACAAAACTCGATGTACATCTGTAAAAATTTAAACATGACCATTAATACAACAAAGAGTTTGGTTTATTGTTTGCTAGAATATACCCCACCCACCAAGTGTGTCTGGCATTGGACAGTGGATGTGGATATCAAATCTTACTTACTTATAGGTGTACATTGTAAAATTCTTTTCATTGGTTGGGGACATACTCGTATTAATTGTTGATTTTGTGGACTGGCCAACCAAATAATTAATAATAACATAAAACTAAGTACATGTAGGACCAAGACTCTTGAGGACAGCCGGGCATTGTACAGAACTCTGGAAGTTGGATGCATAACGCATCACTTGCATATTTCCTTTAAAAGTCCGGTATTTTTCTGATATATCAGTTTTGTTAATGAGACCCCTTGTCATGATGCTGATAATTTGCAGAAAACATCTTTTTCAAGCAAAATGTGTTCTGTAAGAATATACCTTACATGTACATGTGTATATGGTGAAGTTGAGAGGGAAGATGTGGATATTGTTTTTGAAGTTACCAGTACTTTCATATGAATACATGTAGCTCATCTTTGATACTAGTAAGTAACAAATTTGAAGAAAAAAAACCACATATAAACCATCAGGTACCGTACTAGTTAACCCTTTACCCAACAAAACGGCCAAAACCGGCCAAATAAAGCTTCAACAGCCTAAAATATCTTCGGTCTGTCTCAATAGAACCATACAAATATGGATATCATTGGAACCAGCTCCTTGACCACATTGTGATAGTTACAGTTATGCCCTGTGCCAATGCATTCTCTTATATATGCGAGCCGACCATAGGTCGCCTCGCATATATAAGAGAATGCATTGGCCTAAAAAAAATCTTTTTTTAACACTTTTTACCATTTTTTCTTACATTCTTTAACAATTTTATAATTTTTAATGTGTTAAGCCAATGCATTCTCTTATATATGCGAGGCGACCTATGGTCGACTCGCATATATAAGAGAATGCATTGGCACAGGGCCCTTCTGTTGGGTAAAGGGTTAAAAGGAGTGGTATACTTACCCATAGCACACTGTCAAAATAGAAGGCCTCATAGAGACCCACAACATTCTTGTGGACACAATCTGATAAGATGTCAATTTCAACGGCAAAGTCTTCCACATCCTCTTCAGTTTTCGTCTCAACTTTCTTCAAAGCAGCAAATGATAACTTTTCTTTATGTTCAGCCTGAAAGGAACACCAAGCAAACATAAATTTCATTCAGTAGAACTTATGTAGGTACTTGTCGTAATGCTCTAATTAATCGACTCCTTAACCACAGCAGAATTATTGGTAACTTCTCAGGATTTAGTCGGAAATATGGCTTGTGCCATTCATCGGAAAGCTCTCGGGGAGAGCTTTCCGATGAATGGCAACAAGCCATATTTCCGACTAAATCCTGAAAAGTTACCCATAATTCTGCTGTGGTCAAGGTGTCGATTATTTAGGGCATTACTGTAGGTAGAACTCAGTAGTAGGCACATGTGTACCTACCAGTATCTCCAGCCCTGGGAATTGTGGAAAAGATGGCTAGGCAATATTTTTTCCTACTTGTAGGTAGGAGAAGTTGGCCTAGACAAAAACTTATTTTGCCTCGGAAATTTTGCAACAATATTTCAAATCTGACAATAATAACCTCACAGCTGTATGGTATTTTGTTATGATTAGAAAACACTAGTTATCAAAGAAATTATATAGAAAAATTATAGAAAAATTATCTCACTGAGAGCTTTCCGATGAATGGCAACAAGCCATATTTCCGACTAAATCCTGAAAAGTTACCCATAATTCTGCTGTGTTTAAGGAGTTTATTATTTAGGGCATTACTGTACATATACAATGTACATGTATATGAACAATTCCCAAACCATACATGTAGATCTCCCAAACACTGTCCCTATTATTAATGCCCTAGTGCCATGGATCCATACTAGACTATTATAGGACAATATACTAGTATGTAAAGAGTGAAAGGAATTCAATTTGGCTGAAGAGGTCACATGTACAGTAATGCCCTAAATAATCGACTCCTTAACCACACAGAATTATGGGTTATTTTTCAGGATACAATTAATTACCCATAATTATGCTGTGGTTAAGGAGTCAATTATTTAGGGCATTACTGTATTTCTGATTGAAATAATGAAATTTTAGTAAACCAATGAACTTATTATACCTGGGCAATAATGGCTAGGAAAACTGTATCTTAGATATCATTTGCTTTAATTTTGTTTCCCTAATGTTTAACCCTTTGAGTGCCACTGGCCGATCTCATCGCCCCTAATTTACGGTGTGTAAAATCGGCCCTAAAAAAATACAAAATAATAATAAAAAAAATTTATTTTATTTTTTTTGGGTTGAATTTTTTTTGGGTATGCTTAAGCATGCTATAGCGAATTTAAAATCAAACTGGATAACACCTTAGGGGTATGTTATAACTCAAAACTATCACCAAGTATTCATAGTAATAAGTTTGATGCCCATAAAAAACATAAGATTCCCTGGCACTAAACCTACTAAATAAGTCTGTTAAAGAATATAAGAAAAAATTATTAAAATTGTAAAAAATAATAACAAAACATGAAAAATTGTTAGGCCAATGCATTCTCTTATATATGCGAGACGACCTATGGTCGACTCGCATATATAAGATAATGCATTGGCACAGGGTATATGTGTTGATACAAAAATCGGACCTGGCACTCAAAGGGTTAAGAAATTCTTTACAATTAAAGGGACTCAATGCACTCACAGTATGTTCATGTGAAATAAAATTCATTTTATAAAAGTCTGTAAAACTACATGTATTATCAACAATTACATGTGAAAATAGATTAACTTTGTTCAAATTTAATTATTAATCCTTTCATGATGGGAGCTGTGCTGGTGCAGCATTAAAGATCGTGTGTGATGGGAGACCCGCATCAATAAGAGATTGCATAGGCACAGGGTTTTTGCAAAATTTCAGGAAGCTCCAGACATGGAAGTGTTAAATTTCGTACAGTAGATCATATGTAGGTTGTAGGTACATGTACATTGTACCTACATGTACATGTAGCAGTATCTCAGATATCATTTGCTAATATTTTTTTTCCCTAATGTTCAAGAAATTCTTTATAATTAAAGGGACCCAACACACACGCAGTGTGTTCATGTGAAATAACATAAATTAAAGTCTGTAAAACAACTACATGTATTATCAACATGGCCGCATTAATGATTACTGAACACTCACTATTATTTGGCAGCATTAATTATTGTTGAACCTTCAATATATTTACTTTTACTGTTACGATATCTCTGGAATATTAGTCTGACTTTCGCGACTCAATCACAAGGACAATTATTTTGCAGGAAATCATTTTGATACCGGTATCTAGCATATTAGTCAGAAAGAGGTACCATAATACAACCACTGGTATATCCTCGTGGCTAACACACACAACCCAAATATTACGATTCTATCATTCTAAACGAATATCAATTTTGAACTTTGATCATATTGATTTAGTAGTTCGCTCTGAGAAAATCTAACATAAATTTTATCAGATCCTAAGTTTATACTCTCGGTGATTAAAGATCCTATCAGAGTTCTTGTGGTTCTTTTAAATTTTCAGATAAATTTGAATTTATGACCCATGTATAAACTAATCTAGTATCAGTTTCGGTTTATGAATGTATTGGAATAACATAATAGAAAGAGAAGATAATGAAAATGTACATGTACCTAAATTCCAAGGTCTATTGCCCAGCAAAGTCAAAGATTGGAAATTTCTCAAAGCTTTCATAACCAAACAATTAATGGTACATGTACATGTATAGTCGAAGAAGTTACTACATTGAAGTTCACTTGTTATATTATTGTATTTATATCGGTCTAGTAGCTTGTAAAATTTTTTGGACAATTTTTCTGTTCGGCTTGTCAATTTTTTTGACAAATAAGCTACAGTACATGTGACACCTGTAGTGCTGAAACGGTTGACCTATTTTTGTAGCCGGTTAACCGTGACGTGTAACCGGATCATAACCGGTTATCCGCTATTTTCAACCTATGACTTTATACTGATTATTTATACTATAATTTGTACCAATATATCAGCATAATTTGATTTATTAACTGTATGGCAAACTCGCGTAATGTTTACACAGACAGAGCTTGTATTAAACAAATGTAAATCACCAAACACGAAGGTCACAAAGCCACGTGTTGACAACTTGGCAGATGACACAGTGAACTAAAACTCGCAGTGTTTATAAATAGACGTGTCATGCTTGACCTGTTTGTACTGCAGTTGCGACTGCTACCTGACTTTTTATCGTTCTCGTTTTGGGAAGAATATTGTGTGACCTACATTGTATATACATGTTCGTACATGCAAATATCGACAGTTTTTTATTGCCATTATCGCGATTGCGGGACTGGACGATTATTAAGTCATGTGACTCAGGTATTCTAACCGCTGGGTGTTCTTTGGCGATTTGAGATGGATAGGATGACTGACAACCGATAAACACAATTATGAAGTTTGTGAACTTTATGTAGTTAACAAATGAAAATTTTAAAAACAGCTGAAAACAGTGTTTTCTGTTAGAAGACAATCAAATGCTGAGAATTAGTCATTAGGATGCAAATAAGTCCGACTGTAGGGGAACACCATTTTGATTCGAGTTCATTTGAACTTCATCGACTGAGATTACTCAAACTCAGTAATGTTAGAAGTATAGACCGAGCGTATGTAAATAGGGTTGGTTCTCAGAGTTTGCATTCTGCCAATTTCTCTTTGAAATGTGCCCAGACATCTGATTTACTCATTTCTTGGGTATCCATGATACTATCTACAAGTAGTCAGTCGGGGAGTAGATGTCAAATGACCACACCGTATACTGCAGTGAAAACGATTGTATTGATCTTTGCCGATGACCCAGTGGCGTCAGTGCACATGATTTACCGGACATAGGAACATCAAAGATGACGTCATGCATCTTTGATGTTTAGCCGCCAATGCCAGACTATGTAATCTGCCATTCATGGAAGACTTAATTTGGCACCAGATTTTGACTTTTAATACGCGTAATTTCGAATGTATACCCCTCTGAGTGACAACGTTTGTAGCAAAATTGATAAAGTACCCGTGTTTAAAAGCTACTGTTATCAGTCTATGCCGATTAAGGACCTGAATACGTTAGTTTTTATCAGTGGCATTGCATGTGTGTATTACATAGCAGTTAACCGGTTGATCGTAGTTCAACCGGTTGCCGACGGTAGCCAGTTGTCAACCGGATATCCGTTTCACCTGACACCTACCGTACATTAATAATGGATCACATTACATAAAACGAGTTACGAGTGCCCTGTACTTCATTTGTGGCATGGGAGAATCCTGGAGAATAGTAGAGGGTCAAGAGAGTGTTGAAAACAGTAAACAGAAGACAAATTTACCGCTTTCAAAATATAAATGTGTTGATATTACAGAGATTGTTTCCAGTAATTATATCTGATTTAGAGTATCAAAAATAGAAGGACAAAACTGAGGTTATCAATTACACCAGAAAAAGACATATTAATAGATCGTATATTGGATATTTGGCACACCATTGGGCAATAAGTGGTCATACAGCCTCATTATCAAACAATATAAACAATATGAAGGAGGTAGGTAGCCCCAGGGGAAAGCATAAACAGCAGCTTACTATAAAATCCCAATATATATGGTTACACCTGTCATAGCCATCATCAAAATGACAACCTATTGTGCTTCAGTGAGCTTCCCAATATCTGTATGCTATGACAGTGTGAAAGTTACAAGCAGTTTCTCATTAACCAGCTAGCGCATAATTTACTATGCTTTGTATATCGCAGCAAGCAAGATACAAACAAATGTGTACTAAGGTTGTTGTACATTCTTGAACCATATAATTACATGTGTGATCTGTACAGGGGGTTAAAACTAGGGCAATTTATCCAAATTGTGAACAATTTTGGTATAATAAATTAACTTTTTATTTTGCAGCAAGCAAGCTGAAAACAAATTTTATGTGTATGACATGGTACATGGGATCTACTCCTCAATGAATATTTAGTATAGACAGGGTTGAGACCATTCACGGCCATTTAACAATTCAAGTTTCAAGGTTTTTCAAGTCACCTACATGTACATGTATTGCAAAACAGTGAACAGTGCTGCGCACCTCACCAGAATTAAAGGTCTCCCATGGCAATTTAATCACTTTACAAACAGTTAGCCAGAAGCTCAAAATAGGGGTCAAAACCCATTCATCACTTGTCACAATAATCAATATGGTACATGTTATGTACATGTAGCCTACTACTGTAGTATAATGTCTATGATGATGTCCCACTTCAATTCATTCCCCGGAAAAATCTAATCCAGCTTTCCAACAAGGCCACCTGGTATATTCCTAATAACTATTTATAACCCTCGCCAAATTCCTTCCCAAAATTGAGTTGTCAAACTGTTTTGACTATTACCAAGTTAACCCTTTACCCAACAAACCGGCCAAAACCGGCCAAATAAAGCTTCAACAGCCTAAAATATCTTCGGTCTGTCTCAATAGAACCATACAAATATGGATATCATTGGAACCGGCTCCTTGACCACATTGTGATAGTTACAGTTATGCCCTGTGCCAATGCATTCTCTTATATATGCGAGTCGACCATAGGTCGCCTCGCATATATAAGAGAATGCATTGGCCTAAAAAAAAATCTTTTTTTAACACTTTTTACCATTTTTTCTTACATTCTTTAACAATTTTATAATTTGTAATGTGTTAAGCCAATGCATTCTCTTATATATGCGAGGCGACCTATGGTCGACTCGCATATATAAGAGAATGCATTGGCACAGGGCCCTTCTGTTTGGGTAAAGGGTTAAAGCCTTCTTGAAGAGTCAGAAGCTTACAAGAGTGCCTGGTTCATGCAATCTTGAGACCTACCTGTCCACTTTAGTAACTGCCCATTCAAAGGACAGGCAGACAGTTGGCTGGCTAAGCCTCTGAGTCACATTACCGTCGCTATAAATAATTTCTACAAGTGATCCATTCAGTATGAAATCACAGCACACAAATAGATTTACCAAAGACCTACATCTCCTTTATATACATGTATGCGACTTCAAACTGTTGTTAACTGTTGACATTCTTGGATATATGTACATGTACATGTAATTCAGTTTTCTTTGCTAGGTATTATTGGTCAATTATGGACTCTTCATGTACACTTCTAGTGTTTAATTAGTTGTCGTAATCTCTAATTTTGTGTGAAATTATCAAAGCTATTTTTTAGCTACATGTGGCGAATCCAGCATTATGTAGGAATTCCAACAATCGCCGAGGAATTCCAACAATCGCCTGAATGGCTGCATCGCTTTGCTGATATATGTTGTGATTGGCTGAAACTGACGTAATGCTTGCTGGTGATAATGGAAAACCTACCAATTTCTTCAGACTCTGTTTCTGGTTCGAGTCTGGTTTTAATCAGACTGTGGAACTCTGTGTTACATGTAGCATTTTATTATTCAATGCAGGTTTCCACACATATTCATTAGTGGGTGGAGAACATACATGTACCTTCTTTTCGTCTTTAACTGTGAAAATGTTACGCGATGCAAAATTTGTGTGACGCAAAATGAACGAGAGGCCGATCACGATCGGCAGATGTTTAACCCATACCCGGGCGATAGCGATTAGCTATAACTGATAATTTATCAAAGATATGAACACAGGTATCCATATATCAGCACCATCTTGAATTCAATAGCTCAAATAATTTGTCTTAAGAAGGGGTTAAAGTATTTGTGGTTGCGAAGGGGGGGGGGGGGGGTGTTCTAAATCTAATAACTCTATCCTTATTCATCCAAGGACCTATCTATGTGAGATCCAAGGGTTTAGTTATTTCTGAGGATATGTTTATAAGTTGAAGTTAGCTCATTGGAAACAAAACTACCAGCTATTCAAATCTCATTCACTTCTAAAGAGAAATTATAATTAGTTGACAAGCCAGACTGCATAGAACAACATGTGGGATTCCATCTCATATTTAATTTGAACTTTAATGACCCCGCCCCCCATTCTTCCCAGTTGTTATGTTTATCAATCATGTCAAAAATGCATGTAGTTTATACAGTATAATTCAAAAGTGTTATCTATATAATGTTATACAGCCATGTTATACAGCCATTATATGGTGCGGATGCTGGCCCCAATGATCCCTAAATCGAAAAGATTACCATAGTTAATATAAAGGAAAGTAACACTGAATCAAATGGTTTCAAGACATAACAATATTTTACAAGTAGCTTGCAGACTAAAACACATAACCTTCACTGTTAATCTTTTAAGCACTCTGTGGTCCCCAAAATTCAGTCAACCATGACAATATGAACAGATGGGAAAATAAGGTTCCTGGCAATATTATCTGCCATATTGATTTTCAAAATAATGCATCACCTATAATCTGTAAGCATATTCAATTGGTGTCTTATTGAATGTTCATTAACTAATGAACCTGATTCAAAAAGAGGGTTCATTTAATATGTTTCTGCATAATACAAACAATAATGAAGATTTATCTGCTTGTAACCTATTGCATATAACAATTATATTGGCTATTAGCCATTATTTTAATGTAATATCAAAAGAATGTGTCTGAAGGGTTAATATATTTTTCAAAAATCAATTAATCAATTCCACAATCCATAGAAGTTAATAGTGTGAAGATAACCCAAGATAAGACATATGAGGAAGAGCCCATGTGCATTAAAGCATAAATCTGTTGGAAACTTGGAAAGGGTTAATTATTTTCTAAGCATATCAATGGAATATGCAGACAATTGTGTAGGTCATGGGTCAATTATCAGGCAGCCTGTAATGAAATTTCAAAATTAGATAAACAAGAGCCTGGTGTCATTTATCAAATTTGACAATTAACCAGCCATCAGTATAATATTGTTTGTTTATCTTGGTATCCATCTAACCACTTGGCCATAGCTAAGTAGCAATTAATCATTTCATGAGCTGTTTACAATCTACATGGGCATACACCAGGGAATGTTATCATTATATTTCCAATAGAGTTGTCCACCATTCGACCATATACCAGTGTATTTCATAGAACTACATTATAAGTCACTTGAATTATAAAGGGCCATAACTCTGTTAAAATTAGAGCTGAAACGGTTGACCCATTCTTCTAATGGTTAACCGGATTTCAACCGGTTAACCGCTAAATTTCTAGCGGACTTCTCTCACACTAATTATGTCGACATTATGCCATGCTCCAGGGACAAACCTAGGTGAGAAGTAGTAGCTGAAATAAAGACCTTATTATTCACAGCATTTAACCATATTCAAAAACACGCATTAACTGTTCTTTTGCTGGCTCTCGTGATGGGGAATGAGCAAGTGAAATTTGTGAATGGCAGGGGAGATCGCTTATTTGCCGTGATCAGCATATGTTTGGGCATTTGTAAAACGAGTAAAATAGTATGGGTATTGGTAAAACGAGTAACAAAACTATATATTAAATATCTGTAATATATCATTATCATCATTGGTATATCCTCCAATGCATTATATATACAGACAAGAAAGTAATAACTACATGTAGAGAACAAAAAGGAAGGTCAGTTAGGTCAGACTCGCAGTCCTATTCAGTATTCGAGCTATTCGTCGGTATCATGATAGCGGACACTAGTGTTGGGAGGTTATATAATTTACGTTTCGGTTTCAGTATGCAATCACTTAACATATAGCAATTACTGCCAAATTGAGTGTTAATTAGTCCCACAGACACAACCAGTTACAGAGTAGCATGGAGCATCAATTTCCTTGATAAAAGGGAAGATTATTGAAGAAGTTTTGGGTTGCTTCAACTACGATGTCTGTTGGGTCACTCAATTTAATTGATCATATTAAATCACAACAGGGAGGAAGAACGGGAAGAGTGAAGACATTGTGCTGCTGATCTCAATCTTCAAACTTTGTCGACTTACATAGTTTTTATAAACCCCACTGTAAAACAGTTTTATATATAGTATGTCGTGGTGTGACTCCAATTTGAATCCATGTTGCTTCGTGCAGTATTAACTATTAAGTTACGAAAGCACGCATTGCCACACAACGCCACTTTTATGTTGTCATTTCCTTGTGTGCATTCAGACTTGATACATAGTGACTGCACACATGCTTTTGTCGGAAGAAAACTTCAAAGGGTCGGAATTGATTGAAGGTCGCCGACACTTCCAGACAGTTCGAGAATTGCTACTAAGTATCTGATACTACCGCGTGTACCAATTAATGCTTGCATTGCACTCTACTATCGGTGACACAGGATTTAGTATTAGTTTTGCATCATTTAACCTAATATTTTGAGGATTATTCACGTTCACATTCAACTGACAACGGGATGCGGTTACGTCCGGTTCATATTTTTCTAACCGGTTACGTCGCTAACCGGATGCTAACCGGTTAACCGTCTAACCGTTTCAGCTCTAGTTAAAATATATCGGATCAAACCCAAATTTGAACTTGATCTGTATTTTGGGGTGAGGACCACATGTACCAAATTTGGTGTAGATCAGATGAAAAATGTTTTGAGTCATAGCAGCTTGCGTGAGTTCTAAGTAAACATTAAGAGTGAAAAGGGTTAATTAAATAATACCAAAAACCATACAGATGAAGACTGTGCTAAGAAAAACCTAGGTAAGAAATATGAGGCAGATCAGAAGATATATGTTCAACTTATTACATTGGATAGCATGTGTGTGAAGGGTTAATTATTTTCTAAACTGATCAACTAATCGATACCAAAAACTATACAGGTGAGGGGTGTGTCATCATAAACCTACATATCAAATATGAAAACAATCGGACAAAAAATACTTTGGTTATAGCATCGGATAGCTCATGACTATGTGCGGATGCAAAGTGTTAATAATTTCTAAACCGATCAACCGATCGATACCAAAAACTATACAGGTGAGGAGTGTGTCATCATAAACATGCACATAAAATTTGAACAAGATCCGATAAAAAATATTCGAGTAAATGAATCGGATAGCAAGTGTCTACGGACAGACGGACAGACGGACAGAGACGGACAGACGGACGAACGACGGATGGTTGATCCGGACGTCGGCATTATGTGTACCATACATGGTATGGGTACACATAAAAACAGTGATATATTCATTGATAAGTTTCCAACGTCAATGAGAAATAAATTTTTAGTATAATATAATTTTACAACAAATGAAAGTGTCAATGACACTGTAGTTCAACTTAGGTAGGGGAATAATTCAATAGTTGACAGTAAATGGAGGAATAGGAAAGGTGCTATAATTGAAATGTCTAAGTAAGACAAGATGTACATGTCAATATCAACATTCATGACAGGTTTCATAATGATCGAATCAGGGATGTGGTGATTATGGTGTGCCAAAGGATTTAGTGATGCAAAGAGTAAATTATAAAATGGCCACCGGCAGCCATGTTTTTTTCCTAATTACCCCAAAATGACTTGTTCCCATCTACAGCCTTTACAAATCTCATAATGATCTGACCAAAGGTACGACCTGTAGCCTTTGCCAAAGGATTTAGTCATGCAAAGAGTGAAATCCAATATGGCTGCTGGCGGCCATGTTTCTTATCCAAACGACACCAAAATGACTCGTTCCCCATCTACATGTCAATGTCAACAGCCTTTACAAATCCCATCTACATGTCATTGTTAACATCCATGACAAATTTCACGAAGATCAGATCAACACTACGACCTGTAGCCCGAGCCAAAGGATTTAGTCATGTATAGAGTAAAATCCAAGATGCCTGCTGGCGGCTATGTTTTTTGTCTGAACAACCCCAAAATGACTCGTTCCCATCTACATGTCAATATTAACATCCAGGACAAATTTCATGATGATCAGACGAATAGTACGACCTGTATTCCGCACCAATGGATTTAATTTTGAAACCCAAGATGGCCACCAGCAGTCATGTTTTTGGGCCGAATGACCCCAAAATGACTCGTTCCCTTCTACATGTCATTGTTAACATCTATGACTAATCTCATGAAGATCTGACCAAAGCTACGACCTGTAGCCAGCGCGAAAGGATTTAGTCATGCAAAGAGTAAAATCCAAGATGGCTTCTGACGGCCATGATTTTTGGCCGAATGACCGCAAAGTGACTCGTTCCAATCTACATGTCAATATTAACATCCATGACAAATTTTATGAAGATTAGACCAAAGGTACGACCTGTAGCCCGCACCAAAGGATTTAATCATGCAAAGAGTAAAATCCAAGATGGCTGCTGGCGGCCATGTTTTTGGCCGAAAGACCCCAAAATGATTCGTTCCCATCTACATGTCACTGTTAACATCCATGACAAATTTCATGAAGTTCCGACCAAAGCTACGACCTGTAGCCCGCGCCAAAGGATTTAGTCATGCAAAGAGTAAAATCCAAGATGGCTGCTGGTGGCCATGTTTTTTTGCCAAATGACCCCAAAATGATTTGTTCCCATCTACATGTCATTGTTAACATCCGTGACAAATTTCATGATGATCCGACCAAAGGTACAACCTGTAGCCCTTGCCAAAGGATTTAATCATGCAAAGAGTAAAATCCAAGATGGCTGCTGGCGGCCATGTTTTTTGGCCGAAAGACCCCAAAATGATTCGTTCCCATCTACATGTCACTGTTAACATCCATGACAAATTTCATGAAGTTCCGACCAAAGCTACGACCTGTAGCCCGCGCCAAAGGATTTAGTCATGCAAAGAGTAAAATCCAAGATGGCCGCCAGTGGCCATGTTTTTTGGCCGATTGACCCCAAAATCACTCGTTCCCATCTACATGTCAATGTCAACATTCTTGACAAATTTCATAAAGATCAGACCAAAGGTACGACCTGTAGCCCACGCCAAAGGATTTAGTCATGCAAAGAGTAAAATCCAAGATGGCTGCTGGCGGCCATGTTTTTTGGCCGAACGACCCCAAAATGACTCATTCCCATCTACATGTCATTGTTAACATCCATGACAAATTTCATGAAGTTCCGACCAAAGCTACGACCTGTAGCCCGCGCCAAAGGATTTAGTCATGCAAAGAGTAAAATCCAAGATGGCTGCTGGCTAGAGCTGGGCGGTTTTGCGGTTTTTACCGTAAGTTCGGTGTTTCCTCCACCACTAAAAACCAAACTGAACATTTAGAAGAAAACCGTCATCGGCGATCTTTCTTGGTTGACTACTGACCGTATTTCACCGGTCAGCGGGACGGTCGGAAATTATACCCGCCTGAAGTTATTAATCGACTTCCGTTTCCAAGCGAGATAGGTGACTCGAAAAAATCAACTCGTCTCGACAACGATGTCATAATTCTCATAATGTCGAGTACGAAAAGCAAATGGCTACGATTTTTCAATAAAAAAAATAATAAACTTTCGTCTTGTAAATTATGTATCAAAGAAATATCGGCGGAGCACGGAAACACGTCAAACTTGCGGTCACATATCCAAAGAAAACACAAAAAAGAATTCCTTGAAATACAAACTGAAATTGAAAGCGAGAGTCAGCTTCAAGTTGAAAAGACCGCCACTTCTTTTGGGCTTATATGTAGAAAACGGAAATCTGAATCTGTTGTAGTAACTGATAGTAGAGAAACGAAACAAGGAAGAATAACAGGATATTTGGGATCACATGGTATTTGGGATAAGAAAGATGCCAGAAGATTGCAATCAGACAATCTCATAGTACAAATGATTTGTCTAGATTATCAACCTATGTCAATCGTAGAAGATGAAGGATTCCTCAAGCTTATAAATTATCTTCAGCCGTGTTATAAGCCACCAACAAGACGTGAATTGCGATCAGTTCTCATCCCAGGAATGTACCAAACAAAAAAAGCAGAAATTCTCGAGGAGCTAAAGCAAGCAGAATTCTTTGGATTAACTACTGACCATTGGACTTCCAGAGCGAATGACGCATATATGGCCATAACATGCAATTTTCTCAATTCTGATTTTGAACTGAAGGATTATTGTCTCGCCATTACTCATACCCCAGACTCACATACAGCTGTTAATATATCGACGGATTTAACAAATTGTGTTGAAAACTGGATAAGGGACAAAGGGAAAAAATGCAAAGTGTATGTGGTTTCGGATAATGCTTCCAATATGGTCGCTGCTGCAAAATTATTGCCATCTCATTTCACAGCTCTGCGCTGTTTCGCACATACCCTCCAACTTGTAATTAAAGACAGTCTTAAAAAGTTTCCTGCCACTCAGAAAATAATAGCGAAGTGTAAAACTATTGTGACATATTATCATCATAGTTCTCAAGCCACACATAAACTCAAAGAAATGCAAAGAACAATGGGGTTGAAGGAGCATAAGCTAAAAACAGAGTGTGAAACCCGATGGAACTCGACGTACTATATGATGGAAAGATTAGTACAAGAAAAAGAACCTCTGTCTGCAGTAATTGCATCCATCGCTAAATTGCCAAATCTTTCTGCATTTGAATGGAAAACGGCAGCTGAATATGTCAAGGCATTGAAACCTCTGGAAAATGCAACAACAATGCTCTCGTCTGCAAAGTTTGCCACCACATCCATGATCATACCAGTTCTGAACACTGTCGTAGATGAACTGTCCTGTTCTGTATTGAATGACTTTGGCAAAACTGTTACAAGTAACATCAATAGCAGGTGGCCTGACTATGAGAAAAATGCACTATATGCTGTTTCAACATGTATTGATCCCAGATTTAAACTACATGCCTTTTCATGTGACAATCTGAAATGTACTGCCAGACAAATGTTGTTAGACCAACTGTTTTCACACTGTAACAAAGACACCAAACTTGTGACCAAAGATAAAGAGACATGTTCAGAATCAGAGGAAAATGTTGACTCTGTTGAGGAAGTTCAAATAACTCATGCTACTCCATCTACTTCCTCCACAGTCTCAGTATCAGAAAAGGGTAAAGAGGAGACAGTTCCTAAGCATGATTTCTGGGCTACGTTAAAAAAAAAAGTGGCGAAGAAAAAGGAGCCAACGAAAGGAGATGAAGATGAACTTAGAGCAGTGCTACAGTTTGAAACTGACCATTACCTTGAAGAAGATACCATTGAACCGACAGATTGCCCGTTCATTTGGTGGCAGAACAATAAAAGACAATACAAACATCTTGCAGACTTTGCCAGGTCTCTGTTGTTCATTCCTGGAACATCTGTTCCCAGTGAAAGGATTTTTAGTAAATCAGACTTAGTTCTGTCAGACAGAAGATGCAGCTTGAAGCCTATTCACGCAGAAATGCTTGTATTCCTAAATCATAATTTGAGATAATGTTGATTCCATTTGGAAATTGGAATACAAGCATTTCTGCATCAATAGGCTTCAATACTCAATAGGCTTCAAGCCTTCAAGCTGCTATTGTTGTCAATTTGTTGAATGAACTTGAATCATCATTCATCATGATATCAATGTGAATTATGCGACCCAAATGAAAATATTCATTTAGTTAAGTTGATTTAGTTTAAGACTTTAAGTTAATGAACTGCAGTTAAACAGTGTTACAATATATTTTAATTTGTTTTAAGTTTAAGTTTATTTTTTGTTGTTATTACAGAATCATATTTTTAGTTCTGTTTGCTTTATTTTTACATGATTTTGAATAAATTTAATTATTTTATGAAAACAGTTATCAATTCCCATTTGTTCAAGCCTAGTGCGGAAAAATACCGAAATCGAAACCGAACCGAGGTTTTTCTTAGTAAAAAAACGAAATTGAAAACCGAGCCTGAAAAAAAAAAAACGCCCAGCTCTACTGCTGGCGGCCATGTTTTTTGGCCGAACAACCCCAAAATCACTCGTTCCCATCTACATGTCAATATTAAGATCCATGACAAATTTCATGATGATCAGACGAACAGTACGACCTGTAGCCCGCATCAATGGATTGAATTTTTAAATCAAAGATGGCTGCCAGCGCCCATGTTTTTTGATCGAATGACCCCAAAATGACTCGTTCCCATCTACATGTCAATGTCAACATTCAGGACAAATTTCATGAAGATTAGACCAAAGGTACGACCTGTAGCCCGCGCCAAAGGAAATTGTTGACGGACACACGCACACACGGATGACGGACGCCAAACCATGGCAATAGCTCAAACTTACAAAGTAAGTTGAGCTAAAAAGTGTTTGAAAATAGGCAATTTAACACATTGAGTGTCGGCTCCCATTCAATTACATGCAAAAAGATGACTCGTAGATGGCACTCAATGTGTTAAAACTGAAAGTACCAGTTATGCAGTTTCTACACTGAATATTGCTACAGGTACTAGTACATGTAGTTAACATACATGTACCATTACATGTTATTACAGTTATTTACTTGTTTCACATTAAGGCATGATCAATCAGACTCAGATATACAAGATGTAATGTAGATTGAAGTAACTTAAATTTCGTATTACATGTACATGTACATGTATAGCCATGCCCGGTGACATTTGTTTCTGAGCATTGGCAAATATCTGGCTCGGTGCCAAATCTTGGGCACCCAAAGTTTCAACACTGAATATCTCTATAAACACCAATATAGCAATTCTAACTGTGGTGTCAAATGTACATACTCTCGGGCTCCAAATAAAAGTGCAGGCCCCAATAATAGTGCAGGGGGGAATTCCATTGAAAGTTAATAAAAGTGCAGACCCAAATAATAGTGCAGGGGAAATCTGAGCAAAACATCAACTGTTAAACATATTATTTTTACAGTTCGTGTAGGTCAAGTATAGGAATCAACATAGTACGGTATATGTCATGTGGTGTTTTATTCAGTATTTAAATGTTCACATGTGTGTCATATATTTGAATATGTACATGCATAAAGATATAAACTCATCATTTTGATATCAGAGTCATATAGAAATCTTGAGTTTGTGCTGATTTAAATTTTCATAGCCTCAAAATTAATAAACGTGCAGACCCAAATAAGCACTGTGCAGGGGGAAATTTCCCAAGAAAATAATAAACGTGCATGCATGTTTATTTGGAGCCCAAGAGTAGCAAAATAAATGAGTAGACTACAGAAGGTTACTCAATGTAGTCTGAGGATTTTATAGTATGAAGGTTTGCCTCAGACTATCGAACCCTCAGACCATGGAACACACGAACTAACACACTGGCAACTGTTTCATCGTAAATAAGTTATAGATGTAGCTTCCAGCGAGGTTACAACAAATAAACACGGCCCATTATATACTTCAAACAAGAGTCACAAGTCCTTCAAAATACACAAGGAGTAGGTACTGGTATCCTTTCCCCTAAACTGGGCTATCAACCGCACCAAAGCAGAACAACATCTGATGATCCATGCCCAAGTTACATTTACAAGCTGAAATTTTCATTGAGAGACAAAATTCAGAAATTCCCAAGTCAAACAAGGGCTGTAACTTTGGTGAAAATGAATGGACGAAACCTGTATGAGGTCAATATCCTTTTCCCAAAGCTGTACAATCACCATAGCAAAGCATAACTGAATAGCTACCAACATACATATACAAATACCAATGGTTCACCACTCAACCAACGAGGACATACATACCCAGAAATAAATTGAGTTTCATGCGAGGACTGAACGGGCAGGGAATGAGGCCGCTCCACGGCCTGCCTGCCATGGTATCAAAAATGCTGAATTGTATTTTTTATGACTTCAATGCATCTTACTGGGACATGTAATGCTTGTAGAAGGGTAGTTTAGGTATTTATTGACCCATTTTGATACCGGTAAAAATACAAAAGCGAATATTATTAGATGAATTTTGGAGCTCAAATCGGATAGGCTGACCAAGTCCTTCGAATTAAAAATGAAAGTATCAATGACACTGTAGTAGTGCTGGGACGGTTGGGTTTTTTTCTAACCGGTTAACCGCGCCGCATTAACCTAATCACAACCGGATAACCGCGACCATCATTACCCTAAGTACGAGATTGAATACACTGGTCACTATATCGGCAAAACAAGTGTTGATTACATGTCCCGGAAACATCGATATACTAGTACATGCGATCACAAACGATGTCTTGGTCATACAATGCGGTCCCGTTATGGCGATCAAATTATGGTAAATGTGTATAAATTAATTCAGTTTTGAGCCCAAACAAACTAAAATATAATATATACTAGCAGATTAGCCCGCCACTGGCGGGATTGGTCCCATGGCTTTGGTCGATCCATTAATTTTTTAAAAAAATTTCAAGGTAACCCCGTATGTCGCTGCCACCGCTGATGCTCGAAATATCGCCCAAGGTCATTTGCGAGTACCCGTGTCAAGGTCAAGTTGGGTTGACAAAATAACCCGACAAAAATATTTCCCATCCCGAGTTGACCATACATAACAAATTTCACATCGATGTCACCGCTGACTACCGAGATATCACCCAAGGTCATTTGTGGGTACCCGTTTCAAGGTCAAGGTCACCTCGGGCGGACAAACTGTCCCGACGAAAATCTCCCCCGTCCCTTGGAATCCCTAAGTACGAAATTTCGTCTCGATATCCCCAGTTTCCGAGCGAGACGTTCAAATGCCGTATTTTCACTAAAGTACAGATAAACGCTCATTAATAGCTATGCCTCTGACATATACAAACGCTCATTAATTATCACGCGATTAACCCATCAATCTCCATTACGGTGGCAGTTGAAGGGTGAAGGAGTGCTCAGACGTTCTCAGAAGCGGTGCGATGACACTTCCCTTGGTTTTTTACCTTAGGTAGGAAGTTTGGGCTCAATCGGTCGAGCCGTTTTCGAGTCTATAAAGGATATACATGTATATACACACACATATATATATATATACAGAAGTCTCAAAATATATAGTAGACTAGCCGATGAGCCCGACGTTGTCCGGGCTATTCAAAAACCAAATTTCAAGTCGATAGCTCCACCCGTTGCCGAGATCTGGTCTGTGCATGCGCGAAGCTTGCGTCGCACGGGCTCGGCGACCCGATAAAATTCGTATCCGGGGCAAGATACATTCACACACCAAATTTCAAGTCGATAGCTCCACCCGTTTCCTAGATCTGGTCTGCGCATGCGCGAAGCTTGCGTCGCACGGGCTCGGCGACCCGATAAAATTTGTATCCGGGGCAAGATACATTCACATCGTAAATTTCAAGTCGATAGCTCCACCCGTTTCCGAGATCTCGTCTGTGCATGCGCTGCACGGGCGTCGCACGGTCTCGCCAATACGACAACGACGACCGCCTGGTCAAACTACACACACGTACCGAATTTCAAGTCGATAGCTCCACCCGTTTCCGAGATCTCGTCTGCGCATGCGTGAAGCGGGCGCCGCACGGGCTCGCCAATACGACAACGACGACCGCCTGGTCAAACTACACACACGTACCAAGTTTCGTCCCGATCGGTCGAGAATCGTAGATTTGTATAAATGACAGACATACAGACAGACAGACAGACAAACAGAGGTCTTCAAAATATATATGAGATTAGTAGTGCACAATAATTCCGACTTCCTGATGGTTTGTGATAGAGCAATCATTTGTGGTCGCTAGTATATCGATGTTTACGGCCCATAAATTACGGGAGTTCCGCATAAACAATGCTTGCTTGCAAAACCTTCCGAGACGAAATATAGTTCCTTCCTCGTGTATATCCCGGGCATAATTAGCCCAAACATGTGTACTACAAGGTACTGAAGGTACATGTACATTGTAGGTACATGTACACATGTACTGTTGTTTAGTAATGTTTACTAGTGTTTGGGTATAGGTACATGTAGGTATGTATTAATCACAGTGGCTTCACGATGTTACTTCAATTATTTAATAAACAAATTCAAACAAAATTAAATCGTTGTGATTCATTACACAAGCCCCAGCCAGTGTTTAGGAAATAAAGTTAAGTAACAATAATGACAAAGGGGGGACAGTTTCAACAAAACAGACAGACTATTGATGATGTAGTAAAAGTTTTGATTGCTTTGATTAACATGTATGCTGCGGTGCGCGTGCAGCCGGAACGTCACGGACTCGCAACCTTTCATGTAAGGCCGCCAAAGGAAATTGGCATAGAATGTGTAGCAAGTGATTCGCAGACTGACACAGAGTGTAGTTGTTGGTTTCATGTCTAGAAAAGCCGCCGTGATCAAACGGGCATGTGTTGTGGGGTATATGAATACACAATCAACTGTCCAAATCGCTTCTTATTACTCAGTCTCGTTACTTAAACTTCCGTAAATGATTTGGGCAACATTTACACGGAGTAGTACGATGATAGTATGATCGTTATCTGGTTGTGGCCTCCTCCAACCGGTTGATACACGTAACCGAATCGTAACCGGATATGTGGACATCTGTCCCAGCACTACACTGTAGCTCAACTTGGGGAAGAGTTAATTTTTTGTGAGCAATGAAAAGAATGATAAAGAAGTCACACTGAGGATGCATATAAAGTTTGATATGATCAGATGAGGGATATGGTCTGTAAAGGATTCAGTCATAAAAAGAGTAAATTACAAGATGTTTGCTGGCGGCCATGTTTTTCAATGAATTTCAGTCAAAATAGGAGGCTCCCATCTAGGTATGTATGTATGGTAACATGAGTTAGGTATGTATGTAATGTAAGTAAATAAATGGAAATGTATTGTGTAAATGACATTAACCCTTTGAACCCTGATGCCCCACAGCGATCGACACCCTGACCCTTGGCTCCCACTGGTATTTCCGTTTAAATTAGACAGTGTCCAGTCGCATGGTGTTGATTATGTTCAAATTGTGACACAGGTCTGAAACTTTATAGGTTTGTCCCCCATGGATCAGCGATAATTATAAGATCGCGAGGCTTTGCCTCGCGGCAACTCCTTAGTAACGGTTGCTAGGCAACTACCCGGAATTGACTGGACAATATAAATATAGCTTTATATAGCGTCGTAATTCAACCCAAGTGATTGCGTTTTTTTTATGCAGGTAATACCCTAACGTGAAATTGAGATACATGTATACAATGTACCCGACCAGAATAGTGAACCAAATATCCCATTTAAGGGTAGCAACGGTTGCTAAGCAAATACCACAAATGATCGAATGACATCATTGCACCAACCATTCAGTGGTATGTTTTGCCTTAATTTAGACAGTGTCTAGTCACATGGTGTTGGTTATGTTCAAAGGGGACACCTACCGTACATGTACCTAAAACTGTGCAGGCATGCTGTGCATGGACCACTTACTCTCGGGATCCAAATAAAAGTGCAGGGGGGAATTCCATTGAAAGTTAACAAGCAGTCGCAGACGGCGGTATCCCCCGCCGAATTGTGCAGTTGGGGAAGTGCATTCTCAATAATGTTTGCGTTCTCAGTATGTGCTAAACAAGAGGTGGGATTTTGTCAAAAAGCCTGGCTTGCGAACTCATTTTAGGTACTGGTCATGGGAACGAATATACCAAAAACCTTTTTAATGCGTTGACATTCGTGGAAATTAGCCCTGTGACGTCGTCCATTTGCACCAAAAATATAAACAAAGTCCAATAACTGTGCTGAAAATATCCGGCCGGATCTGGTTTGCGAACTCGTTCTAGATACTGGTCATGTGAACTCATATACCAAAAATCTTTTAAATCCGTTGACATTTGTGGAAATGAGCCCTGTGACGTCGTCCATTTGCACACACAAAAATAAACAAAGTCCAATAACTCTACTGAAAATATCTGGGCGGACCTGGTTTGCGAACTCGTTCTAGATACTGGTCATGTGAACTCATACACCAAAAATCTTTGACATCCGTTGACATTTGTGGAAATGAGCCCTGGGACGTCGTCTATTTGCTATTTGGTAAATTCGACAAAAATAATAAACAAAGTCCAATAACTCCGGTAAAAATATCTGGCCAGACCTGGCTTGCGAACTCATTCTAGGTAATGGTCAGGTGAACTCATATACCAAATATCTTTGAAATCCGTTGAGATTTGTGGAAATGAGCCCTGGGACGTCGTCTATTTGCTATTTGGTAAATTCGACAAAAATAATAAACAAAGTCCAATAACTCAGGTAAAAATATCTGGCCAGACCTGGCTTTCGAACTCATTCTAGGTAATGGTCAGGTGAACTCATATACCACAAATCTTTGAAATCCATTTACATTTGTTCCAGTTACGACTCTTACAAATTCGGGACGGACGGAACGGAACCCATTACTATATCCCCCGCAAATTTAAAATTTGGCGGGGGATAATAAAAGTGCAGACCCAAATAATAGTGCAGCCTGGGAACTCTGAGCAAAACATCAACTGTGGTTAAACAAATTATTTTTATACGTGTAGCAGGTCAAGTATAGGAGTCAACAAGGTATGTATCATGTGGTGTTTTTGTATGCCATATACAGTACATGAATATGTACATGCATAAAGTTACCAGTAAGCTCATCATTTTGATATCAGAATCATATAGAAATATTGAGTTTGTGTTTATTAAAATTTTCATAGCCTCAAAATTAATAAACGTGCAGAATAATTACAGACCCAAATAAGCACTGTGCAGGGGGGAAATTTCCCAAGAAAATATTAAACATGCATGCATGTTTATTTGGAGCCCAAGAGTATCATTGTAAGATTGGGAGACTTTGCCACCCGATCTCTCCTTAGAAACGGTTACTAGGCAACTACCCGAAATTTGCAAGATAAACGAATTCTAGCTTATAATGTTGTAATTGTACATCACCGAATTGCGTTTCGATGCAACCAATATCCTAATGTGAATATTAAGATATACCTGACCATGCGCGAGTAAGTCAACTTGATATGCGATAGACCTTTTGCATGTGGCATATAACAGAGACTGATATTACAGAGACCAGAAACAACGTAATTTCCCGTAACATACCGTGGCCCCATTGTTCAAGAAAGCTGTCTAGATTCTGTCTACTGTACTAACATGTGAACATGCAACTATATGTCATATATAACGCCACATTTCACTTAAACGCATTTATAAGAAAAAAAGAATTATAGCCTGCGCGCATGCGCATATTTTCCTACTCGTTTCTAGCGGGCAGCCAATCCATATACACACCTTGGCCAGCGCTGACTTCCAATAGGCCCATTTAAATATATTTATTAGTGGGTACATGTATGTCGTGTATAAGTACGTTATAAACCATTTATTTGTCATTGCGCTGGTCTGCGCATGCGCGAATAAATCAACTTGATATGCGATAGACCCTTCCCCATATGTAGCAGAACACTGATTAATATACAGTACACGATGGTAATTTAAACTGAAAATTGTGTGTCTAAATTATGTCTGTTCTGTACACACACAGGGAACACAAAATTATATGCCGTAAATATAGCGGCACAGTTCGCTTAAAATATCGTATGTTTTTGTAGATTATATGCTATGCGCATATATATCTACCCGATACTGGCGGCCAACCATTCCAAACGCACCATGGGTGCCGCTGACATATGTGGGGGCCATTTATATATAAATCAGTGGGTCTGACGCTCGTTATACTATATATAAATTTGCTACCGAATCATGTCGTCGCAGCACCAAACTATGTCGTCGCTTCACCAAAATATCGGTGTTACGGGATATAGCCACGGTTCGTTTGCACCTAAATATCGGTGTTACGGGTTCAAAGGGTTAATTTCATTTCAGATATTGTGTCGTCTATATTTTTCCAACATCATTTTGAACACCCTCAGAACAGAGACTAGGAGTTGGCAAATAACACAGAATTATTTAAATGTGAATATAAATAAAACAAAATTAAAAGATACTACAAAATAGGCTAACCCAATTCAATGCTGAAATTACGATACCGCGTTGATCCCCAAGGCAACAATGAATTTCAATGCGGTCTTAATGTACCGGTATGCTAAATGCGACGACCACATTGTGCTGTTAGACGTTATGACCACGTTGTTAATGGCTGAGGACCTCGTTATAATGGACACTTGTTTTGAGAATATGTGTATGTAATACATACACGCGATGCCAAAAACAAAATCTAATGTACCGGTATTGATAGGGTCCTGCGAATATTCGATATGATTCAAAAGTCTAATTCGACTCGAAATTTACAATTTGAAATTTTGAATATACACTGACAAAAAAACAGGCTGTTTACGGACACATGTCGATCTTAGCTGTTTCGTTGCCATTTTAATTCCCGAAAATTATGAAAATATGCACCTTACAATTATTCGCATGCTATTAAATATAAGTATAGCCAGTAATTGGACGTTATACATGTAGGACACTAAATATGTTTGAAGTCTAGCTTCGAACATGGCAGTCAAAAGCTCTGGGATCACCAATGGAACAACAAAGGCTTACAAAGCACGTAAATTATAATAGCTATGAGACTGAGCAACCGCTAGCGTTATCCGCCGACTGTCCATCTCAGATTCCACGTTACCCGGTATGTCATATCGCTGATAATGTAAACAACATGTGTTTCTGGCATCAAAAATAGCACGTGGGTGGTGTTTTCTTTTGAAGTTCACTTTCAGTTTCGGAGCATTCCTTGACACATGACTAACTTATGCCAGGCCTTAATATTCCCCACAACTCACAGCGTTTACCGATGTCCGCAAATTATAGAAATGTCCCCAAATTAGAGGGCACATTTGACAAAATGTCACCGCAAAATCACCCTTTTTATGACCTGTTTGTGTGTGTATATTGCTTCATTTGACCGCAACAAATCAACTTTCTAACTTTTGTTCAGGTTCACATATTCATGTAGTTAGATTAAATTAAATTTAAATTGGAAATACCCATGATCAGTGTATTGGTGAACTGCTTGGTGAACTTTCAAGCACTATACATCTATAAAATGGAAATGATATGGGGGCCATTTGTTCATTTCTTTCACCTTTCATATGCTTCAGAACAACCAGACAGCCCCCATTTTAGGTTTACTTCAAAAAAATAATTATCCCCGGGGAAAACCCCGTACCCCCAATAGTCACAAGGGGGTACCCCCTCCTCACGCAAACCCATCACCTCTGTCCCCCAAAATGTCCCCAAATTAGCCTAATCTAAAGGCCTGCTTATGCCGTTATGGAACTTATGTAAGCGAATTGCATTTTACTCCAGTCTTGTTTTGCGACTGTTGTTGCATCTGTTGTTGCATTGTTGCATCTTTATAAAAACAGATGTTTCCGCATGCCGATTTGCAACATTGCATGTACATGCAAACTACACAAATTTTGCGTGATTTCAGTTCCGATAATCCATTTAGTGGTTTTATATCAATTGCCGTGAAGGCCGCATACCCTGCTGGTCAAAACAAGTGTCCACTTAACCGCGGTGCGGTTAGCGTTGCCACCGCGGCTGAAATGCATCTACACCGGGGCTCCACCGGCTAACTACAGTTGGGCCGCGGTGTACTTGTCATTCGGCCATGGTGTAGTTGCCGCGGTGTACGTTCATTAAACTGAAAAAAGACTATACAAACCAGAAATCTAACCACGGTGTACATGCAGTTCGACCGCGGTGTAGTTGCCTTTCGGTCGCAGTGTACTTGCTGTTCGGCCGCGGTGTACTTGCCGTTCGGCCGCGGTGCTCAACTGCAGTTACAAACTCTGACACCGCGGCCGAACGGCAAATACACCGCGGTGCCAATGGACACTTGTTTTGTCCAGCGGGGTAGATGTTTTGATTTGTTTTTTTCGGGACAATTTATATCAATTGAAGTTAATAGTATCGTGAACGACAGTTGATCGCAACATATGTTATGATGGAACTTCATAGAATGTTTCACAAATCGTCTAAACGTTGCCTCATGCCTAATTGGGAATGCAACACACAGGTACGATTCGATTTCGCCGTTTGGATTTGATATTCGATTAAATCAAAACCTCCAATACGCAGGACCCTACTAGTACGTATTCAGGTCCTTAATCAGCGCAAGACTGCCAACAGTAGCTTTTAAACACATGTACAGTACTTTATCAATTTTGCCACAAACTTTATCACTCATAAGTGTATAGTCAAAATTAAGCAAATTCAAAGTCAAAATCTTGTGCGAGATCAAAAGTCTTCCATGAATTGCAAGTTACATAGTCTGGCATTGGCGGCTGAATATCAGATCAGTCCTTCCCAGGAGACGGGAGTGATTGCTCTCGCACCCGATCACACTCGTAAAATTCGCACCCGGCCCTCTTCTCAAAATACTAATGGAGACTGTAATTGTTGGTTCAACACTGAACTATTGTAAGGTTTATTTAGATCCTTTACCATCTCAGTTCAACTATGGCATATAACTAGAAATAGGTCTATTCCATAATGAATGTTTCTTTGAGAAAAACCCAACTTACAATTACCGCTATACTTAGAGTAATTGACCACCAATAACGTGGTGTCACCCCGTTAATATGGCGGTACTATGCCGCGGTATCCTCCAATACCACGGTACTGATACCGCTTGTTAACGCGAACAAGTATGTGTGAGTAAATACTTCCCCTAAAAGAGTTCCATGAAAATCACTGCGGTATTCAACAAAATTAATGCGGTGCCCGCTAAAAGACCACGGTATCATTATCGCCCAATACCGTAACTCCACGCCATGACCGTCTCGATACCGCTACCGTTTATTACCGGTATCACCGCAGTCATGACCGGGGTATCACCCCGTTTTTCTGGTCAATTACTTTGAGAATAGCGGTATAGTATGGGTGCAATATTACACCCGTCTTCTGAATTACGGGAAGGACTGCAGATGCATGACATCGTCTTTGATGTTCCAATGTCCGGGGAAATATGTACACTGAGTCATCGGCAAAGATCAATGCAATCGTTTTCAATGCAGTACGTTCACTATACAGTTAATAAACCAACTTATCACTTACCAGTTAGAACTTAGAGAGTACAACATATATATATTATAGCTGAATTTTTTTCAGACCTCATAAACTAAACACTGATCTGCATTGTCACAGCATTTGATAATTCCACGTTTTAGAGTAGACAGTGCAGTGTGGTGGACCAGATCTACCTAAAGTAACCTATGTCCATATATAACTATGTCACATTGTCATTGTGAGAAATACTGTCAAAGACTCAAATAATTGAATAAGGAAGTATTTCTGGGGCTGGGCTCACCTTGTAAACTTTGCCAAAGGCACCATCTCCAAGTTCTCCCACTATTTTCCAGTAGCTTTCCGGATTATCATTCCGCTTTATGTTTTTAAATATATCAGCCTTTTTACGCCCATTGTCATCACCTCCAAACCGAAAAATTTTCTTGATACCACTAAAAAACGACATGCTTCACATAGCATAAGAAGTTTCGTGACCGGAAGAAACTATCCCACAAAAACTGGACGTCACTAGTGGATCACATCACAAATAGGTTTCTTTTAGCAATATGCCGATGATTTGCAAATTATAACCACTGTAATCCTGATCCGCGTGGATTAAGGATCGAAATTGACATAAATAGGTTTATGATTCATCGGAACGCGGAAGGAAAATCGGCACATTTTCGACAACAAACCATCTGTAACCTTTCAACTAGCAAGTCGCCATATTTTGTTGCGCATGCGTACATTGTTTATTTTCATCCAAAGATCTTTCGGATTGGGAAACGGAAAGGTGGTGGTAAAAATGAGAGAGGGAGGTTGTAGTCTTAAATACATTATACCGAAATTAAAGATAACTTTCTGTTGTAACTATCCTGATTATGGACGTCATTAGATATCTGGGGCGAAAGCCTTTTACCAATGAGTTTTACATAAAATTGAACTGCACTTGAGCACAACTGAAATACACATAATGGCATTGAAATATGCTTAAAACATTAACCTTAATTGAGTTAGCACAATGTGGTGATTTGGAAGACCCACCACCACCAATCCACACATTAATTATTTTGACCACTGCCAGTACAAATTAATTTCTTTTTCTATATGGCTCTGATTTAGTGCTTATCTTCAGTGGTGTCCTGTATCCTGCAGTTTTCTGCTTAAAGGTGGATTATCTCTTTGTAAACAAATATGTATTATATAGTTACCGGGGTATAAAATATTAGATCTGAGTCGAAGATTTCTGTCCGAAAATACTTCTATCGATTAATATTGATTTTATTTTGAATATTTTCTGGTCTAAAAAGGTGTGGTTGTTTAGCTAACGAACAATAGTAGTTACTGTTAACAGAGACCAGAAATTTTATTGCGTAATTTTTGTCACAAATAAACATTAATTATACCCATTATCGCTTCTAGCTATGGAATAAAACAGTACAACCAATCAATCTGGGACATTTGACATTCGGCACGTAGCCATAGGAACAGCCTAATGCTCTCTATCACTATATGGTATCACCCAAATGGTCTGTTCTAAAAATAGACAAATAAATGGGCCCAATAAAATATTCGAAATAAATTCAATATTAATTGATAGAAGCCTTTCCGTACAGGGGTCTTCAGTTCATATTGATTATTTTATACCCACACAACTATTTAAAATTTGTTATTTAAAGAGATAATCCATCTTTAAAGGGACCCGATGTATTCTCAGTGCAGGGTAAATGCAGGGTAAATGTGGAAAAAGAATAATTCTGTAAAAGATAACATAAATCTTGAATTTTTTAAGTACATGGAGAAATAGATGAACTTTGTTCTTATGTTCATTATTGATCATAAGTTCTCCCAATAATGAAACTTCATATGTTGAAACCATTGTTATGTAAACAAATATGTTACAGTGATTTGTCAACAAACATCACAAATTGTGTAGTAAGTACAAATATTTATTCTGAATACAATTTTCAGAATATTTTTCAATGCGCTAAGTAATGCGTTTTTATTTTCCAGTGTTTACCATAAAATTTTGGTTAAACTTTGGTATCTTATTGGGCTGTTATCGCTAATTCCACTGTAACAGTAATATGTTTACATAACAATGGTTTTGACATGCAAAGTCTCATTATTGGAGACTTATTATTATCTCATTATTTTTTCATGTACTTCATGATAGTTGATTTGCAGACCTGAATGTTAATTTGCAGGCCACATACTTCAAAGGTATTGAATTCCTTTAGCGAGGTCCCCAGAGGGTGAATTTAGTTATGCTAGCTCATGGCTAAGATGAATTAATTGAAAATGAGCATTAATCAATTATACCTATGTACAATTTCCTTAACTTTTGGAGGGATTTGGGGGGGGGGGGGGGGGGGTCAGGGTAGCTGAGCCTTTTAATTCTCAATGTAAGACGGTACCAATCCAGCTCATGTGGCAAAACATACTTCAGACCAAATATAATCTATAGCAGAAAAATGGCAGAAATCGTGGCAAAACAGAACGAGAGGCCGATCACGATCGGCAGATGTTAACCCATCCCTTGGCGATAGTAAATTACTCTGATCGGAATCATAAATGAGTTTTGATGTTGAATTATACAGTACACTGTTATGTACTATTATAGACAATGTACATAACACAAATTATTGGAATTTATGGGTCACTCGCATTTATATAAGAGAATGCACTGGAACAGGATATGTAATGCTGCACCACCACAGCCTTGGGTTAAATGTGAAAAGGTGACCTGGACATGGAATACTTGGTCAAGAGACTCCAAATTAAGTTTACAATGATAATGTATCAAATTCTACCAACAACAGCCATCAAGATAAACACCTCACTGCTGACCCATTAGTATCAATTATACAGCAGAGCTGTCAACAAATCACAGGCATTGTTTATGTTAAAGTCTGGCATCTCTATGAAACCAATAACATTTATAATGACCTCAGACCATCTGTAGAGTGATGTTCTACTCTACTGTTAACAGCATGTGATGTGTATTGTTGAAACTTTTTTAAAATTAGATACCATAGCTTTATTTATCTGCACATTGGCATAAGAGACATCAGAAAATAATATAGCCATATTAATAGCTAAGTAGTCCAAAGGCATGGGATGGAATTGATGAATTGGGTTTATTGTCGCTCCAAACAAATTTACCAATACATAACACAATATTTTGGACCGATTTAAACCAAATTTGGTGCTGACTTGGGGTACCCTTGGCAAAGTTATAATGGTGTTAGTTAAAAAAAAATTATTTATTTTTTGGTTAAATTGAGCAAGGAATTATATAAATTTTTTTTTTTTTTTTTAAATAAGAGTGAATATTTTTTAGAAAAAGGGCCATAACTCCGTAAAAAAAAACTCTGATCAAACCCATATTCGAACTCTATCTGTATTTGTGGGCTGAGAAACTCACATACCAAATTTGGTTCTGATCAGATAGAAAATATTTCAGTTATCACACCATGCGTAAAGTGTCTACGGACAGACGACAGACGGACTAACGACGAGTGGTCAATCCAGACAACGACACTGTTTACCATACTATGGTATGGGTAAACATAAAAATCAACTGATCCTGGACGTCATTAGATATCTGGGGCGAAAGCTTTTTACCAATGAGTTTTACATGAAATTGAACTGCACTTCAGCACAACTGAAATACACATAATGGCATTGAAATATGCTTAAAACATTAACCTCAATTGAGTTATGCTTAATGCTCTATTTACCTTTATATAACCCTTTCTTTTTACATTACTAACTTAGAAGCGAGAGCTTTCCGATGAATGGCAACAAGCCATATTTCCGATTAAATCCTGAATTACTCATAATTCTGCTGTGGTTATGGAGTTGATTAATTAGGGCATTACTGTACTTTGTGTTGTTCCTGACAGTGAACTGTGCCTCCTTTGATGCTCATCTTCCACCATCTTGTTCATTAAATGGTTTATTCCATTCTTTTATAAAAGCATACATCGGAATGGTCTATTTTTCATTTTAAGGGTTGTTCAGGAAATATAAGCAGACAGCAAACAGACGAAATGATAACACCAGTCCAGAAGGATTCATATTAATTGGTGGGAAATCTTCTGATGATAGCCCATTTGTTGAACTTATAATCAGAACATTTCCTAAGGGAACTACTCAACAAGTGGTGGGTGTGCTATCATTAGTTTACTTAGTAACGAATGGTTTAATGATAGTTCAGCAGAATAAGGTGGAAATTATTATTATCTATGTGATTCCATGCAAATTTCCACAGAATTGTCCAACTTTTGATTCTTTAAAACTTATGCATAAAACAGAAAATCTGTTTGCATTACTACTCCATGTGTTTTTGATATTGCTTTATTTTTTATTGTAGTTGTTTCTAATACACATGTATCCTCGTGGACTGCTAAATGGATACAGCAGTTAGCAGCATGGAAAATAAAAAAATGTGTGGCTGTATTATAAGGTGATATCGAGACGTTCAGCTATAACTAGTCAAGTTTCCCGAGCATGACATCTAGGGGAAATATGATGGTAACAAATATTAAACAATAACATCTTTTAATATCAGATATAATATTACATGAAGTTTTACAATAAAAATGAAAAATGAATCAAAAAACAATTGGTGATGCATGTTGTACAACCACGAGATGCTAAACATAGCAAGTGGTAAACGATTAAACACTGAAAATTGTTAGACAATAAATTGTAACTCTTGGAGAGACATTTGTTCCCTATAAATTTTGTAATACAGTCCTTCAATCGATGTTATATTTGATAAGTCATATATATTACCCTTCAACAAACTATTAACCATATGAATGACAATTTTGATATGTACTTGCTTCTGTTTTATTAAACTTCTCTTCAATGCTATGAAAACTACAGTAAATCTCAATCACGTTACAATGTGAATATTCAAAAGTCTGCTAGTGCATGGAATGACATTTACACTGCTGTTAATCAAATAACTATTAATAGCGGACATTTTCTACCAAATCAGCAACTAAGCAAGTTGCTTTCTGCATTTAAATTTCTCGGTTCACACTAATTTTGACAGACGCGCATACTGTAAGTATTAAATTGTCTATTTTCTAACAACTTTTTTGTTGTCGAATCTTAATGTACTGAAATCTTTATTTACGGATTAATGTTGGAAATTCATCCATGATTAACACATTTTTCGTTTTACGTGACACTAATCTTATCTTATCTTTCACAATTAAAGACGAAGAAAATGTATGTTCTCTGGGTTAAATAGCATATAGGCGGGTACTGTAAAACTAATTAAACTATTTCTGCAGACGCCTTGTCTCCAAGCAAATGTAATCTCCTCACACTAACGAATGTTTGGAAACCTCTATTTTCTGAGCTACATGTAACAGCAGGGAAAAGAAACCTGTGGCAACAACTCTTTTATAATTCACATGATCCAACTCCAAAAATAGACTTTTGTTAGCAAATTTCATATTATTTATTATTATTGACTAACTGCTATACATGTATGTCAGGGGATGTACATGTAGCTTAAACATAACTAAAGGGTAGCATTTGCTTAAAGCAGAACTCTTATTTTACATATAGTAATGTTATGCAATATTAGGAAAATATGAGTGATATGCTTGCAACTTGACGCCCACGGTGATATGTCTGATCATATAATGTGTCTAGCAAAAAAATGCCTAACTTTGTAAGGATAGGTATGGTTTCAATGTGCTAGATTGGTAAAAAGGTTGAACTAAAGGTGTGTAAATCATTCTTATGGTGTGTTCAGATCCATGTAAAAAAAAGAAACAGTAAAAAGGTTGAACTAAAGGAGTGTATATATCTCTAATGGTGTGCTAGATATTAACCATTTCTTTACTAAATACTCATTGACGAGTAGTTATCCTTCAGGAAATGTTCAGATAATAAGTTCAACAAACGAACACAGGCCAATGAATAGGAATGCTTCTGCATCTGTTGTCTGCTTATATTTCCTGAACATCCCCCAGATGAATACTAGACAATTCTAATACATAGTTTTATAACTGATGGAAGAATTCACTTAGTAAAGAAAGGAAGAAAGGGTTAATGATTTATTGAAGTCAAACATAGAGCTTTAAATGAATATTGTTATTTTACCCTTTCAGTGCCAAGTCCGATTTTTGTATCAACCCATATTTCCTTGATCATTTTTCAAATTTATTGATTATAATAATGTGATACATTAATGGAAAGAGCTCTAAGAGCTCTTTCCATCAATGTATCACATATTATAATCAATAAATTTGAAAAATGATCAAGGAAATATGGGTTAATACAAAAATAGGACTTGGCACTGAAAGGGTTAAATTGGCAACAAACGCCAGTGACCATTATACAGTGAAATTAAAGATACTGAAATACCAGTTTGAAACACTGCAACAGACACACATGTCTTTAATTGTGGTAATGGGAGACCTTTAATTCACCTTTCTTTAAAGTCAATAGCTATAAACAGGTGCGTGTAACTGAGTACCAGACACAACTGAATATCAGTATTGGCTCAAAATTTTCACACATGTGTGACAGGTACTCAAGAATGAGAAATCTTTATTCCACAAGAAGTGTTCAATAAGTTGGTTCACAGCAAAAGCAAGCACTCATATATATAAGAAGTGTGTATACTAGTAATTTGTAAATGGAATTAGGACTTTCCATGGACCAGCCTTGAAGTTAAAAATTTGGAGAAGTCACTTCTCCCTGTTTGGTTATTAGGGAGAAGTGGACTGTTATCAGGAATAATTATCAATGCCCGAAGTTCAATTTACACTCCAAAATCACACTTCTATGATCCAATAAGTATTATGTAACACAATAGCCCAATTATAAAGCCAGTATAGTGAGTAAGAACACCATGATAATCAGTAGATATCCTTTAAATATGATGTTGGGCCAAATGCATACAGGTACACGAGAGAGAAGTTACTTCTCCCTGGGACAAAATAGGGAGAAGTGGTATTTTAGGGAGAAAATGTCTCCAAGTCGCCCTCTAGGCTGGTCCCTGGAACTTTCTTCTAAAGTCCAACAACAGTTCAAAATGATTAAACTCTTGATGAAGCATGATTTCATTCAAATGGAAATATGGATGATTAAAAACTGTTTGAAAAGAACACAATCAAACATTATTTGATTTCAGATGGATCATTTAGACACAAATTCGTAGAACATTAAGTATATTTAAATAGATCAAGACTTCCCAACATCCCATGCATGAGCTAAATTTTATCATGACATTAATTTTTCGGGGCGGGGGTGGGGGAGGAAAAATTTCACAGAGGGTAACTTTAAATGGGAAATCACCCAACTACATGTAAAAACCACCGACCTGCAGAAAGCAACTGAGAAACTTGCCCAGATATACAAAGTTTTCCTTCCTTTGGTTTGAATCACAAATCAGGGCTTATTGGAATCGAACCAGCTTTGCTATCACTGGATAACTTATGTTGGACTAATGTGGCATGCATCTGACAAATTGAGCCTGGGGGGGGGGGGGGGGGGGGGCAATTATACGATTGGAGGATCTAATTGAGTCACAAAGGAATACCAATGTAATGTCTGTAGGCAGTAAAATGTGTTTGTTAAAGATGTATTCAGGGTTCCAGACCACCATTACAACAACATTAAAAGATAATTTACCATAATTTTTTCTTTCTGTTCTGTTGAAAAAATATTAAAAACAGAGTTATACCATATAAACTAGACCCATAAATTCCAAAGATTATCATTTTGTTGTTGAAAAATTAAACAAAAATGATTTTTTATTTCCCTATAGAACATCGAAACTACAGGAAATAAATTATAGGAAAATCAATATAAAACAGATTAGTGTCTTTCGTGTAACACATAACATTCCAAACATCCTATTTTATACACTAAAGTCAAGCCTGCAAATAGTGTGTCTGTCATTTGCAGAATGAGGTCTCCTGAGGGCCAGCATAACCAAATTCACCCTCCGGGGACCTCATTCAGCTTAGCCTATAAGGCCTCATCTTCTGGGAAATATCTATAGTCTCAAATTAGCATTGTTTTTAGTTACTTCTTCCCTTCTGGGAAGTTTCTATATCCCCTAATTTGTAGAAGATAAAATGCATAATCGAGGTGACTAATAGGTGAACATCACCAACTTCAGCGGGGGAACTTCAATCTGATCCTAGGTCTCCCACAGCAGTTAGGGACTAAACAGAGTGAGGTTAACAGAGGGTGAATTTGGTGATGCTAGCCCACCATGAGGAATAGCATCACTATATTTATCCTCTGGGGACCTCATTCTGCAAATGACTGACACACTATTGGCAGGCTTGCTTTCATGTTGCACATCACATTCCAAACATCATATATTATACACTAGAGTCGAATTAAAGTAAAGTTGGTTTTGTAACAATTAGCCTGGAACTCTGAATATCTCTTTAACTAGGATCTAATAGTGAAATGTTTAAACATTTCATCAGCTGGGTGGAAGCCACCGCTACATGAGTCATAAATCTCCATGATTCATTGTGAATTACTACAACACTATAGTAAACTCAAAGTCAACAATCGTTTCACATCTCACGTTTATTCAAATAATTTATTGGCTGGAATAATTTATTTGTTCGGGCATCTGTCCAACTGGATCAAGACAAGAGACTCACATAAAGAGGGTGATGTTGTTGACACTGCATGTGGGTCAAACAAATATTGGACAATAACACATGGAGTATTTGATTACCTATACATTGTTCATGTTGTAAATGATATCACCATCAAGGGATATAGGTCTTCAATAAGCTAAACATGAAGGTGAAATAAAACTTCGTTCCGATATGGCCTCAGCTAAATCCACTTCTCCAAATGGTGTCACATTTTACAGTGATCTGTACACGCTGTGCAGTTGGCAGGTTCAAATCAATAGAAATATCACAATGAAACATGGCTTGATAGAAATAGATCATACGCATGTATTACCGATGTTATTATGTATATCTTAATTTGTAGAGGATCAAAATGACACTGAGAGAATTCATACAATCCTATTTAACCCTTTCATGAAGGGAGCTGCGGTGATACAGCATAAAAGATCATGTGCCAGTGCAATATCTTATATATGCGAGGCTCCCTATAAGAGAATGCACTGGCTTACAAGGTGAAGGTAAATATTGTCAGGCCAATGTACATTTGTATTCTCTTATATATGCAAGGCTCCCAATGGGAGAATCGCATATATAAGAGAATGCACTGGCACAGGGTTTTTGCAAAATTTCAGGAAGCTCCAGTCATGGAAGGGTTAATGAATAAATACTTGTTGAGAAGGAGTATAATTGGGAAATGTTCAGATAATATCCCTCCAAATACAGTAATACCCTAATAATCAACTGCTTAACCACAGCAGAATTATGGGTAATTTTTCAGGATTTAGTCAGATTTAGTCAGAAATATGGCTTGTTGCCATTCATCGGAAAGCTCTCAGTGAGCACTTTCCGATGAATGGCAACAAGCCATATTTCCGACTAAATCCTGAAAAGTTACCCATAATTCTGCTGTGGTTAGGAGTCGATTATTTAGGGCATTACTGTAACTGAGTAGGAATCCTGTGTCTTCTGCTCTTGTATTAAGACCCCTCCAAATGAGTAATTGAACATTTCCATGTATATGATACCTGTTCCTTAACCTCATCACTGAGAATGATATTATGATGTCGAGTGCTGGACCGATGACGTTATGGTCATTTTCAATTGGAAAAATATAACGGGAATATCACAAATACCATAAAAATGACTCTGTTGAAAGGCTATTATCAATCACAATCGTGGAATATCATACACTATTTGAAACTATGAGATAGTTGTCCGATGCACCATTTGCTGAGATCCAGTTATGAATAACGGCTGACTGCTAGAGTGCTGAAGTAGGTTCATACTCAGTACAGACATATAGCACGCAGCATGAAATTTGATGTCTGTACTCAGTACTGATGTTTTGCCGCCAAGAGTTATTAATGTATTTCACTGTAGGTGAAGGTCCCGGCTTGAGTTTGCATGATTTAAGTAACTTTGGTGTGCGATTTTGCTTCAAGTCACTTCCAATCATTGAATTTCTCCAAGGTAATCACTTCAATGTTTTTGCAAATTTGGCTAACCATAAATCATGTAATCTTGAGCTGGGACCACCCCCTAATGTGAAATGGATTATTAAGGAACAAATATGAATATTGAAATTTATTCCCCACATTATTTGTTCAATGTAATAAAGTTCCCGGTCAGAACAGGTTGGAATAACAAAAAAAGTTTGCAGGTTTTAAATGGGTAGATTATGATCTCTACGGGTGTAGACAGAGTAGAGAATTCATGCCATGATCTAGGTGGGTCGGTGAAGTATCCAAATCCTTTACCACAAGCATGTCCGCATCCTGGTTGCTTTAATATATAGATCACAATTAAACTAAACAATAAAACAATCTTAACTGCAACAGATAAATATAAATTACACATATTTGTGGTTACATATTAACACATTCAGAGTCAGCAAATGAAAGGGTATTTTGTTTTCGATAGACAAATTAAAATCAAACAAATTTATGTTCTGTCTCATTACAACAATTTCCCACTGATTTTTGAGGGTCACATTGACATTTTTATTGAGGTCATGGGCAATTATGCTGTGTAATTCATGGTTCTTAAATCTGGACATTCCTACAAATTTCCATATATATAACTTTCCAATATAGGCGTTATTCTTTATTTTGAAATTTATATGATCAGCCACCTGTGAGGCTAGCTGTCATCATTAATAATAAGAAAAACCCTGCTTTCCTCAATAAAATATACAGACTGTGAAACAAAAGATTAATATTTATGCCTAAGAACACACAAAATTAACCCTTTCATGATAGGAGCTGCACGGGTGCAGTATTACAGATCCTGTGCCAGTACATTCTCCTATATACAATAGAATGTGTTGGCTGTCCAGGTAAATATTGTTAGGCCAATGCATTATAATATATGTGAAGCTCCCTATGGGAGACTCGCATAAAAAGAGAATGCACTGGCTCAGGATCTGTAATGCATTGGCACAGGGTTTTCAAAAAATTTCAGGAAGCTGCAGTCATGGAAGGGTTCAACTTTCATTTCTCCATTTCTCGGCTGATCCACATTCTCTTGAAATGTACTCCATGAACTTTTAAATTTCTCTGAATAATTTTATTTTCAGAATTGTTTTTTTTTTCTAATGAAGAGAGATGAAAACATTTTTTTCATGCAGTGAATCAGATTAAGTGAATCATGCCTGTGAATCAGAAATGTCACTGTTCTGATATTCTTTGCTGTTGTTCCATAGAACGAAGAGATAGATTTCATAATGTGGTTCAATTCAAAAATGTTATGAATAACCAGTGCCAATAGAGGGTAAAATATAGGTAAATTATTAATACCATCACTAGTATACAGTAATGCCCTAAATAATCGACTCCTTAACTACAGCAGAATTATGGGTAATTTTTCAGGATTTAGTTGGAAATGTGGCTGAGAGCTTTCCGATGAATGGCAACAAGCCATATTTCCGACTAAATCCTGAAAAATTACCCATAATACTGCTGTGGTTAAGGAGTCGATTATTTAGAGAATTACTGTACATTCATCTCTGCAAGTTTTGGAATTATCCCAACAATGATTTGCCTTTTCAATAGTGTGCGATAGAGCTCATCTGATGAGATGTGCAAAAAAGATGCCTCCCAGCATGCATGATTTTCATAAAAGAAATTTACTGAGAAAAATCTCATTATTGGAAAGTTATTATTATTAATGGAAATAAGAACAAAGTCAATCTATTTATTCATGTACTTGCTGATGATAGTTGTTTTACAGACTTTAACGTTATTTTGCATGAATCAATTTCGAAGGCCTTGAGTACCTTTAAAACATACTTTAAGAATTTTTCTAAAGCTTTCAGCTGAACCAGTTGTAATAATCTTCTCTCATATCAGATCCAGTCAATTTGAAAAAAAAATAATAATAATGGTATGATATAAAATATTTGGTTTGAAAAAGCTGAATAAGTACACAATGATGTAAAGAGAGCATGTCCATAATCCATTCTTTCTGAAAAGGAATTAAAGCATTGTAAATGATGATGGGGATAAATCAAAGCATGCAGTGAAGAATTATGAGATCACAGTTGTTGGAAATTCTGACAAAAGTCTAAAAAAAGACACATATCAATCCCTTGAATTCAATCTAACAACATACATGGTAGAACATTCAGTAATGCCCTAAATAATCGACTCCTTAACCACAGCAGAATTATGGGTAATTTTTCAGGATTTAGTCGGAAAGATGGCTTGTTGCCATTCATCGGAAAGCTCTGTGTGAGATCTTTCCGATGAATGGCAACAAGCCATATTTCCAAATAAATCCTGAAAAATTACCCATAATTATGCTGTGGTTAAGGAGTTGATTATTTAGGGCATTACTGTACCTATTGTAAAAGTTTTCACTTTCACTTTCTTGCAGTCGATCACTGATTTTTCAACATTTATTGCTTCATACTCACCAAAACACAGTATAAATATACATGTAAGGGAGGCTTGGTTGCCATGTTAGAGAGTCAAACGCCGATAATTAAATAATTTTTTTGGGGGGGGGGGGGGGGGGGATATTGAGATGATAAAAGCAATTGTAGTGTGACAAATCAATTTCAAATTTGTTAGGAACCTCATAATGTATCAGATGTATGGCTTTGAAGACCAGCAATAAATAAGCGGCGATATCAGAGAGGGTGAGATTAGTTAGTCGGCTTTCCATAAATGTGCATATTATCATTGAAGGGATGGGTATGTGTCATATCGACTGATTTTGATCAATACTTACTTCCAACAACTGTGGATGAGATGTATCAGTCATATTCCATGGATTCATTTAACCAACCATTTTTGGCGATGAAAATCTACCTTATAAGATACAAGAACAGACCAAATTCATACTCTCTGGAACAACAAACATTTCCTTACAGTTAACAAAACAGTGATATCTACAATCTCAATAAATTCAGTTAACAGTGGCTCAAAACCATTAAGAGCATGGTGATTTTCTACACTTATAGACATAATCAAGGGTTTCCGCTAGGGTTAAAATTTAGATTCCATAGAACCTAGAATAGGACGTGGGCAACCAATGTTTGGCCCCGTCGTATACAAATTTTGAAGTTCCATGCCCAAAAACCTTGCATCAGAGAAGCTGGGGGTTGTTTTGGGCTATAAAAAATACCACAGTAATTTGTAAATCACAGCTCATTACACTTGATTAATTGTTACTAATTCCATAATTATTAAGAAATTCGCTGAATATATCATCCATGAACAAAAGACAACACCGATCACCAATATAGATGTTATAGTAATATATGATCAATCTTAAATCCTGAATGTGGAATTACTGTAAATTTATGAAGCTGTCAACAGGACAATTTATCAAAGTTAATTTTCATGGCAAATGATTATAAATTCCCATTTATCACGTTCCCTGCCAAATACGGGTTATCTCGTACTTTCTGACAGAAAAATATACATGAATTAACAGATGACTGATTTATCATACAGTACAGTAATGCTCTAAATAATCGACTCCTTAACCACAGAAGAATTATGGGTAACTTTTCAGGATTTCCGACTAAATCCTGAAAATTTACCCATAATTCTGCTGTGGATTAGGAGTCGATTATTTAGGGCATTACTGTACATACAACAGGATAGATAAAAATATCTCAAATTCAAGTTAAACTCTGTCTGCGCACATACCACGGTTTTCTCGCCACCTGTCGGCCACATGGCCTTTCTCGTCAAAATCATACTTTTGATATGGAAAGTTAAGCATGTATTTGCTGTTGTACCCTGCCCTATGATATGTTTGCATGTATCCTTCCCCTCATTTTAAGGAATGACTCTTTGAATCTGTTTCAGACGAAATTGAAATAGTCAGCAGTTAAACATAGATGTGCTGCTTTTCTTTGATCTGTTCTTGTTTGTGGCATTGGTTACTGGTGATCAGAAATCAAACATAATGGACCTGTACAAAATAACTCTTTTTATATTGATTCACGCTCCCATCATTAATTATTTTGGGCACCAAAACCAGGTCAGTTCTACGGGACCGTCCAGCCTACCGGAAACCCAGCATAATCCCATGTACTGCACACATAGAATGCCACAGAACATACAGGACAGCTTTCTTTCGTTTTGTTTCCTTTTTTTGGAGATGTTCCTTTCCATTTGGACAATATGCACCATACATGTAGAAGCTTAAAATTGGAAATTTCCATGAAGATAGATATATAGGAACAAACATCATCGTCATTGTGGAAATCAGTATACTCATTACTCCATACACACACCATGTAATCACCTCATTGCAGATTTTCGTCCATTCCCGGAATGCATTTTTAGTCGAAGTGTGCATGCCCGGAAATGGACAATATATCAAGGTAAGTACATGTAAGTTATTTCTTCATTTCTACTAGTGGGTGGGTTCGCATGAGTTCCGTACCAAATCAGGATCTAAGGGCTATATTTAATGATCAACTTACGCTTAAATATCCCATCATTTAGTTGAAAAGAAGAAATAACATATTTACCTTGATATATTGTCTATTTTTTGAATGATTTCACAGCATGCAAACTTCGACTGAAAAACTACCGGGAACTTGATTTTCTTCCGAACCGCAATGAGGTGATTACATGGTGTGATAAATAGATCTGCAATCATCGCAATGTATTTTTTACAGTAGAAATAAAAGAGTATATGTTGGAAGAATTTAGTCTGACATTTGCAGAATGAGGTCCCCAGAGCGGAATTTAGTGATGCTACCTTGCTTGGCGGGCTAGCATCACCAAATTCACCGTTGGGGGACCTCATTCTGCTTAGGCCTCATTTTCTGGGAGAATCTATAATCTCAAATTAACATTATTTTTAGTTACTTTTTCACTTCTGTTCTTTCTATATCCCCTAATTTGCAAAAGATAAATTGCATAATCGAGGTGACTAATGGGTGAACATCACCAATTTCAACTGGGGAACTTCAACCTGATCCTAGGTCTCCCATAGCAATTGAGGCATAAGCAGAATGAGGTCCCTAGGGGGTGAATTTGGTGATGTTAGCCTGCTATGCAGGATAGCGTCCCTAAATTCACCCTCTGGAGACCTCATTCTGCAAATGTCAGACACACTAAATTCAGACTTGACCACAAGAGTCGGAGGTATCCCAAGGCTCAGCACTATAATAACAAACACGTTAAAATTCAGTGCGTCATGTTGCACACAAGACTTCTAATTAGAATAAGCCCTTATAAAGACAGATGTGTTATCCTTGAAAAATGGAAGGTCGATACGATGGAAGAAAAGACATATATAAAAAGTGAGAGACTGATGTTATCCAAGGTTTAGAATGTTTATGTTTTGGGCTAATCCTCAGACTGTGTCTTACGAACACAGAATGGGTCTATTTTCATCTGAACATACATGTATATAGAATATGTAGCTAGTGTTGTCTCTTAAATTATTTATGTCCGTGAGGGGGATTTGAGCATCTATTGGGCGACCCTGCCGAGTCCAATAGATGCAAAATCCTCCGATCGGACATAAACAGTTTAAGCGACGACATTAGCTACATATTTTATTTATCCATCGCACAAAACTTGCCTTTTGTGAGGTAAATCTGTCATTTCCCTCAGTTTTACATTCGTTACATCGATGACGCCATCACATTTATTAGGTCAAGCAAACCAATTAGCATTCATGACGTGGGAAAACCGGAGTGCAGCTTAGAGCGAAATAGTTCGTTGGCATTTTTACATTTATTATAAGCAGACCTTGTTCTGAGGATTTATTGATGTTTTAGAGCTAAATCATATATCATTTTACGAATTATTTTAGTGAATTATACACGATATAAACGTTCTGAAATCACAATGACGTCATTAAGGCCGGTTGACGTCCCTATTTACCTGCGCAATTTGCATATCAAATTACGTCATAAAAGTAGTACTAACCTAATAAAGCTACGTTGACCTAATAAAGCTACATTGACGTAATAAACGTAACGTTTATTATGCAGGCTTTATGTAGTCAATAGACGTAGTGAGCGGTGCATAAAAATATATATATATATATATGACTACCGGGTACATATAGTCATACAGTGACATACCGGTATACATGCATACCAAAAGTTAGGTATGACATCAGCTTTCTATTTCTCATCATCATCCTAAATTCTCAAAGTTAATGACAACAATGTATAAGATGGATATATTAAAGTTCTTCCATACTTTATTGGTAATGACATGCTAAACTGAAAAATATTGAAGAATATATTTCACTCAGTTTTAATTTGGTGCAAGGTGAGACTGGGTGAAATATAGTACTGTTGCTGTCCACAATGAGTTCGATGTTAAATCACATGTACTGTGTTATCTATTACTATCATTAACGATTCTGATTATACTTTTATATTGCATAGCATAAAATTTTTCGCTGATATCTACCAGTAAATAAATCTAAGATATATATTCATAGCAAGAATAAGCGAAGATGGAAACACAGAGCCATTTGCCAAGATTTACAGCTTTACTGATTTCTTTGCAATCAATACAAGTATTGGCATTGCCTAATAATAATAATTCATTTACCGAATTTGTACCAGAAATTCAACTTAGAAACCAAGTATTGGTCTGGTGGTACTCTCTGTATGCTCATGCCAGGGTAGCAGATAGAGACTTTCATTCATTGCAAGAGCTGACACTGTCAGAAAATTGGGACAATGGCAGCTCCAATTTTCAATTTCTTGTATGACATTTTCCCATTTTTCTGCATTTTTAAAAGCATATTTTTAACCCTTTCATGATGGGAGCTGCGCTTGTGCAGCATTAAACATCCTGTGCCAGTGCATTATCTTATATATGTAAGTCTCCCATAGGAAGCCTTGCATATATACAAGAATGCACTGGCTTATAAGGTGAAGGTAATATTGTTAGTCCAATGTATTCTCTTATATATGCGAGGCTCTCGCATATATAAGAGAGTGCATTGGCACAGGGTTTTCACAAAATTTCAGGAAGCTACAGTCATGGAAGGGTTAATAGAAGGTATATTAATTTTTGGTGGGATATTGCGAAATAGACATGCTACATTTCCATCAATGAAACAAAGTAAAATGATATATGATTAAATTGGATGGATGTATTTGGATGAATTGTGGTTCTTTGACTGTTGTTTACATATCTTACAAACATACATACATTTCTAACACAAATAATTTGCTTTGTGATCCTCAAAGTTGCTGAAAGCAATAATTTATTTTGATAATTTTCAAGTACCAATTCAAGAGTGAGGTTTGAGATTGGGATTAACCACCCAGAAATTTCCTTGTACACCATGCCAATCAGGAGCCTTTCTGAACAATTGTAGCACTACAGTAATGCTCTAAATCGACTCCTTAACCACAGCAGAATTATGGGTAATTTTTCAGGATTTAGTCGGAAATATGGCTTGTTGCCATTCATCGGAAAGCTCTCACTGAGAGCTTTCCAATGAATGTCAACAAGCCATATTATCTAGTCGGAAATATGGCTTATTGCCATTCATCAGAAAGCTCTCACTGAGAGCTTTCTGATGAATGGCAACAAGCCATATTTCCAACAAAATCCTGAAAAGTTACCCATAATTCTGCTGTGGTTAAAGAGTCGATTATTTAGGGCATTACTGTAGTATACTTTGCTATTATTTTAACATACTCCACAACAGCTTTCTTTTGCATCTATTACAGACACATTTCACAATTTTGTCTAAAATTGATATGTATTATATTAAATTTAAGATTTTTTATCTTCTTACCTAATTTTTTGATAATATGAAAAAAATAAAAATTCAAAACAATTTAATTTTTTATTTTGTTCCCTCCTCCTACCCTACATTTTTAAATAATTATCAGTAAACCAACAAATAAACAAAAGTGGTCTAAATGGCATTAAAATCTGTTAAAATCAGTAATTAAATACATTCTTCTCTGAAAGTATATGAAACATGAAATATTCATGAAATTTATTGAGGGTTAACTACAAAATGTTTGCAGCATGGAATCACTGGTAGGCCAAATTGATGCCATTACAAAAAAGTACCATTATTTTTTCTGAAGTTGTTGATTTCGTGGCGTTTGGCTAATCCGAGTGATTTTGAAAAAAGCCAGCACCTGTATGAAACATTCAAGAACTGCATTGGTGTTTGCAAAACATGTGAATAGCCATCTTGATTATTGTCAATTTTAAACTGCTAATACAACCAGTATTCAAATTATTTTGCAAACATACCGGTATCTGTTTTTCAATGTTTGATACACATAATGGCTTTTTCTGGATTATTCGGATTATCGAAACTGACCGAACACCACGGAAATGACAACTTTAGAAGAAAAAAAACAGTACTTTTCTTAACAGCATCAGTTTGCCCTAACAGCATCATAGCAATTTAGCAGGACCCACCAACATCATAGCACATTAACATGACTACTTAACCAGAGATGGGAATGTAATTTTCAATCATCTTGTGAACTTACTTCAGTGTAACCACCAGAAGTCACTATATTATTGCATCATTAGATAACACAGAGATGGCAGACACAGCCACCATCTATATTTCCTTTTTCCAAACCTCTAACTAATCTGCTGAAAATTGATACTTGATAATTTAATAAATTGCATCGCTCTCAGCCACAATATTTCCAAAACAGTTAACTCTCCTGAACAGTCATCTCTTCCAGATTGACTATAACCTGTATGACAAAGTTTTTATGAATTTTCATATCCTCAATTCTTGTTTTGTCATTGAGCAGTTTACCAGAGAAATACAGCCTCTGTCTCGATGGTTCAACCTCTTCGAGTTCAAACAGCCGCTTTTTTATTTTTAGAATAGTGTCTGTCGTCCGCACACCAAGTTTAACATCGTTCATTTTGGTCGATAATCGGAATTTTATGAACACCTCAGTCCCTGACGAATTTGAATCAGCATCTTGCCCTATATCACTGTCACTGGGGTCCTCAATAAGGTTCGTTGGAACACTGAGCACATACACAGGTAACTGGTACCTGTTCCCAAGTTCATCATAGCAGTCAACCAATGTACCTGAAGAAGAAAATTTGAACGGTGATGTTAATATGGTAAGTGAGAAGTAGGGTCCTGCGAATATTCGATATTCGATTCGATTCGAAAGTCAAATTCGATTTGAATTCGATTCGAACTTTCCAACTCGAAATTTCGAATATACACTGACAAAAAAGTAAGCTGTTTACGGACAAGTTCACACGTCGATCTTCGCTGTTTCTGTGCCATATAATTCCCGAAAATTATGAATATATGCACCTTATAATTCTTATTGTACATCGCGAATGTTCGCATGCTATTAAATATAAGTATAGTCAGTAATTAGCCACTATATGACAACTAAATACATCTGAATTCTAGCTTTGAACATGGTAGCCAAAAGCTCAGAGATCGTCGATGGACCGACGACACGCGTAAATTATAATAGCGATGAGATGCTTAAAAGCATTGTCCAGATTGGTCATTACTCGAGTTACCATGGATATCTCGATCCAGTTTTGTGGTGTAATTCTACTTTTTCAAATTGTACAACAAAAAGAGTTTATTCAGATCGCCGCACACGACTTTTCCCGTTTTGTCTAAAACCGTGCACACGAGGTACCAATGGAGTACACCGCTAACCCCTTTTCTAGTGATTCGTCTTTCGAACGAAGTATGAATGCAAATGGATATTGGCCAGATGATTTTATGCATGGTATGTTGATATATGTTACGACCAAATGAAGTTACTTTAATAATAAGTGTATTTAACAATAAAATAAATGTAACTTTCCCATCCTCCGCATTCGTCGTGGTCGACATTCGTTCTGTAATATCGCCGAGAATGTAAACAACACGTGCTCCTGGCGTCGAAGGGTGCGTATGGTGGTGTTTTCTTTTGAAGTTGACTTTCAGTTTCGGAGCGTTCCTTGAAACTTGACAATTTGTCGTCCGTTATTCATGTTTATTTTAAACATGATAAAAGCTACATGTAGTGCAGAAACTTACACGTGTGATGAATGCAACTTGGTATATAAATCGCAAGCATCTGGGACAACAAGACATCTAATCATCCAACATTCCATATAGTACATAAACAGGCTACCCTGCGACTGTTGTTGCATCTTCAAGTTTATAAAAACGGGTGTTTCCGAGTGCCGATTTGCAATTGTGCATGTACATGCAAACTCTACAAATTACGCGTGATTTTAATTCCGATAATCCGTTTAGTGGTTATATATCTAATCGTCGTTACGACCGCATGGGCGTTTTAATCTGTTTTTTTTTCTCTCAACAATTCTCAATTGAAGTTAATAGTATCGGGAACGACGGTTGATCGCCACACAAGTTATTATGGAATTTCATGGAAATTCATAGAACGTTTCTCAAATCGTCTAAGCATTGACACTAAAAGCCTAATTGAGAATGCAACACACAGGTATGATTCGATTCGATATTCGATTCGATTACGTAGACTCGATTCGATATTCGATTCGATCAATATCTCCAATTCGCAGGACCCTAGTGAGAAGTCCTTCCAGTACATTTGTAGTTGTTGAATGTTTTCAATGATATGTACAGCATAACCCCATAGGGCCTATATGCATACCAGTATAGGATTAAAGCAGTGTTTCCGCTAGGGGGTAGGGGAATGGGGCCGGTTTGTAGATAGGGGAAAACACGAACACCTGCTTCGAAAATTTAGAAAAGTGCAACACTAGAAATGCATTGTCCAGCAGAACGCGAATTACGATTATAATTCTGGTATGTATACATTCTCAAAATTAAAACAAGAAATGTAACAATTTATGTGATACAACAGTCAGTCAATTAAGTTGATTAACCACATTATTGTGGTTGAACTGAGTGAAATAAAAACAAACTTTTAACTGAGACTAAATTTAGATTTATTTTTTATTTCCGGTGGGTAGAATAATTAAATGTACTATGATATTTCGTACCAGTTAAAAGTCAACTATACTCTTGAGGAGGTGCCTCGCCAAGTCATCAAGGGAAGTTCATGACCAACAGTAACATTCACTCGTCTTTTAAAAATTCATTCGATCTACGAACACTGGTTTAAAAAGCTCGGAACTATTTTGTTGTTGCATTCAATCATTTGGGGTCACACAATTGAAATTACCTCGAGAGAATTGCTATCGGCGGGAAAGTGTTGGCTATGATGCTTCATTGGGCGGGAGAGGGGGGTCACACAATTGATATTGACTCAAGATAATTGCTATATAAAGATTTGTACTTGGTAACCAACGAAGCTATGACGCTTCATTGGTAGAGTTACGTCACAAATATCGCATTCGCATCGTACACAAAATATATCGTTTCCGGCTATATATTACGAATCGATATACTGAAGGTTTTACGGTTACACGAAATTCCAGGGTTTTCAAGGAGTTTGCATTAAAACAAAGGGTTCAAGGGCCCTGGGAGGGGAATGCGTCAGGGGAAAATCAGAGAAAAACTTTGCTAGGGGAAAACTTGGCTAGGGGAACGGGGCCGTCAAAGGGACCCCCTGCCGGTATAGCGGAATCCCTGATTAAAGTGATGTGAAACACTCCGGTAGGGTGATCAAATAGAAATTGAGAATAATCTTGCTCAAAGTAGTTATTTTTTATGAATATTAATTAATATTGACAACACACATCGCCATAATTATATATTAATTAAATGCAATGACTCTCAATGGCGAAATCATTTGTGTTAGTTTATCGCTGATATTTGCATCGCGAATCGAGATGTAAATATTTACAATTGAGCTTAGTTCAGACGATGTTTTTTATGGAGTGGTATGGTCGATTTCTTTGAAATTTTCGCTGATGTTAGTTGAATGCTACATTCCCCAGGTTGGCATAGCACCTGAGTACAATCTTACCAATTTCACACACCCGAACAAGTCCATAATATGTCTTTAGGGTTATTGGATAATAAATGTGAACAGAAACAAGTTATTCTCTAATTTTACCAGATAGCTTGTGTAGCTTCTCAATGCTCACTTCAAGTTCATGGCTTTGTTTTATTTTATTGGGATTAACCTTCGTTTCAGATGCTAGTCCATATCACGTTGTAAATTGTAATGCGACTGACAAACTTGCCCAGGTACACAGATCAGGTTACATGTACCTCCCCTTTGCATTAATCAGAAATCCCTGCTCATTGGAATTCAAACCATGTTAGGCATAGTTGGACAGCTTATACTGGCCTATTACGTGCCATGCACCTTACCAACTGAGCCAACCCCTCAAACGGGGACCCACTGAAGATCAGGGGAACAAAATCATTGTTTCCAGATTCTAGGTGCCCCTATAAATGGAAAAGTATTAATCCTTCCATGACTGGAGCTTCCTGAAATTTTTGCGAAAAACCTTGTGCCTGTGCATTCTCTTCCTTTCTGCTCTGGCTTTCCATGCTACCTTACCTACCTGCTGGGCAATGGCAACGTTAGTTTATCATTTGCAAATGAGAAGACGCTGATTATTGCATTGAAATAGATTACGTTGATCTTTACTGATGAACAGTGCATTTGTTTCCCAGACGTCGGAAGATCAAATACAATGTCGTCCATCTTTGATGTTGGACCATCAAAGCACGACTTCGTAACTTTCAATTCCATGAAACACTTCTGACCTCGTGTGATTCTGACTTTTGGTACACTTTATTGTGATGAGTGACGAAGTTTATGACAAAATTGATATTTAAAACAAACTACATTGATGAAGGATCTACTGGTACCGTGTTTGTTTATAATCGGATATCATTTCAGCACTAAATATTAATTTGTCCAATTACGCTATAAACTTGAAAAATTAAGCTTAATGAGCAGAGAAAATGATAATCATCATTACCTAAGTTCAGTACAGTTCATTGTAGGCAAGGAGATATCTTTACATATTAAGATGACCATTGATATACATGTATCAGGTGAAAGATGATAGTAAAGAGCTGCCACTAAAGCTCAAAATAAAACGTACCATGTGGGAGGGAAATGCTAGCCCCATTGATGATGGCCTGAGCTAAAGCATGGTCGCTAGTTTCAAGAGCATACGCTGCAGCCTTTAAAGCATCCCATATCTCCTTTCGGCCCTCAAAAGCTGGAGCTGTATCCCAGAATTCATCTCTTTTGCTCCGAAGTTGGCCCTCTGTTAATGGGACATCACTCTTCCATTTCGGTTTTTCTGGCTTCAGTGGTTGGTTCCTCCCAATAGAAACTACAATGGACAAAAAATTCAATAACATTCAGGATAAACCTAAGCTTATTAATGAATATCTAAACTCATTTAACTATCCAACGAGATTAGCCCCAAATTTGTTTAAATAGAATACCAAGGTTATGGTATTTTACGAGATTAGCTGAATGACAAAATT